>JAYKAV010002802.1:366643-853293 GCA_035582835.1 Phoebastria nigripes
TTTTTTTTTTTTTTTTTTTTTTTGCAAATGCACTGGGATTCATCTTTTTTGTCATCTGCAGGAAAAGAAATTAAGAAGCTGAATTTATTTACACAGTTTTGTATCCTAATGAAACTGGGAGAAGTGCAACAATTTGAGTGCTCCAAGGTCTACTGTGGCCACCAGCTGTCTAAAGAATACATTTGGCTTTAAATTAGTGTTTACGGTCTAAAGGGACATGGCTTGCCTTTGATAGTTAAGGACCCAGAGTTCCATCTTTTATTTCCTACTGCCCTGTCTCTGGCAAAATCTCTTCATTTTCATGCTGCTTTATTATTTTTATAGCTTTTTTTTTTTTAGCTTTTTCCTTTTATCAAATGTATCAGATTTGGTTTTAAAAAAAAAAAAAATTCTTTGTAATAGTTTCAGTTATAAGATCTTCTATTTGCTTCTGTTGCATAGCAGAACAGAATCCTCCAGCAGATCGCCTGACACAGCAGCAGCCTGGACCAGACTTGACATGGGTATGTTTGGCTGTGAAAAATGCATGTTCCTCTCATAGCTGGCTGAGGATTTGTAGGATTTTGCTATTGCTATCATTGCAGTGATCTAAAACATAGATTTGAGTTTCAGGTTTCCATGTAAGGTATATGTTGTCTTAGGCTTTGGGAAATTAAATGCAGGGATCTGTTGCTCTGACAGTGAGCATCACTATGATCACTTACACTTCTCTTGTCACAAATAAGCCATTTTTCACATTTTCTCTTTTTGTTCTTTTCCCTTTCCATGAAAGATACTTGCTATAGACTGTACTTTGTCAAGTGTGACCTAAGTGCAGTGAAGCAAACTGAAATAGTCTGTATAATATTCATACAACGTTGGATGGAGTAAATTATTTTTTTTCCCCTTAAGTGACCTAATTAAAGAACGCAAAAGACATTATAGAGTTATCCTTGATTCTTTTTTTTAAACTAAAATCAGATAACCACTCCCCAAATTCACATTTTGAAAAAGTTAAATATTTTTTTTTCCCTGCTATATATAACTCGTAAGCAATCACATAACTATTCCGTAACATAATGGGAAAGTGTGTTAAGTACAAGAGTTTTGTCAGACTGAAGTTTTAACTACTTCTAGATTATTTTTTTAAAGAGAATATGTAAATAAAGCATTGCTTTAGAGTTTAAATAAARGAAATGAATTGGGGTGAAAGCATGAAAATGAGAACTTTGAGTAGTGTTTTTTTGTTGTTGGAGTGTCATAAAATACTGCTAGTAGTGCCAATGTGACTATAAACTGATATACTCCATGCCACAAATGCTTCTGATATCTGTGTTTAGACACATGTAGCTAAAAGCCAAAGACTGTATCAAAGTTTTGGCTGTCTTTTTAGCACAGGTTAGAGGATCCCAAGCTTGTTCAGACTGGATTGTTAAAAGATGCTGCTGCAAGAGGACATTCTTGGATTGTTTTATGTTGAACTTTCCCCCAGTTTTACATGCAATATACATCGTATTTGTAATTTTATGGACCCATACACCTGTGCATAGAAAAAAATGTGTAGATCTATTTATAAAGATAAGACTTAAAATGTTTATAAAGTGTCCTCTAGTGTCCTAAGGATTAACCATTGTTAATTTAGATGAAAAATACCAGGTTTTTTACTCCTGCATTATTTCAGTGCCTAGCCTGATATTTATTGGCAACATACTATTTCAGACTTTTTATAATACATTATGTATAAATCCATCCAACTTCCAGTTCTGCCATTTATAGTCCCTCTTTCTGTGAGCTGTACTAAAATTTATTTTCTTTCCTACATAGTACGTGGTATCTGGTTCTCCTCTCTAAAATGAGGATTCCAGACTCTCTGAAAACTAGGATGAATACTGAGAAGATTGGTTTMATTTTGTAATTCGTATTTCTTGCATACAATCTTATTGTCCATCCATAKGTGCTACAGAAAATATTTTTTTTCCCCTCTATGGAGTTTGTTAAATTGAGAAACTTATTTTTCATTTGCTTTTTCAAGAAAAGACAGCTCTTTCACAATGCCATTACTGATTCATTATGGAAATCAAGATGAGCAGAAACTGGCAGCCTCTCCCCTATGTGTGGGATATCCAGACCCAGCTATATATGAATCCTTGTGGCTGTTCCTAGACCCTGGTCCTCAAAAGCATTGCTAGCATGGGATTTTCAAACTCTTATTTGGTTGTGTGTATTCATAATGTTGCAAATTAGAGATGCTAGAACAGAAGTAAGCAGTAAGTTGCATGTTATTCTACATTGCATTTATGATCTAGGAGTTGCCACCTTTAATTTTCTCTTTTCTTGCAGGGTCTCATTTACACTGATTCTAGTCTTCCTCTGTTAACATTGAGTTCGTYTCCTGTATGTACTAGAGTAATTTTAAAGGCACGTTGACTCAAAGTAAGCACATCTCTAGAGATTTCTTTCATTGTAGAACAGTGACAGCTATTATTTCCTACAGTTGCCACTTAATACCACGTGACACTTCAGAGAAGCGGTAATTAAGCCCGTGGTAATCACATGTTATCTGACGGCTGTGCTAGCACGTCGTGGTACAGCAATGGATGATGATGGAGTTAAGTGTGGTGCAGACATCTGCTGTGACACATGACTTGCTCCTCTTGGTTGCAGCTTCTAGAGCAGCCCGGGTCACATCATCCCCTGGTCGCCATTGGGCAAATGAATGAGGTAGTTGTCTTCTAATTAGGCATGTTGCTGTAACCAACGCCACTTCAATTTGGCAGGTAGCTTTTCCAGAGACCAAGGCCTGCGTGGCCCTGGGGACTGACCAGGTTCAGGGCCTGGAGGGCACCCTGGGGCTGATGCCGAAGAACGTCAGCATGCCTGCGGCAGAGACGCCTTTGCCTGCTGAGCTGTACCAGCCTCTCTTTGTGGCTGGACAGCTTGTATCTCCAGCATTTCTGTAAGCATTTAACTTCACTGAAAGGAAAAGGGATGAATAGCAGAGTGTGTGCTGTAATCTTAGCCACTGTTYATATTTTGGAAACTTTAGTGGTCCAAGAAAGTATTTAGCCTTCTTATTTAGATCTATGATTCCTACTTGTTACAGTGCTGATGTCTGCAAGAAAAATAGCCATCGCATTTAGTGGCATTATGCATCGTCCAGTTTTATTGGAGTAAGGGAAGCACTTAGAAGTTTTCTAACTTGGATGAGGCAGTAGTATATCTTTTGCAAATGAATCAAAATGATCAAACAAGCAGTACGTACAAATTTAGAACAGGCATCTCTCTGTGCAGCCAACATGACACATGCTCTGTGGTTCCTTAACTGTAAGCTGCTGCTACTGCTGAGCTTGCCACTCTTTCTCACTCAAGCCACAAGCTCTGGAGAAACATCTGAAATGCAGAACGAAGAGAATGAGTATCTGAATGAGGAAGAGAGAAGAGAAGTAGGTACAGAGTAAAGTTATTTGAGATGTAAGATTCATCATGGCAGATCAGATGAGAAGTATTAAATATATTACTGGTTTTGCGTAGAACTTTTGAGTTTGCCATGTTTGCCATGTCTCTGACCAACACTGCAGCTGTTCTCGCAGCTGATCAGCCGTTGTGGAGGGGGTAGAAGTAATTGATCATGAGCAGGCACAAGCTGTCTAGAAGTAGACCTCCCCACTGCCCATGAGATTTTGTGCCCCAACACATGAGAATCGCTGGAATGGAATATCCTGTGTTAATGTAACTGGATATTCTGGTTCACTTACACATCTATATATCTTTATGGATACTACCAAATTATCATCCTTGCTGATGCAACAAATTATTCTGGAAATGAAATGCGGGATTGAAAATAATAGACTTTCCTTTATCCTTTACAAAGTGGGCAGTACTTCCCTATGCCTGGAAGTGGAAAAGCCCACTGGAGATAGTTTATGAGCTTGAAACAACTAAATTGCAAACTATAAAAAAAAAAAGACACAGCCAATCCAACAATTCTTATTAGTGTATGTTGTTGTGATGGCTGTCTAGGGCTTATAATATACAGTGTAATATGCCTTAAAAATAATGGAGATTATTTCCCCTCCTCATAGCCTAGGCTAGGACCAGTTACATGGCCCTTTTAGAATGGTGATTAAATGGGGGGGGAGAAAGGAGGAGGGATGAGGTGAAAGACTAGGGTCTTCCTTTACGGTAATGAAAATAATAAGTAGGCTGAGCTATCTTCAGAGAGCGAATGTTTTGCTTTCCCACACTGAATTCTAGCTTCAACTTCCCCGAAAAGTGTTTCCACGTAGAAAGAAACTGTCCTCACTTTGAAGCCCTGCAGCCACAGCGAGTGTTATCTGCACGTTATTTAAAGCACAGCATGCTTCAGCCCCGAGATTCCAGTGTTGTTACTCACCGAATTAAAATCTGATCCAACCACAAATTCAGTACAGGAGGTGTCTAGCTTAGTTAAGTGTGGAATTTTTTYCCCCCCTCATCTTCAGGTAGCACATTCAGGACGTGATGATTCTCAGGGTATTAAACTCTTTGAGATGAAGCACGGTTTCTGTGTATTTTATGCAGGTTCTGCCATGGTGGGACCTCCTTTCTAGGATGGACCAATAGAAATGTTGCTGTAAATACAGGTGAGCAGGAGAGATCCAGGTTGCCTGTACTTTTCCTCAAGAAGAGGATATCCCCATGCTACCTAAAAATACTATGGAAGTTGTAGTGGTCTTACAGTGCTCTCCTTATTCAACCGGTGAATAAATACAAAACTGCCATGCCAGTCCCTGGGAATTGGGGTGCGCCTCTATCTGTGGGCCTGTCTGACCTACATCTGTAGGGTTTTTTAATGTTTTTTTTGTCATGTGACTTGCTTAATACAATAATAGAGGAAGAGGGGAGAATGCACCGGTGGCAATGGCCAGCACGAATAAGGTCTTACAAGGAGGCGTGTGGTTGCTTTGTAGTGTGCTGTGCACGGCCATGCGTAGGACCTGCTATGTTTAGGCTCTTAAGCATAGGCAGATATATTGCCTTAGCTACTTGTAGTGGTATGAAGCCTTTTTTAAAAAAAAAGGTTTAGTCATTAGAGACAGCCTTTCTGCTTGGAGAGCTAGACTTGACCTTGCACCTTCTGGATGGGCACATGTGGACACCTCGATAAATCGGCAGGGTAAGCCAGAAGTTTTGGCAAAGCCAGCGGCTTCCTCTAGGCAAAAGCCCTGCAGGCCAGAGAGCTGCTGGGCGACAGCCAGCGTTGCGTTGTACAGCTGGTCTCTTCAGCTCCGCTTTTATGTGCTGCTTATGTGCAATTATTCATTAAACACTTCTCATTAAACATTTTATTTCATTTGTCTTCGCTGACCCTTTCCAGGGCTTGTGCATCAGTGTCTCCTTGGAAATAAGTTTTCAAACAGGCAGAAGGTGAGGGTGACTTTCAGTGAGCTGCTAGGCAGCATGGGTCCGCTGCTTGTTTTATATAGTGTGGGGAGACTGAGCATAAGAGGCAAATGCATGAAGTCGCTGGCTTATTTTTAGGTTGAGAAAGAGAGTGTGTATTTCTGGGAGGGATGCTGACTATAGGGAAGCAGGAATTAACGTTTACTTTAGATAAGCTCTAATATTGACTAAAAATAGAAGTCAATTTATGTATTGTTACAGACATCCTTCAGCAGGATCCTGATGGTTTTCAGAAAGCCCTTTGTGGCTGCAGTAATGGCATACTATAGTTAGGGAATCAAATAAACGCGGTGGACAAGAAGAGGTAAAAATAACTTCAGTTCATGCCCTTTTGACAAGGTGACAATTAAACTTTGCTTATATCTCATGTCACTGCTGCTGTCAACTAATTGTGAGCATAGTGTGTTTAATGTATCGCACTGGGATGCCTGGACTAATTTATCATGTGTCAGGGAAGGCAAGGTAATTAAACATCTCACCTAATTTCATGTGCACTGTGATCAGCCCGACCAGGCTGGTCCCAGTTTCATTGGTGATGTTGCTGAGGACAGAAGCATGGCTTGCTTTCACCTGGGACGTGCAGGTCTGTAAGCACTCACAAGGAGGGAGGGGAAGCATCACGTACTCTTAATTTTTTCCAGAGGTTCTGCTTTTCTCTGAAATCGGAGATGGGGCTGAGCTTGGGCTATTTATTTCTTATGGAGGAGCCTCTACCAAAACCCCAGTCTCACAGCTTGGGCATGACTGCTGCTGTCTCTATTTTGGAAGACATCCCAAGCCTTTTCTAACGTTGCTAGTGCCACCTGGTCAGTCCTCATCAACCGAGCGAGAGGGCTAGGAGTGTGCAACTTTAATAGAGTGATGCTAGAAGTGACTCAGTAGAAATTAGCAGGTGAACCACGAAACTGTCACATCGACCTCCAAATTTGTCTTCTTTTCTTGCTGGTCTACGGGATGACAGGGTTGTTACTGCCAAATTCCTCCCAGAACCTCTCTTATACCAGGGCCAGTCACTGAGGTGTGTGAATAATGTCGCTTATAAACAAGAGAGCCTGCTGTGTTATCACAAGTGCCGTGCTTCTCTCTTCACATTATTTGTAGTGAATATCACTCTGGGGATTACAAATTCCTTGTCTTAATTCCACTGATTTAAATTGAATTATACCTCAAAAAATTTTGTCCTGGAGGGTGGGGGGCTTGAGGGGTTTGGTGGGTTTTTTTTTTTYCCCCCCCTGTTGTTTWTTTTTTTAAAATCACTGGCATCAAGACAGCATCCTTCTTGCTATCTGGATGCTGAAATTCAGTGTTTTTCACATTATTAAGCTGGATAACTATGCCGCTTCTGGCACATCTCATGCCAATAACAAGTCCTATGGAGTTCCAGTTTACTTTCCTGAACTACTGTGTATGTGCAGCACACACCAAATTAAGCCATAGCATAGTAGACAATTTAGGAATAACTGGGTCACAGAAGGGTCCTGTGTATCCCAGATTATTTGGTTAAGGGCTCAAGCTTTGAGTGCCCACGCACACAACTGCAAGAAGTGTCTTTTCTGTGTGGGGAGAACAGGTTTGGATCTCTCAAAGATGATAAATAGGTTATTGTTCACCTGAACTTTTCACACAAGGAGTGTATGATAGTTAGCATGTGGAATAATAAACATAGAGTGGCAGGCTAATGGAAAGCAGATGTGCCAAGAATGCCAAGCAAAACGTTTGAAAGCTGCAGTGTAAACTGGACCTTTCGACAAGTGGCCAAAGCTCATGTGACCACCAGGCTCTCAGACAAACAGATTTAGAAATGGAGGCTAAAAAGGAAAGTAGAGACACCACTTCGATGTATAAATCAGTGAGATTTAGTATCCTGCAGAAAAATGGTGGATCACAGGATCCACCATGTGGCCAGCATTTTGTGACTTTCTCATATCTAGTACATGTTTCCCACTTGTGATTTTTGTTTTGATGTAGTGAAATGAGATAAATGAGACAAAATCCACTTGTATTGGGCTTAAAAAATTCTAAACAGTCCAGCTCCATTAAAGCTTCTGGGAACCCTTCCCCGGGTTTCTGTGGGTTAGGTCCCGGCTGTTGAAAAGGACCTCTGTCACTGGAAGTTCGCTAAAAAGTGAAAATCAAATGAAGGAGACAATCAACACTCTCTTTATAAGTATATACCTAATATCTTTGTCTTAAGCTGTAATTTTATAGAATACTAAAACACAGAAATTCAATGGCATGTAAATTGGTATAATCTTTAAGTCTAGTTAATTCCACTTAGATTTAAAGTTCTACTTCTGAAAATAGTCCTGGTTTATGATACTGTGTTTGTTTTGTAGGTTTCGTCATCAGCTAGTCCTTTGAGTATGGCCACAGCGCAGCTGGTAGGAAGGGTTAGCTGCCTGTAAAGCAGCGTTTCCGTAAGCTGCTGTGATAGCATTGCTGAAATACAGACTGCAGCGTGGCTTTCCCCGCCTTGGGGAACAGCAGACTCTAGCTGTGCTTAGCACTTGAAATGTGCAGGTTGAAATCAGTGGGATTTTTGCATGGGAGGTGATGCTTCCAGAATTTCATTTACAATTTATCCTTTTCATTGCAACATTGCAGGATGTTGGTTCTCCTTATGAGATTGCCCCATTGTCCTGGGGATCCTCTAGGAGAAGGGGGAAGAGCCGACGGTGGTTTGCAACTCAGATACCGACTGGGGATAGGGCTAAGCTACTTAAGAAAACTGTGATAAGGATCCATTGTGTCTCTATGTCTCAGATACCCGAATTCTTGTCAGCCTGAGGTTGACGTAGAAACTGCAGTTTTTGTGGCAGGTCTAATCCCCTCCTGATGCTGGACAAAGAACGGTAGTCAGTAGGGGGATTTGATTTATCATTTCTCTTTGATGTATTTCTCCAGGTAGCCTAGCACTTTTCCCAGAAGTCCCGGGGCTAGCAGTAAAGAGGTGGTCTTCTGGGAAAAACAGCTCTTTTGTGAAAAGTCACAATTTCAGCATTCACCTCCTTTACTTATAATCCCCATGAGGTTATTAAGAAGATCATGGAGAAAAGCTGTAGGCTGGGGCAGTGCCTTTTGAAAGCTAGTGACACGTTTTTCTCCAACTTGTGTGATCCAGTCAACAGCCTCATCTAGTCTGAGTTTAAAATTCAGCCATGGGTGAGAGCTCACTAGTTAGCCAAGAAACATTAAGTTAGATGAGGCTGAGACAACGCTAGCAAGGGAGTTCAATTAAGAGCATATCAACCTTCTTAAGTATGGGGATATCCATGAGTTATGTTTTAGGGCTATTATATTTTTGGTTGYGTTTCAGTGGCTGTTTAGGAGGTACTGACAAAGGCTACCTTCGATGTAGCGGGGTTCGTATTTCTGGAGTTTCTCTGTAGAGGATGAGAGAGGGGTTTTGTCTCTTGACCATTTTTGAAAGCCCAGCTTCAGGTGCTCTGAATTGTCCACTGGTGGAGCTTCACTTTTCTTTAACCACAGCTCTCGTACCTTGATAACCTGTCCCCTTCCTCACAGTGGTCCTGATGGGCATCCGTCAGTGGAGATGAAAGAAACGGAATTTCTTCATTGTTTCTCTTAAGAGAGGCCCCGTGGGGCTCGCGCAGCTATTTTAGAGGCAACTACGTGAGTCACATTGCATGTGCTTTTAGAATATATTGCCACATGGCTTATTTTTGGATTTACGCATTTTTATCCACAGGTCCTCCTTATAGCCACTCTAACATATATAAATCAAAAGAAATAGCACGTAGAGGATTTGATTACAGTATCTTGCCAAATAAAGGTGCGTCTCCTCTCATTACGGTGGTAAAAGCTTTTTGATCAATTGATCCCTGGGCTGTGGTAATGAGGTTCCATCAACTGTGAGTGAGCACACGATCTCACTGTTGTCAGTGTGAAATAAAAACGCGTAGTGACAGGTCTACTAGTGAGACCAACATTAGTGAACAAAAAGCAATTCAAAAGGAGCCTCTGTGTGTTTGGTTTGCAACGTGTGTGTGTGTGTACATTTTAAAATATATACAATATGAATACATACAACAGGGTTGTAATTCTAACCACATGCAAACAAACATATGACGTCTGCCAGAAAACATGAGAAGTGCAAAACTTGATGACTACTTGCTGTTAGCAGCGTATCCGTAAGTTAGCCTGAGTCCCGATTCATCCTAAGCACGTGCTTAGCTTCAGGTCTGCTGTTCAGTTCCCCTTAATTCCTCATATTTAAGCATGTACTTAATGAAGCACATAGCATAGCTGAACAGAGACTGCTGAGTAGAGGTCTGTTACTTGAGTATGAAAATACGGAGATCTGGATGTACTGAAGAAAGGAAAAAAAAAAACCACCCCTTTTTCAAATGGGAAAAATGTACTTGATGGATTTTTTTTTTCTTTTACTTGGCTCAGATTAATTCCTTCGGTTACTGGTATACAGCATATGATAAATGTTTTAAAGGTATGTTTTACGTTATGTGATGCATTTTCCTTTGGGCACAAATTGACCATATATCAGGCTGAAATATACCCCAATATTGAAAGCCAGGGCAAGTGTTTAAGTCCAATGTTAATGCATAGTTTTCAAGGGGATAGAAAAATGGTGAGGCTGGATCACTAAACAAACTGGATTGCTGCTGAAACAGTATAGTTTAAGAAAAGAAAACCCTTAAATACTTAAAAAGGGGCAATTGATTTTTGCATATGAGGCTCTGAAAATTCTGGCTTTCCACTCTATTCTTTTAGGTATTTTTATAAGAAGATGATTTGTGATTAAATCATCAGCTTCTGTATCACCTAAGATTTGCACTGGCTCTGTCTTCCACCCAGATAAAAGTTTTTGGATTCTCAATCTGCTTGGAAAACTCTAGCAAAGCTCTACGAGAAAGATAAGAGACAGTAGTTGAAGAGCTAACAAAGGCAAATAACAGTACCAGCAAGAGAATAATTTTCCTTCTTCCCTCTTTACTCCAGCTGGAGAGCTAGCTACAGCCAAATGGAAGAACAGAACAGTAGGAATTAAATGCGAGGAGATCAGTGTAGGCACCTCATTCAATTTTCCAGTGGGAACTCAACTTGAACGTGTTATCTATCAAAAGTAATTCCTCTTGCATTGATGCAAAAATTGAGTGCGACATCTTCTTAATTTAATGGGAATAATGTAGGAAGATACAGTTTGTACCATTTGCTGGTAAGTCTAGATGCTGCAAATCATTTGATGTCTGACAGGCTGAAATAGCATGAGTTTAAATGTAGGAAGCTCCTCTCAGTGTGACTATAGTCATTTTGGAAACACAGAGCTCTGTCCCTGTCAATCCAGCCGTTTCCTACCTCATTCTCTGGTAGGCGAGTGAATGTGGGGAATTCCCTCTTTATCCAAAATATGTGATATTTATCCTATTTTATGTGTATATATTAATATTTGTTTGGTCTTTTTTGTAGTTAGTCCTTTTATGTACTTGTTACAAAACAACATCCTTCTCCCTGACAGCTTCAGCAGTGGTGAGGGCTTGAAAAGAAAGGAGGAAGGAGAAGTCTTCTCCATTCTCCTTACAGCATGGTGAAAGGCAGCAGTGCTCTTCTCTCTCTCCTTCAACGGGGGAGGCAACCATGATCAATCTTTTGCACGAAGCCACAGTGGAAGAGGAATTGAAGAGGATGCTCTTTACCTGGTATGCAAGAAGAGCTACAAAAAAGGTCTGGAAAACATCTCTTCCGCTGACAGACTGAAGAAGTTCGGTCTCCTGAGCTCCTTACAGCTGAGTCTGAAGGTGGATTAGATCACACAGCTCTGTGGGAACTGACTAAAAATAAACTGCAGTATTATCATTAAGACCTGATTTACAAACATAGTTAACAATCTCCTTGTATTGAGCGCTTGCCAGAGAAATACAGAGAATGCACACGAAGAATCAGCAAGTCTCACAGCTGCGATGGGAAAGCATTAACCCAAGTTCACTTAAAACCTCTTCGCTAAGCTCGTACTGACATAACCGTATTAATAACGGCTGAGAGAGGCAGCAGCCTTTCTATTCATGAGCTTATGGGATGCTTTGCCATCGTTAGCGCGTCCCTGCTGACGGATGCCGGGGCCGGAGAAGGGAACGTATTCCCATCCCTGCGCAGGAGCGCAGCCTCTCCCCAGCTGAAGCTGAGAGTGAGCGGGAGGGAGATGGGGACAGGTTAGAGAAATCCACACCTGAACAGGTGGGGCTCAAAACAGGTGGTCAAACAAGCTTAAAGCAACTGTGGTCATAAGCCGTGGGTGCCTGCAGGAAATCAGTGAAAAAGCAGAGTTACTTATGGATGTGGACTGGCTTAAAACAGAGGGAAAAACCTCAACCACAGTAATACCACGGGAGCCCCACATCACCACTTCGATACAAATGCAAGGAAAGGCAAATGATTAGCACACCAAAAAGGGTGTCTTAAAATTAAGTAAGGTATTGGTCAAAATAAGGAAAATGATTTTGAGTCCAATATGTGTGGCACAGGAGCAAAATTACATATATATTAAAAAAAAAAAAAAATTCATGTGCGAAGTGGCATTTTGAGAGGAGAAGCCTCCAGGAGGGAAACAGTTAACACTCACTCTTGATGAACCAGGTCTGTACACAACTGAGTCTGTAAGCAATGCAGATGTGGGGCATTTGTTTTCTTTCTCTTTCCACAGTCAGAACATTATTGTGTTGGGTTTTTTTTTCCTGACCTCTACAATTCAAGTTATTAATTAAAAAGTATTGTCAAGGGTGTGTTTCACTGATGGTCCTCAATTTACAGATAACTTTTCTAATTTAAAACCTAATCTGGAGACCTAGCCCTGCCAAAATACAGCATGTTAAATTCCAGTTAAGTACTTAATTAATATAGGTGGGTGTAAACTACAAATTAGCCCTGCAGTGCTGGTATGGAGCCTCCCTAGATGATGCAAACATCAAGGTTCAAGCAGCAAGAACAGGGATATAGAAATGCAGATATAGCTATTCCTAGTTTGAATAGTTCCTTCACAAAGGGTTGACATATGATTTAATGTATTTCCCTCGTTCTCAGCCCTTATTTTTACCATCATATTCATTTAACAGTACATCATTATAATGCTTGTCGCTGCAGTCAGATGCTTCCCATGGCTTTTGTAAATGGCATGCCAGGATTTTATCAGTTAAACCTACACCATCTAGACAGGCAGTTTCTGTTTCTGCTTGGACTGACAAAATTCCCTTTGGGTTAAATGTTGTGAGATGACTTCAGTATTTGGATGTGCAGTAAAAGAAAGAAATGGATGGAAGTGCAGTGTTCCTGGCCTTTCTCTGGATAGTCTTCCTTGCCAAGAATGGAGAGCTAGAATTTTTTATGGACTGACACAGTTCCGTATTGTATCACTTCTAGATGAAATAAGTCCTCCCCAGAGCACTCTACAACGTGAGAGACGAGTGTTTCATTCACCTCATCGAGCCGTTTTGCATCCCTCCTCCCTCTGGAGATGGATGAACCCATCGCTCCCTCCAGCGTGTCAGCTCACATTTCCTTTAACGTTGTCGGAGAGCTGTCTGAGCATCGTTCAGAGCCCGCGTAATTAATTGAAAAGCCCCATCACTTTCTTGCTTCAGAAGGCAGAGGATTTGGCTTGGTAGTGCTAATGGGATTGCATGTCATTTGTGGAATTTGCTTAATCACGGCATATTGACTTTCTGCCTAAATCAGGTTACTTTTATCCATATTGATTGCACAGTTATAACACCCCCGTGAAAATCTTTTCATTAAATGCTATAAATATGGCTGCTAATATGATGTAAATGCCCCGTTGTTTTCACTCGGTGCTATAATGAGCAAAGCAGTTCTTTCAATTTGATCATGCACTAAAGGCTGAAGTTATTGATAAGTAACTTTTCATTTGATATTGAGCACTGTGCCACTTAGCTTTAAGACTGGAAAATGTTCACTTCTCCATAACCCTGGCCATACTTACACCAAGAAGAGAAGACTCGCACTACCCCAGCCTTTTTACAAGCCACCTTGAACACGAGCTTTAAATAATTATACCACTAGGCTTTACGCAGCAAATATAAAATACCTTGATGACTGGAAACCTCCCTTCCTCTGTTGATTTTTTTCACCACAAAATTCTGTAGTTATTACTTCTCTATTAAACTTGTCCCTGGAATATTCCTACGCTAACRTCTGCTTTCTGGCATCACGGTCAAGGTCAAAAATGCCAGTTTCTGAACAGCAACATATACCTATGGCACCAGGGCACTTGCTCTGAGGGTGATGCTCAAGGGCAATGCTTATGAACAATCTTTTTACCTGGCGAGGATGCTCCCCTGCAGAAACAGGTTGTGTTCTTCAAAGTGCCACGTGGATATCATGAAACAGCTTACCATAAAATTCCCTGCTCGCTGAACGCCCAGCCTGATGGCAGCAATCAGTGCAAACCCTTTGCAGAAAATGTTGAAACTTTTGCCGAGAGCTTCCAGTACTGAAAGACAATTTGACCTGCCACAGCGTTTTCCCACGCCAGCTTTCAAACAGCCCCAACACCCAGCGCTCTTCCCTGGAGATCGCTGTCCTCGTCAGAAGCAAATTCCCCATGAACCGTCAGGCATCAAACACGCCCAGAATGTGCCTACACCAGAAGTACTGGACCTGGCCGCCTGTCTCCAGCTGCCGGCCAGAAGAAGTGGTTCCCATCGTATCGGAGTTCCTGGCCCCTCTGCTCTTGTGTTTCCCAAGATCTTCTCTGCTTCTCCCAGTGCACCTCCTCATGGATGAGGGGAGTACATGGAATTAAACAGCCAAAGCAAAGGCTGACAATAACAAATGAAACTCCCAATTACCTCTGAGGGAGCATTTCTTCTCTGAGATCCTGGTCTTGATCCTCAAGAGGGATCTAAACACGATTTCTCGTGAATCCTGAGCACTAAAATTTACTGCTTTTTACTGAATAAGAAAAGGATGGGCTCTGTGGGCCCGAGGGTTTTCTGGCATATAACTCCCCTCCCCTTCTCCTGCAGGGTGATACGCCACCCTTGTCTTATCCACTGGAGGAGACTGTCTTCTTGCCTTTGCTCCTCATGGCTTCCCTTTTCCCAGGAAAATCTCCCGTTCGTTTCAGCCTGACACGAATCAGGCCCTTCTTCTGTCACCCTGGACATGAAGCGTTCCTCTCCACGTGCCAAATTCAAGCAGAGCTGATGGCCCCAAACGAACGACAGGAGCCAGCGCTGATTCCTCCAACATCTCGTTCTGGCCCTCGGCTTTGTGGCTTCCCTCTTCTCCCTCCAGACCCTCGACAGTCACCGCTCCAGTGGTGCAGACGAGGGCAGAACTGGAGGGACACGCGAGAACGCGGGGGGGAGGTGGAAAAATGAGATTAAGCCACAGCTGAAGGGCTGTTTCGTGGCAGAGGGGGATGCTGAGGGGTGGCGGCGGGGCCCCGCGGGACACCCACGGGCGCCGCGGCGGGAGGAGCCGGGCGGAAGAGACGAGGACCGAGCGTTTCGGAGCAGGGATGCCAGCGGGCGGCGCGGGGCGAGGAGGAGCCCGTCGCGTCCCCCGGCGGGGCCGCCTTTACCGGCGGGCGGCTGCTGCGGGGCGCTGCGCGCTCCCGCGGCGCGTCCCGCCCGCGGCCGCCAGGGGGCGCCGGCGCCGCGGGGCGGAGCGGAGCGGGGCGGACGGGGCGCGCAGTCCCCGCGCGTCGCGGCGCGGGGCGCAGCGGAGCCGCGGCGGGGCCGGGCCGGGCCGGGCCGGGCCGAGCCGAGCCGAGCCGAGCCGAGCCGCGGGGCGGGCACAAAAGCGCCGCGCCCGGCCGTGCCGGCTGGGAGTCGGCGCCGGGGGCAGCGCGGGCTCGGCGGGCCGGGGCTCAGCGCTCAGCGGCGCCGGGACGGGCGGCTGCCCCGGGGCTCGCAGGATGCCGGCGGCTGCGCGGCGGCGCGGGGCGCGGGTGCTGTGGGCGCTGCTGTGGGTGGCCCTGGCGCGCTGCTACAACGTGGACGTGGGTCGCCCCGTGGTTTTCCAGGGCCCCAACGGCTCCTTCTTCGGGTACTCGGTGCTGCAGCACTACCACGACAGCACGCGGTGGTGAGTAGCGGGGACCCTGCGCGCCCGCGGGCGGGGACGCGGCGGGGCTATCGCTGCCGGGGCATCCCCCGCGGCAGCCGCCCCTCCCGCAGCCGGGGAGCGGGACCCGAGCCCCCCTCGTAAGGACGGGCAGCGGAGGGGCGCCTCCGCCCCGGCTGCGGGGGCTCTTCCCCGCGCTCTTTCCGCCCCGCCGTGCGGGTGCGGCGGAGACAGCGCCGTGGCTCCGCGCCCCTTGTGTGCGGGGGGTTCACCTTGATGTAAACCGGGGTCCCCCTCGGTGGGCGGTGTTTTAGCCCTGGGGTGTCCTTCCCGGGCTGGCAGCTGGCGCTCGGCATCGTGGACTCGCGGTCCTCGAGCGCCGGCGGCCCCTCGCCCGGCGGCTCGGCGCTTTGCGCGGCCCCGCTTCCTTGAGGGAAGTATTGAGCAGCTCATCTCCCTGACAGAAAATGCATGGGGCATGAAAGATGATAGGTGATGCCGTGTTAAACGGGGAAAATTTTAGTAGCGGTAAGCTGCAGCGGGAGCAGCGCGTTCAGCATTGACAGCGCTGATGGCTCCGTACTCCGCCCGGCCAGGAGGAAAATCCCTCCGGTGGCTGGAGAGACGTTTCCAAATCAGGAGGCGTTCGCCTCCTCAGTGTGCCCGCTCTTGGCGTGAGGGACCGCAGAGGAAATGTCTATGTAACTTTTGGGGAGGGGAAAAAAAAAAAAAAAAAAAAAAAAGAAGAACGATGATAGAAAGTTTGTCTACATCTCAAAAAATTATGCAAACTGGCAAGCTGCTTGTTTTTCCCATTGAGTGAAAAGAACCTTGGAGCATAGTCTGTCTCTCTCTTGTCTGGGTCAGAGGCTCTTTGTTAGAAGTAAGACTGATTTCTCTTAATTGGACCTAGCTGATGTCATCTGGTGCACTTCTAATGTGAGTAGGAGCCACTGCTGCCAATAAATGTCCACAAAGCTTGTCTTTATCTTTTACACTTAGATATGGCCCGATTACTCAGCTGTTGATGTTGGAACTGTGGTGCACTGTGATATAAATAAATGTATTCATGCCGGCGTCCAGTTCTTTAAAAATGAATTTCTTTCACACCCTTTACTTCACAAGTAGTTGTGTGCTCTGCCTTTCTGCACAGTGGCTTGCATGGAGCATTCATTTTTAAGGACTTATCAGAAGACTTCATAGAGGAAAAGCGCTCTGGGAGAAGAAAAGCTCTCAGTTTAAAGCAATGCTTAACTCGGGGCAGGAACCAACAAAGGATGCAARGGCTGAAAGCGACTTGTATTCAGCACAAATTGCTGGGGATTCACAGTGTTGTGAATGAAATGCTGATCGAGTGGGGTATAGTGGGATGAAAATTACATAATTTCTTGCTCCTTGTGTGGGTGTCTATCAGTCTGATCGACAACATGAATTATCTTCAGATAGCACCTGCTGGTATGATTTTTTTGGAAGGGGAGGTAGACTAGGGAGGAAAGTCTCTCAGATATCCCACTTTGTTTGGAAACGATGCTGGACTAGCAGTGTTGGGCATCCGTCTGAAGGCAGGCATCTGTAAAAAGTCTGGTGCTCGAAAGTAAAAACTCCAGTTATACAAATTCCAGTTTTCTGAAAATGGAGCTTCTTCATAGAGCCTTGGCTATGACACCCAGGAAAAAAAAAAGTATCTAAGATCATGAAGCGTTTTTAAATAAATAAATTGCTAGCCCCAAGACCCAGAAGGGTTAACAGCAGCTTAATATGGTCAGCATCAGCACTGTCAAAAATCATGAGAGTGGGATTGTCACCACTGATGGGAAAGCTCCTCTTTTCATTGTGGAACCAGGGAGTTTGTTTTCACGGGTGCTTCAAAGTCCTGTGCCCAACAGAGGCTGGGTTAACAAGTTTGGGAGATATGGTTTTTTACACTCTTCTTGATTCTAGTTTGCTATGGGCAGTTGTACTCTTAATGCATGCATGCATCCTAAAGGTCAAGGGAGAGCGGTGAATCTCTCTGCTCTTAAAAGTATATGCAGCCTTCTTCCAGTTTTCTGAAGATGCCATCCCCTGTTCTGGATGGGCATATTCTGAGTGCAAGCACATTTTTTTGCATACTGCAATATAATATCAATTTTAAGCGTTTAACGTTCTGGAAGGCTTAAAAGGTCTGGCCAATCTTCCTTGACATTCAGACCATCGAAGGGCTGAATCCTTGTCAGTGCCTTTAGCTATGCCCACTTCAACTGGGCGTAAAGGTTTCCAGTATTATATAGTACTATTTTAAAACCATATTTATACTGTACAGAATCTTATACATCCCTTCAGAGCATAAAGTCTCTGATTTCAAGTTTAAACTGATTACCAGTTGCAGGTTATTGAAATACAAGATGCAATCCCAGTTTATTGGATGAGTGCAGAGGGAAATGCTTAGTAGAACTCATGCCATTTTTCAGATTTGTCAGGCTTTTGTGTGTGAAGCTTTTGTGTGCAAAGCTATAGAGCTATTTCCTTAATTGGCTTGTAGAGTTACTGGGTGATTTTTTAATTTWTTTTTTTGCCCCTTCTCTTTCAAATGTGATATTCTGGGGAAAGGCTGAAGTCTGTTATAGGGAATATGTAGTAAAAATGTTTTCTATTCATCCCATTGTAGCATATAGCTCCTCTTAATAGTCACAGGGTTATTGTTTGATTTTGTGTGTCAGTTTTCTTCTTACCTTTGTAGCTTTTATATACCTGAAGAAGAGTTATGATTTCAGTTTTCTCACGTCCGTTTGGCCTATACGCTACAGTGGGCAGTAGTTAAGCTAACTTTAGACAGTGATATTTTGTGCATTCATGGCTTGCCTAGTGAGCTGTGCACTATGTGAGCCTGCAAAAATGTGATTGAGCATATCTGAGGCTGATAGGGCTCCTGCCTATCTAAAATTATTTAATGTGTTAATATGCTCTCAAGCATTTGAGAGTGTTGTCATGACAGTTCAGGGCTTCTTGCTCTTTGTTGCCTGAGGGCCTGATATTCACCTAATGTACTTCTGATCATGAGAACTTCTTAGATGAAGTGTGTTATTCTCAGTAGCCTGTCTACGTGCTGGTGTGTGTGTACATATATGTGTGTGTGTGTATATATATCGATCTGTGTGTGTATATATATAGTCACTGATTTATATTAAAATGGTATCTGTAATGGCCAGGTCTTCGGTGTTTCAGCTGTTGGTTTTTCAACACCACAAAGGCACCCGTCTATATTATCTACTAAGTCTGCAGGTTTCCAGTAAACCGATTCAGGGTTTGGTGATTCTTGAGGATTTATATGAACCAAATATTCTTGCAGGAGGAAAGAAAGGGGGGGGATGTTTGGTTTGAAATATTACGTCAGATAAATGTGAATAGTCAGGCTGCTACACAGTCCTTGACACAAATCATAGTGGAATATGGATATTCAGCCTCTACTGCAATAGTGGAATAAGTCAGTGCCTTTGACCTGTCTGAAATAGTTAATTGCAACAATGCTTCTGTTTAGGAGTTGGTTTTGCACATTTTTTGTCTCAAGAAAAGTTTGTCATCACAGCTGTGCTGAGGTTATTGTATTTCTGACAATGTCTCCTTTTCCTTCCTTAAGCGGGTTTTATGGCTGTAAATCTTGAAAGGTTTACCCAGTCTCCCGTCACTGCCATTTTCAGCCGAGTACGGAACCAGGTGGCTGCTTGCATTTGGAGCAGAGACAAGCTGAAGTGCTTCTGTTCTCTGGATATAATTTAGAAGCTTGGAGTAAAGACTCAAAAAATGACCAAGAATGTTGCTTTCTCTGCTTTCCTTCAGACAGTTTAAAAAGAAACAAATGTCAATTTTTGCCCCAATAAAAAATGTTAATAATGTGACATCTCTGATTGTTCTTTTTTAAAATAAGATGTAACTTCATCTCTCTCCTTTCCCCTCCCTATGCCCCCTTCTTGCTGACACCCCCAAATCCCTCAGCAAGTCCAGGGTAACAACTTTATCCTTTCTGGCAACATGATCTGGCACGAAAAAGTAATGGAGTCAGTTTAGTTGCATGGTGTCCTGCTGTGAGTTTTACAATAAGGAATGAGTCTGGTTTCTGTGCTGTTGCCTCATTCCTTCGGCCCTGCTCTTCACTGGATTGCACTGCCGCTGAAGTAATGAAGGCTGTTTTGCATCTCAGGCTGATGGATACGTGTTGTTAGTGCATGATGTACTTGTGCACAGCCAGAAGGAAGACGTGGAAGCAGACTGACCCCCGTGGAGGCTGGGTGTCGTGTTAACGATGCCGTGTTGCATAAACGATGTAGTGATGCTGTAGGTGCTGCCATGGCATTTTGGGGAACCTGGGCTTGCTGTTGTTGGTCACAGGTCATCCATCTGCCGCCCAAATTACAGCCCTCCTGCTTCTCGCTCTGCGTGTAATGGATGAACTACTGTTTTTTTTATTTCAAGGGCTTAGCAAGTGACAGAGACCTTTCTGATGAGAAGAAACTCAACTGGGATATGCTGGTGGTGCACCCTCCTCTGGTGCTGCTTCTGAAATCAGCTGTGGTATGCAAGGATATTTAAAGACTTTTTTCTCTGCCACTTAACATTGCAGTGAGGTGAGGTACCTACACTCCCCAATCCTTGAGCTGCGATTGCTTAATAGCTGCTGGCATGCTGTAGGCTGATGCTTAATGTGCTTGGCATCTCTCCATGCCATCGGTCAGCTCGACACTTTTGTTCACTGTTCCTTCTGCTAAATGCAGCACTTAATTTCCAAATCTGTATGTCCCAAGGGTCAATCACCAGCGAAGTGATAGTTACTGTTCTGCAGGAAGTAATTTTAAGGAGGTGTGGATTTCCCTGTGGCCAAGAAAGCTTCTTGTCATCCATTAATACTGGCTGCTGTGGCTCCTGCAATGTGATGGTTTCAGGCCACGCAGCTGCGTAGTTGTCTCCATACAGATGACGGCGTTTGTCCTTGATCGTGCGAGTATGAATGCAAGAAGAGAAGGTTAAATGGCCTCTCTGCCTACTGCTCCTCATGTTGGTTTAGACCCCAATACTTCGTTCACAGAGCCAGTGGGATGCGGCCAGTTCTTACAGTTTCTGTGCACAACAAGCAAAAGTGACCCTAAAATGGCCCCAAACCCCACTCCTGCTGCCCTCAGTTCTCTTCCATAGAAAGTAATCTCTGTTGATGGGGTTTCCCCTTCAAGGTGTCTTCATGTACCTACTCACAAATATCATAGGGGCTTCCTGCAGAGTATTATGGTTGTGGTGAGAACCTGCTCTCGTCAATGATCTCTGCAAAGAGTACTGCCCACATCACAAGCCTTTTGGCAAAAGGCTGGAGAACTGCTGGTGCTTGCTTGCTGACAACCCAAGTAGTCCTACAGCGGCACTGGAAAACTGTACCACAAAATTAGGCTATTTTAAACAAGAGCTGGTTAAACTAGTTGGAATATGTTGGAAGGTTGCCTGATAATAGCAAGAGGACAGGGTTGTACTTCTGCTGGCTGTTTATGTATCTTCTGTGTTTATGCCAGGCAAGACTCCACAGCACTGAAATGCAAGAAGCCTGTATTAGACTCTAAGGCTTTGTTTTGAAATGTATTTCTGTTCTGATGTGGTACCAGAGAAAACCACCTTCTCTGGTTGCAGCATTGTTTTGTAGAAATTGCAAAAGATTTCAAAGGTGTTTTAATATGTAGGGGAGATACAAAACAGGGGTGGTTGTGTTTTTTTTTTTTTCTCGATGAGTCCCAAAATATTCATATGCAAACGAGTCTTCTGTCCAGGTCTGCTGAAAAGTCTCATGACAGTTATATAGATGGCTTTCTTCCAACAGTTAAGCTGTTACATACAGAAACTAATGAAAGAGTAAAGGCCTCTCTTTTTGACAAAGGAAGTGTTCCAGTCTCAAACCTTTGAATAAAACTGAAGTAAGTGGTATGTGGCAAATACTAACTTGACCAACCAAAAAGCATGTGAACCAATAGAAAACCTTCTATTTCCCTGAAGGGGAACCATCTCAGGGCACGGGTGAGCATGAGTCGTGCCAGACAGAACAGGAGATCTGCAAAGGTTTCACCTGTTGGGGTCTAGGTGCAAGAGTGAAAGAATGAGACAAGATCCTAAGATGACATAGTGTGTGATGTAGGTGAAATATCAAATTTGAATGTATGGACAATCCAAAATAGATTTGCTTTTGGCACACATCACCAGTTGCCTTTACTGGCTGCTTCCTTCTTCTCAGTCTACATGAAGAAACGGCAACAGACGTTTCCTTTTTGAAAGGTATATTTGCTCAAGACAGCAATATTATCTGTGCCAGTAGCCTACTCAAATCATTAATTATCAATTTTTCCCACTCAGCTTTTTAAAGAGAGCTGAAGAGTCTTTGTGATTTAGGCTCCTTCATCTCCATCTTGCATTCTGCAACCCAAGGTATCTTGTGCACTAATTGCTGAATCATATTTACTTTTCTTAGGTTAGAGCAAAGCTTCTTTTAAACTGGAGGTCAATGTGGCCTATGTTATCTTATTGTTATAACAGGTCATAGAAACAGTTTCTTGCCATTTGCAATTTGAACCCGTAACTCTTTAAGCTAGTAATACCCCCCTTATTTATTTTTGTTAGACCTCATGAATGTCAATAAGTGAATGACATGCATTCATCGCCTGTGTAAATGAAATGATTGGCATTTGATTTTCTGCCTGCCGCCTGCCTAGTGGGATTTCCATTTGGAGCTATTTTTTCAGGCTCCTTTGCGCTCTCTCCCCAATGTGTGCAGGCTTTGTAGGTTTTAGCCACTTAAGTATTTTGAACATTAATTCTTCTCACTTGTGAAAACATGATGTGCGTTGTAGAGTGCAGCCGCATCAAACTTCTCCAAATGATACAGCTTAGCTCATGAAACTTCGGAGAAAATGGTCGCTTAATGTAGGGGTTTCTCTTCTTTTTGTAAATGTATTTCCAAGTGCCACAGGACAGTTTTGTCGCATCCCACATCGAGGGAAGTCTGTAGGGGGTGGAGACGTGCTGCTGTTTGGTATAGACCAGACTCTGATGCAGGAGCAGCTCTTCCAAGTGGTTCAGGTTGACCCTGGACACGTGCACGCCTTGTGCCTCGGGTCTCCCTGTGTTTACTGGCATGATGATGACAGGTGATGGTTGGGGATGGAACTTTAAATTAGAGGATGAAGGAGAAGTTTTTTAAAACAGGGAAAGCTTCCATTTTGGGGCTTGTGCTGGGCTGTCCATCTGTGCTGTGGGCGGGCTGTGTATGCAGACTGACTTTGCACTAGTAGCTCTTTATCCCTTTAGTGGGTAAACCAAGAGCGTTGTCTCCTTGGTCAGCTGCTGCCTCCCAAGTAGCAGTCTGGATCCACGCATGTGAGTGCTGGAGGCTCAGTCTTTTAGAGATGGTCGCCCTTAGTTCCAGCCCTGGACTTAACTTCAGCAAGRATTTTGTTACATGCAGAAGCTCTGCCATGCCTCACAGTGCAAGGGTATTGGCAGAACTGATACTAAACTACCTGGGGCTCCCCACYGCCCTCCCTGGAGCTGCCTTCCTCCTGCATAACCTCCCTCCTCACCCTCATGTGCCCAGATCTGGGCTCACAATCAGGTGAGAAAGATTGTCCCTTTAATGAGGAGGTGGTAAAAGGGCTCCCTTAATACTTGTGCTTCCCCTGTAGTCCTCCTCAAAAAGCATCTCTTAGGGGACGAGCAGCTGCCAGGTTCTTAAACAGTTAACTGGATTGTAACACAAGTGATTAAAAAGTGCTCATCATCTTTCAAGGGTACGTTAAGGCACCCTATGATCAGAGCTTGTGCATTGGTGCTTCCCAGAGACACTAGCTCTCATGTGGGATAAATAGCTCAGGTATAGTCTTCACAGCCTTAGTGATAAATGTTGGTCAATAGCAATGCATYGTGGAAGAGATTTGCTCCTGTGTTGTTGGTTAGGTGGTTTTGTTGTTGTTTTTTAAAGCTGTAGTTACATAAAGTGTTCTGAGAATGGGGTGCCTGAACTTTCTAAACAATCTTATTAATCTTTGGCTGGCTGGCAAGCACGCGGGTTCAGATTTCATCCTCTTGTGGATGTGTGTATTAGCTCTTGTGGGTTCTTGGATTGATAGGGGTGTAGTTAAAACTGAGGAAAAATGAATACAGCTGCTGTTGTCTGTCCTAATACTTTCCTAAATGCTTTTTGGGGGTGGTGGTGGTGCTTTAAATGTGTTACAAACCTAATGGAAATTTAACTTGTTAAAGTATTTATGGCTTCACTGGGGAAAAATGCCTTTGTGTGTGGTGTTTTCAGTTTGTGAGTCAATGTCATCATTTTACAAGGTTGCTGGAGAAAGTCCTTTTGCTGAGGAAGCTCTGGCAATGTGAACCTTGCTGTTGTTTATTTTTTTTTTTTCCTTTTTCTCCTGAAATTAATCACTTGTTACTTTGCTTTTGGTTTCCAGGGTCTTGGTTGGTGCTCCCAAGGCAGAATCTAAATACAGCACCTCTGTTCAGTCCCCAGGAGCAGTGTTTAAATGTCGAGTCCATACCAATCCTGACAGAAGATGCACAGAACTGGATATGGGTCGAGGTAGGTAGTTATGATGCTTGGGGGGCAGAAGGGGGGAACAAAAAAAACCCCATATCCCAAATGGCTAGCAATCCTTCTGACAGCTTCAAAGAGGCCCCAAGACACTGAGAGGGATTCCTCAGCCTCTTCTGATGGATTTYGAGCATTGGTAGCAAAGGTGTCATATTCTCTTCAGCATTTTGAAATAGCATCCCACCTGGTACTGGTGTCCTCCCAGTGGCCCTGCTTGCTCTCTCCAGCGACTACCCAGGCAAAGGTGGGTTTTTCCCTGCTTACCCTAAGCCGCTGTCTTTTCTCCACCTGCTTCAGTGTGACTTTGCAGCGTGTCGGTGGATACGTGAGTGGGTGGGAGCGCTGCTGCCTACTCCAGGCAGTGCTGAAATAAGGGTGCGTGGGATGACCCCAGGCAGTGTGGTGGTGGGCTTGTGATGTGCGGTGTTATTAGCAAAGTGGCGATCTGGCGTTGGGTTCCCTCATAATGCAGCAAATCATTCCTTGGGTTTGCTTCTTGTGCTAAAGGAAATAAGTTTCTCAGTGAGAAACTCAGCAAGAGCCATGCTTGTACACTATTGCATGTGATCAGGATCAACTTTGGTTTCTCTGACATACTGTCTGAATCAGGGGAAGGTGGAGTCCTAAAGTAAGGCTCTGATCTAAAATCTTGTGCTGGATTCTGATGGAGGAAATTGAAGCCTTTTAATATTTTGKTTTTTTTGGTGACATGCGTGTTATTGATTTCTCTGCCTGTAAAAAAGGCATGTTAGCGTTGTTCATCTTTTCATGACTGAGTCAAGTAGAATTTATTTTTTTGAAGCTTACATGTGTTAAAACAGTGTTTTGGCTAAGTTTGATTTGTCCTGCTACTGTAATGTAAAATGTCTCTCATTTCTTGAGAGACTCGAATCTTCATGGATTCGTGAATACTGCCTGACAGGACTAAAGATTTAGGCCTCAATTTTTTTTTTTAGGTGCTCCAGAACTCATTTTCAAGAGTAATTTTTGCTTTGATTGCATTCTGCAGGCAATCTCACATCTCTCCCATTGACTTCAGTTGGATGGTTTATGCAAGTAGAGCTGTAGACATGCTGTAATAGCTGCTGGCTGTTTGGGACGGGGTCTGTCCTCTACTGTGTATTTGTATGATGCCTAGTAAGAGCGAGAGAATTGCCCTGATTAATGCATACAAGAACTAATAATCAGGATGAAAGGGAAAAGAAAAGCACTGTCAGGCAGATGTTTGATGGGCAATCTCTTTTTTTGTAGGGATTCTTTGGTGGGTATTTAAAACTCATGTCTCCTTGCCTTGCTGCCTTTCCCCTCTTTCTGTAGGCAATTCTCGCGGCACACTCTGCGGAAAGACCTGCAAAGAAGACAGAGATGATGAATGGATGGGCGTGAGCCTGGCTAGACAGCCAAAGGCTGGTGGAAGTGTGCTGGTAAGTCCACTCTTTTCTTTGATCTCATTAAAACCATTGCTGCTGTCTGACTCTAATGCTAAACACGTCAGGATTAATGTGTTCGGCAGTGACTGACGGAGTCCAGCTTTACGGGCAGCAAATTCTGTASTCCCTTCCTTCAAGCGGAAGGAAAAGTGAGCCCCAGCCAGAAAGCTTTATTTATAGAGGGAGGACTTCAAAGCCGTCACACCTGACTTGTGTCACCCAAGGGCTTCCTCCTAAATCTGAGGGATTAAATCTTTGAACAGCATAAATAGAACTTTGTCTGGGAGGTACTTGCTAGTTTGTTCTTTTTGTCGTTTGCCTGTGTTTATGTAGGGAATATGTATGTATCCATTTTCCCTGAGCGTATGTATTGCGTGTCAGAACTTACCAAGAAAAATGTAAGATGAGTCTTTGTGGTGATATTTTTTCTTCATATATATTAATTTTCCGTTAAAGAGGCRGAAGAGTTGAGAGTAGAAATAACTTTGTTGTGTGTGGGTGGCCTTGTTGTCTTTGATATGCTTACCATGCAAATAGACAGGTCAAGGAGAGCAGATGTGATTCTTAGGATGTAGAATTTATCTTTGCAAAACAACATTTCCTGTGTTGGAAAAAAAAAAAAACCATACAGAGAGCTGGGCAAAAGCCTTTCTAAAATACATGGGTATACTATGATCAATAGTTGTCTGTGTTTAAATCTGCGGTTGGGTTCTGACTGTCTACCCGAGTRAGTCTGTCTGCAGGAATGTTAACTGAAATAAAAAAAAAAATTGCAACAAAATGTTGTGCATAGTATATGTGGCAGGCAAATTTCAAGCTCGTATCAGAGTAACCCTGACAACAATCTGATTCTAAACACCGCTGTTCGGGAGTTGGAAACTTGCAGTATGACCCCATCTTTCCAATGAGATAGGGGATTGCCCTGGTACACGGCACCAAACTGTCACAAAGCTGCTAGTGAGAAAGATCCTGTACAAGGATTACTGTGCCAACCACCTGCGTAAGGCAAGTGGAGAAAGCTGCTTCACTGAAAGGCGTTTTTCTTAATATGCACTTAGAGACCAAACGCTTGGTCCTTGCACACCAACCAAAGTCCTTGCACACCAACTTCCCCATGGGGGAGCAGGTGGTTTTTATACCTTTCTGCGATAGTACTGTGGTATTTTATCTGATTGTCTCTTTTGGTGTACAGCTTGCCAGTGCTACAGAGGCTGGCTGATGCTTTACTTTTCTTGGATGTTTTAAATGTGTTCAGTACTAAAGGAGGAGGGGAAAAAGAAGGGCATAAATAAAATACACTGTAAACATGTATAGCAGAGCACAAAATTAAGGCATTCATGCTAGTGTAAACAATTCACGTATTCATGTTTCCTGATCTGTATGTGTGCTCAGAGTCCTGTGTGTCAGCTGAGGAGTGACTTGCACTGGTCAAGGTAACATTAGCTTGAGACAGAGTATCCTCTCCATTTTCCAGTCATTGGGCTGAACTAGACAAATTCTTGTCCCATTTTTAGAAGCTAGCGCAAATACTTTTTTAGGCAATGCTGAGACATTTTTGTAAAAATGATATCTTAAGAATAATGGTTTCATGTATTTTGGTTCAAAGGGGAATGGGTTGCAGCTGATGCTTAGGTGTCCTCTCCCTAGACAGAAGCAGCAAAGGAAGGGAAAGCTGGTAGGGGAAAAAAAGCTGGGCAACTACCAAGGCTGGGGCTGGCTGCTCGCTGGCTGAGGGGAGGCTACAAGGGTGAGAGACATGGGCAGACTGTGAGGGCTTAGATTGGGACTGAGGGGATAGAAATTTCAGACATAAAGCAGGTTAAAAGCAAAATGCAGCTAAAAGTAAAATGCGCGGCTGGTGGTGGGCTTATTCCGGTGCAGCTGAAGCTGGTAAAAGGTCTCCACAAGTTACGCTGATTTAAGGCAGTCCTAAACCAGCCCTCTGACAAGATTATACTGCCCTGACCAAGTAGGTTGTGTCCGGATGCTGAAGGATGTTTAAGTGTCTAATTCTCATTGATTTCAGTGAGATATTTATCACCAAAGCGCTCTGTCTTAAACTATTAATTAAACATCTCTCTACATCTGTGTGTAGACAGAGCCTGGAATGAAGGCATACAGATTCCTTTGTGGATGGAAAATACCTGGCTGTTTCAGGGCATTGTTATTCTCTGTTTTGAGATACCTTTTTAATGAAAAAGGTTCGTGACTTTCCCATAACCAGATGGTATTTAGTTCATGTGCTCTTTTAGTTTTAAAGATCAGGATTTCTTTAAAATGCAGCTGTCTTTGAAGCGCCTGTGAGAAACCAGTGTTCTGAGAAGATGTGTCTGAATGTGTGTTTGGAGCCGCATCTGCCGATTTTAGCTTTTTAACAAAATTACTAACTAACGCCTGTGAGCGATGCCCAGTAGTTAGGACTATGTGCAGTCTATATTGTCAGGCATTACAGCTCTATTTACTGCATCTTTTCCAGGGATTCCTTTAAGTCAGAGTGGTATCTTTGTGTTCAATAGCCCTGGATGGATGTTTTTTGGTTTGTGTGGTGGGGTTTTTTTGGTGTTTTGTTTTGGTGTTTTGTTTTTTTTTTTTTCCTCCCATAAATACAGGTAGTTGCTTTTTAAACCCTTGTGTACTATTCAAGCTCTTGACCTCCTGTGTTAGAGGAATCAGTCCCACAGTTTAACTGTGGATTGTACAAAGAAGTTGTTCCTTTTGCCTTGAAACTGCTTAGTGGCTTAGATTTCTGTCTTATCAGCCTTCTCCAATTGCCCGTTAAGAGTACCAACTTCAGTGGAAAGGGGCGGTAGGGAAGGTGAGGAGTGTGCAGGGAAGCTTTAGCTGATGTTTGGTAAAGTGGATTGTGTTTGAGCCCATATTGTGCCAGGGTGTTACTGAACCTGAGTTTTATGTTTGTATGGCAGGCTAAATAGAAAAGCATCAAACAATGAGGATTTAAACAAATAAAGAAGTAAGATTAGCTAAAAAAGCTCTGAGTTTGCAGTTCAGTGGCATCCTGTCCTCGGGTGTGCTATCAGTTAATATTTGCGTTAGTCTAAGTGCTGTAATAATACAGCTCAGATTGCCAGCTCTTTCCAAACTGAAACGGCAAAGGTCCTCCTTTTATTTTTGTTGGGAGAGGAACCGGGGACAGTGCATTATGATTTGGAGATAAGCCACATCCTTCAATCTTGCTCTTCCTAAATACCTGGCACATCTGTCGTTACTCTGGTTTTTTTATCAAGTGTTGCTATTTTTCATTTTTAAGTAGTTGACTTACTGGCACATTTAGTGATTGAGTGTGTGTCTGTAAAAAAACCCATTGCTGCAGCAAAGCCAAAGTCCTCCTAGGGAAGAGCAAACCAGAAGTGGTCTGAGAGTGACAGGTTCAAAAAGTCCCTTGTTTGGACTCTGACTTCAGGAGTCAGCAGAGGGCTCTATAAGGACCATGCATTTAGGTGGGGCACTCGGCCTCTGAAGTGAAGCCTGGGTCTCTTGTGTTGCTTTTCCTATGGTGCAAAGCTCGTGGCTGTTGTTCAATATGCAAAAGAGCAAAGTGGCTGCAGTTCTGAAATGGCCTATTCATTATATTGCAGTAATGCAGTGTCTGCCATCAATAGAGACCTCCGTGTGCTTTGCCCAGAAGCATTTTATTTTGCTTCAAGCGTTTGCATCCTTTTCCCCTGTTCCATGGTAGAGCCGGAACGCGTGCCCTGGCAGCAGCTGCTGGGCACCAAAGCGTGCTGATGGCCTCCTCATGGTACAGGGGCACACCTATAGCTTGCATCTAAAAAAGGGTGTATAAGCTGTCAGTTGTTTGCAATCACTTTAGGAAAAAAAACCCACAGAAAAACCCTCTCCACAGCATCAAATTCGGGTGACTCATCTATGTTCCCAAGACCTCTTCAGACATGTGCCATCAAAGCAGGAAGGCTGTAGCCACCTTTGGTAGCACATCACCTTGCCTCAGCAATGTTGAATAATCMGGGACCATGTACTGTAATACAACTAAACATTTTTGGGAAGGCAGGATAACCAAAAGCAGCTGTGGACAAGCTTTGCCATGGCTGGGAGACAAATGTGCTAGTTGCTTGGCTGCAGAGAAATGAGTTTCGGGGAGTAAAAGGAGTCCTCTCCATTGGGAAAATGTCAAATTCTGCAGCTGTGGCATGGGGGAATCTGGGGAAGCCCCTGCTGAGATAACCAAGGTGGAGCTCATCTCTTAGAGCTGTGGTTATGAGCTGTCCACAGACTCAGGCAGTCAGTGGTAAACTGTAGTGTGCCTGAATACACAGCATGCTGAAGGTATGGAAAAGTCATCACTAAAAAAAAAAACCCAAACGAAAAACAAATCCTAACAGATTAGTTAAGTGTGCCCAGAATTGCTGGACTGAGCCCATAGCCTCTGGTTGATTTTGAACATATTTCTTATGCAGCAGCTCTTTCCCCGCCCCCCCCCCCCATACTGTTCTATCTTTCTTGGCCTCTGCACCTCACTCCTGAGCAAAGCCTCCTGCTTGTGATGAAATGCTGCTGCTCTCCCCAACTCTGTCATTTGCACTCCTCTGGGAGAGATTAGTAGGTTAATTTATGCGATTCCCTTGCAGTTTCTGAGATATAAAATGTTAAGGAATTTACCATATCATGATCCTTTATTTATCTTTCCATAATTTTAAAAAATACTCTTGGTCTGTTTCTGTTTGAGTTTATATCCAGAGCTGGGGTTGACTTGACTGTTGCATTAATGGTATGTGTCTTTATGGTACTGTCTTTAAAAGGGCTGTGCATGTGTATATTTGTGCTCACAGCACAKATCCATCAGGAGAGAAACTATTTCCTAGTTATTCTGAAAATGAGTGTTTCACGTGCTGCGTTTTTGTTGCTGTTGAATTTTGAATGAGTGGTGCATGGGGATTAAAATCATAACTGAACTTCCTTAAAGCAAGTAAGGGAGTCCCCAAAGCTGCTCTTTACAGGACTCCCCACGTATGTTTGGCTGTCGAGCAGAGTGCCATCAGAAGCATCCGTTGCCTCATGGATGGCAGCCTGCACCACGCAGTGTGGTGCAGAGCTTTCCATGGCCCCCAGAGTCCCTCGTTATCCCTCTGTGGTAGCCATCTTCAGGAGATACATGCTTCTCGTAGAGTGGTGGAAGTTAGGAAAGCAATAAATATCAAACTCCGAATGCAGCACGGCTAGCAGCAGAGCAGGCTTTTGCACAACTGGTTTTGCTCTGTTTCAGTTAAAAAAATGAGTAGTATTACCCTTTTATGTCTTTCTGGGATTAAGTATATGGGAAGGGGCCTGTGTTGACTGCTGGCTTGAATTTTGAGTTTCCCAGTGGTTGATACACTTCCCAGGTCCTGTACTGGATAGGTGACACAACTGTGCCTGGTTTATGGACTTTTTACCGTGAGATGCTCCCATGGGCAATGTGCTCAGCTCTGAGCTGCTGAGGCAGAATCGTCGGGTAGCACACAGGGAAGGAAGAGAGAGGGTGTCTTGTCTGGGGAGGATAGGGTCAAATGTGGGGATCGTGAAGGGGGCTGACGCAAAGTTTCCAGGAAAATTGAAAGTATGTGGAGGAGATGATTTGTGGCATAGGGGCTGCTCTATGTGCATGGGACCAAGCCTTAAATGATATAAATTGACACATCTACACTGACTTCAGTGACTTAGACCAGCTGGAGATATGGCCTGGCATGTGCTCAAGTTCAAAGCCCTTGCTGTTTCACATTTCATCTCCTTTTATTCCTACTAACCCCTGAGCATCAGGCGACTTGTGGTTTGTCTGGCAGCAATGCAGTGTTTATTTTTGGAGCAAATGGGTTCTGGGAAGGTGTGAACCAGGCTCCACATTGCTTGTATGCGTGCTTGTGTGTGGCAGTTGTACTGAGCAATGTGTCCTAGTGAGACTGGTTTAGCTCTGGTTTTGCAGGGTGATCTTATTCTTCACTACGAAGGGAAAGGCACCCTGATCTCTGCAGCTCATCTGCACCTTGACTGATGTGGCCACTCTTGTTACCACAAAATCTCTGGCATTTTCACTTAAATTCATTACCACTAAGCAAGGCCCAGCTCTTCTGTCACCAGAAACAAAGCCACCTTTCCCAGTGAGACAAGCCTTTGACTCACACATGTGTCCTCTGGTGGGATAACCTTCTAATACTTAGTCTTAGGTCTTAGTAACCTTCTGAGTCTTAGCATCACTTCTGATCCTCTTACGTGAATTCTCAATGTCTTTATTCCCGTTTTCCCCCTATTTCTGGCTCGGCTGGGTTCTATCAGTGCATCTTTAGTTTAGAAAAACTTCACTGGCCGTGAGGATTCATACACAGAGAGAGATCTTGAAATCTCCAGCATGGGTTCTGTCTTGCTCTGAGACCTGCTGTTTTCCTAGTCACGCACACATGAAGGCTGAGATCTGAGCTGCCAGGTCAGGCAGTGTCATGAGCTGTGGAAGATAACAGTGAGAAGATACTTTATCTAGAAAGAGTGGGGTTTAAGGGGAGGACAATAGGGCAGTGGGGGGAAGGTGATGCTGAGAGGTCCTGTTAACRTGTGCTGTGCGTTGGTCGGAGGGCTCTCCTGTGACTCTGGGTCAATAACGCATGTGATATGATCCGTTTAGGCATGCGCGCACCGCTGGAAAAACATCTACTATGAGACAGAGTACATCCTGCCCCACGGCTTCTGCAACATTATTCCTCCCAACCTGCAGCCCAACGGGAGGAAGCTCTTGCCCTGCTACGAAGGTAAGGGGTGTGGGGGCTGGGAGTGGGGCTCAGCTCCCGCGCTGCGCTCTCATTTTACAGCTGCTGTGTTTTCCCTTTATTTCCAAAGCCATCCACAGTAACCCTCACTACTGATATTTTTCTTTCTTTTTTTTTGGTAACATGCGGTTGCCTTGTGGCACAGCTGGGGTGGAGGTTGGGTTTTGGATGAAGTCGGGAGAGTAGCAGAATGACTGAACGGGTCCTATGACTTACTGTGCATGGTTGCACTTTACTAAAGGAATAATACATTTCTGAAGTGTGTTTTTGAGGCAGCATCTCTCTCTCCCTTATGTGAATAATCGGTAGATACTGATCTGAGCTCAGCCTTTCATGCTTCGCTGTGGCACAGAGTAAAAATCCTGAATTACGTTGCAGCTGGGATCCAATTTGCCCATCTTAAGGAAATATTTTCGTTTTTGTGTTTTGATTTATCAGAGGACTAGAGGTGGGGGGGCATAGGCTGCTTGACACATTGCTCATTTCAGGGAACTTCTGCAGCAGTTTAATATAAACTGTTTCGGGTGCCGTAAGGTGTCTTGGTCCCTGTTTGGATCCTCTGAACGTCTGGGTTTGGGGGGCATGGAGAGGGAGGGCTCCAGCTCTGAGCAGTGGGTGGTTGCGCCTGTTGATTCTGCTCCAAATCTCAAGTGTCAACGTTTTAATTTTCCAGCTCTCTGTGCATTTGAGACTCTTGTATCGTGTTTCCTTTCCTAAAGACTTCAGAAGACAGCGTCTCCTTGGCCAAGAGCAATTAACTAAACCAGAGGCATGAGTGTGTTGTTAGGAAGAAGATAGGGTATCTCCTAAGATTTCTCAGCCTTCAGAGAAACGCTTGGGGGGAAACACCTTCTTGGTTTCTCCTGTCTGTCCCAGGCATTGTGTTTCCCCTCCCGTCTGTAGGAGCCTGAGGAAGTGTGGGAGTTCGGAGGACAAGACTCACCAGGGTTTGTTGTGGGCAAGACCTCTAATTTTATTTATTTGTTTGCTTTTATTCATTCCTCCCTTTTCCAAGTTGGCAGCAGCCAGCAGCAGGCTTGCCACTGACATTAGTAAGTGGGAGAGGGATGAGGCGGTGGATGTCCCGGCGAGTTTCTCTGCTGCTGGCGAGTGGCCGTGTCCCAGCTCAGCGGCCCATGAAGCCAGGTCTGTGACAGAGCTGGGTCCGCTCCATGCCCACTCTTTCTCCTGAGGCAGCTCCTCACCTCCCTCCAGGCTTTGCTCAGGGACCTGCCACCACAAACCCACGCACCTTCTGGAGACGGCGCACACTCGTGCATTGAGCGTTTCCCAGCTCTGAAATTGGCCATTATTTGAAATGCGAGGGATTTTGAGTCTCTCGACACAGTCATGCAAGCTGCTCTGCAGCAGAATACAAGTAAACTACGTAAGCCTTCCTGTTGTGAGCACCATCCTACTGTATTTGTACTCCTCCCCGCCCCCCCGGCCCCTTGTTCCTGTCAGCAAAATCAGGATAAGGCCTCACACTGAGGTAATGCACTGCAAATCATCTGATATTAACTTTATGGTCAACGCACAAACGTGGGGACGCTGCTGGGGCTCCCTCTGAGCCTGGGTCACTGCTCCTGCACCGCCTTAAAGACAGCCTGCCTGAAGCTGTGGCGGGGAGGTGGTTTCTGGAAGAAACAAACTGCTTGTGTTGTTCTGTGCATCATGTCTTTGGAGTAAAACTGCTGCTAATCTGACAGGATATTTGCCAGGAATTGCTAGAAAATAGAAATGTGTGGGCCTAGTACACGCAGAGCAGCCAGTGGAAAATTGGCAGGGCTGGTGCAGTACGATGTTGGCTTAATTTCACTCCATGGAGTGGAAATTGGAGGTTTGGGACTGATTTTTCTTCCCCCCCATCAGACATGAAATCACAAAGTATCACAAGGGATGGCTGCATTTGTTTACTCCTGGATCTTTTAGGTTTCAATAAAACAAGCTCAAAGAGAGAGAGTACGTGGTACGTCATGCAGAGGGATTCGTTGTTTGAGGTTTGCTGTGAAGTAAGATTGCAGTCATGCTTGTAACATTTTTCCTTTGCTTTCTGGAAGCAGAAGAAGAAATTCTCCTCCACTGACGCTGACGAACAGCCCGAAGGGGAGAAGAGGCGAGTCTGATAGGGATAATAAACATGGTGTGTAATGCGGCTGAAGTGCCACTACACCGAGAGCCTCTTGGCTGTCACTGGGAGGCTGCCAGACCCTGGCTGCAAGCCCTGTGCTGGGGAGCGTGCCTTCGCCTGCCGAGGTCCCAGCGTCTCGGCCTTCTCCGGGACTTGCTGTGTGCGAATGGGTGCAGGCAGTTGCATCCTCATTTCCAGAAGCCCAGTCATTAGCACAGCTAAGGTGATAAGCCCCGTGAGAGGCTGGTGCGGCTGCATGGTCCACAACCGGAGCTGGCTCTCGCCTAACTGGCGAAGGCCAGTTGAGTGCACATCAGTCTCCATCCATCTCCGTGTGTGTGTGTGCACCTCGAGACGGATTATTAGCTTGTATAACAAAAGTCTTGTGCCAGAAAGGGAGAGGAGTCTGACCTTGGGACAGACGTACTTAATGCATACAGTATGTTTTCTCTCCACATAAAGCAGGCTTAATAATTAAAGACAAAGGAGGAAATGGAAATTTCCTGACTGGATGGTAGTGGTGCAACAACACAGTAGTCTCAATCCATCTTAGTCTTGTCCGGCTTCCCTGAAAGGGCTGACAGAAGTCTGGAAGCGATTGAGAGCTAATGAGAACAGCAGCAAGCCTAATAGTTAAATGCAATCTTTCTGAGTAGGAGCTAATCTGGTTTAATGAGCTGGATGTCCTTTGTGGTATAGCTGGCATATGGAGCCATGGTCTTCCAGGCAGTGCTTTCACTTGTTTATTTTTCCCATAGCTTTAATGGCCTTCCAAAAAAAAGGAAGCTGCCTCTTCATTCCCCCCACTGATGCATTCAGTTTGCGAAGGAGGGTGGCCGTGTCTACTGTGAGAGACAGCCCAGCTTATGGGGAGAGCTGGGATAGTTTCCTAGTCCTCTGCGGTAGGAGTTGGTGGTGGAGGTGGGGAAGACCGATGGACCTTTTGGGTAGTAAATAAGGGGAACGGCACATGTTCACGTGCCTCGCCTCCAAAGGCATAAGCAAGTTTTGCTATAGGGTCCAGACCACATTTGGTTTTCTGGGAGCCATCAAAACATCCCTGCTTTGTGGTGCAAACCCAATACCACAATGCTAGGTCAGAAAGATTACTACTGTTTCTTCCTAGTGTAGTGAAGTGCTGTCAGATAGAAAGGAAGAGGCTTCCAGTGCAAATGATAGTTTACTGTAACTGTCCACTTTGCTTCCATCTGTGAAGATGGTAGATACAGGATTTTATTGCACTGTGGAGCTTATGCTATGTTACGGCATTGAAGTTTGCTTAGAGACTTTGAGAGGCTTGCTCAGAGAAGAAGTTGAGGAGCATTTGCCTTCAGAATCGTTGCACATTGCAGCTTATCCTGTTTCTTTGTTTTATCCAATTACTTCTTCCTCAGCCTTACTTCTCTTATAACCTGAGATAGTCATGGCTACAAACCACTACCATCATCTTCTCTTTTTTGCTTTATGTATTTATTCATGGCACATCTTCAAAGTTGCAGAGGCAGCCACCTCTTCCAGACTCGGCCTCATCTCACTGCTTTGCTATCAGCTGTTGCTGCAGCAGTTAGTTTAGTGGCTTGCGGTCTGTGTAATTGGGAGTGCACAGCAGTCTGCGGGCAGATGAGAAAGAACAATAAAGAAGTGTAAAAACAAAGGATCTGTTCATGACAGCAGTTACTGCCTGGAGCTACGCAGAAACTACCAAATCCGCTGTATGCAATATCTAAATCTCATGCAAATATTGCTATTCAGGTGTGCAAAAGCTGTGAGCTGACAAAGTAACTGCACGGTTTCCTGCTGGTTGATCCTTTCACTGCATTGATGGGTGAATGGATGGATGGCAGTGTCGTATGAGTGACAGGTGTCACTGCTGTGCACTGAAGTGGAGGGGAGGTAGAAGCAATCTTGGTTTTCATGCCTTTTGGGTTCATCTGCTGCTTGGGAGAGGCAGACCTGCTCTAGGGAGGAGGCAGAAGTCTGTGGGGCTGGGATGTGACAATCCAGGGTGTGACAATCACAGCTCTGGGCTGTGACCATGGGTGGAAGGAGGCCTACTCAGCATGTGGGAAGGGATGGGGGGAGCCACATGCAGGTGGGAGTTAGGTGGGCCGATGAGGAGGGGTGGTTTTGTGCTGAAGGGGTTATGCTAGAGACCAGGAGCTCAGTGTCCATCCAGACTGGGCTGCTGGCTCACTGGGGAGGACTGCCTCTGTCTGGATCCCCCCAAAACATGGTGCTGATCTCTGCTCTGTGTCAGTGGAGGTTTAAATGCTCAAATAGCCTCAGTATCTAGGGTGTTTGGACCTTTGTGCTTCCATTTCCTCTTCCAAAATATCACTAAAGCTGTTTTCTCTCTCAGAGGTGTTAGGAAAAGAGGTTAATTGGTATATGTGATGTGCTCAGACCCCATAATGGTAAGATGGAGTCTTGATACCTGTAGGGAGGAAGGACAGTCATTGCTTTTCATTGTTGCTGTATGTCACACCGTGCTACTGTAATGAATCCATTTATTCTTCTTCTGTAAGCTCTATTTTTTTCCTGAGAAGTATTGTCAGGTATTTATTCAAGTCAAAATGTTTTGATGTCTTGTCTTCAGTTCACAGAAGCACTGGTTATATCCAAACTCTGAATTTAATTGAGATGCTGCAATCCCATCTATTTACTGTTACAACCACAATGTAACTAGTTATTTAAGTGAAATAGAGGGCCATTAGTTCGAGCAGACAGTATTGCCAATATAAGTGACTTAAAAAACACTGAACATCACAGAAAGCCATGAACAGTGTCTGTGAAAGTATGAGCTTCAGTAGATATACCAACTCAGTTTATTACACAACCATTTAAACCACCAAATCTTTCCCGTTCCTTATGCATTGCAATTAATAATCATTTGGTTCATTTAAAGAATAATTGATTTTTCATTGTCAGGCAATGAAAACAATGTATGTGTTTCTGTTCCTTTTCTAATATGTATATTGCTGATGAAAATCAGCTGTGTTGTGTCCTCTGATGTTGGGACTTTTGTTTCGTTACTCCCTGATCTGAATTTGGTGTCTGGGTTTTTTTTTTCTTTTTTTTGTTTGTTTTTTTTTTGTTTGTTTTTTTAAAAAGTAGGCAAAATTATGTTATAATAAAACAATGCTGTGAATTCAACAAGTTTTTGACTTGAGTGGAGAAATGGTTTAATTTTTGTGCATGTATTGTTTTAACAGAAGAAAATCCTCTGTTTATCCTAAGAAACGAAGTCATTTTGCATGTTTGTTAAACACAGCCTCATGAAGCTACGGATCCATCTACCACCCTTGAATAGCTGCCTTTTTCCATTGCTAAAGCAGCTACCATTCCTTCTGCTGCCGTCCTATGCTTTTGCATGCCCTTGGTTTCAATCTGCAGCCGAATTCAGGGGACAGCTCGTGCGAGCTGGATCACTCGCACCCGCAGGCACGTGTGGATGGGGCCTCTCAGGCGGTTGGAGTTATGCAGGGCAATGGTTTGGAGACGTTCAAGCCTCACCCAAGTCTATGGCAAAGCTCTGATGGCTAGGGAAGCCGCCATTGTGTTTGAGGCTTTAACGTGTTGCTGAATTGTGAAAAAAAAAAAGTGCTGGAAATCCTGTTTATAAAAGAAGAGGAGAAGAAGAAATTTGAAAACCCAAAATAAGAAACAAGTTTTATTTGCCTCCCATCCCGGGCTGAGGCATTCCCYACGGTTATGTCGTTATTCACCTGACCTAAACCTTTCAATGTGCAAGTTAAATATCCTACAGCAATTTTCCTCTTTTATTTTAAAGCAAATTGAGCCATGTGTTTTTTGAAGGAGACACTTGCAGAAACCGTGAGCCAAACATAATACAATTTTATAGGGAAATACAACATTTTAAATCCATCAAATTGTCAGCGGGGCCTACTTGGCAGCCGTTGGTTATGGTCCTGACACAGAGAGCCATCGAGGCTTGCTCTCAAAAGAAATACATGCATAAGAAGTCCTCTCTTCTGAAGTCCCAGATGAGGGGCCCATTTGGCTTTTAAGAGGCTGCGCCCTGGCCTGGGTCATGAGTGAGATCTAGCAGGGACCGCGGCCTCTAGTGCCTAAAGGGACGGCGGGTGCTGTGGTCTCGTGGTGGGCTGGGGGCCTGGCTGGCAGGCCAGGTCGGCCATGGCTGTGCAGCCCTGGGGTGGCTTTTCAGGCAGGGCACGGTGCTCGCTTGCGCTGCCTGAGCATCAGCCTGAGCCTCTCTAGCTCTCCATCAAAAAATATATATATCCTGTAAAGTGGGATGTAAGAAGGCAGTCTCTAAAGCCTTGAGCTCTGGCATTACAAAAGCCTCCTGCCAAGTTTAGCAGGTAAGGCAGAAGCATACTTCCAGACCTCCAGGGCCACAGTGGCTAGCAGCGTTTTGTTTCAAATTACAGTAGGTCGAGTGCAAAATCGGGAAGAGGCAAGGTCTGTCCACATTTCAGTACATCCTGTAAAGGGAAAACCTTGGCTGGAAGTAAAAGCATCTGAATGGGACAGACGTGGAACTTGCTGCATTTCATCCTATGCAAGGGTGGGAATCCAGCCATAGTGAAGGCAGGGCCTTTAGGACATGCACAGCATTATATTTCAGGAAATGCTAGAGGGAGAAACGTCATGTCCTCATCTCTCTGAATAAAAACATGTTCATATTGATAAACAAATATTTTTTCCCAGGCAAGGAGTGCCTGGCTTTGTGAGAGACTTTATGAGGAGAGCTAGCGATTCAGAGCCCTGGCACTTTCTGAATAGCCATGAGCAAATACAGGCTTCATTTCTCAGTGGAATTGTTGTCGTGCATTCCCACTAGGAAACCCAAGTGTGCTTCTGGCCCTTCTGGTCTGCTGGGACACACATCTGCTTTGGCAGGACCCTGCCTCGGCCAAGGGCGTTAGGCATTTGGGCTGTAATTTGTGGATCAAGTCACTGTTCTGCATGGTCTCTCCAATTAAACCTCTCCCTGTGCAACTGGTATGACCTCAGCAAATTYCTTAAAATCTGAGCATCTTTATGATGTTAGGAAGAGACTATATATATGAAGGGGGAATGGGGTGGGGGGTGTTGTATGTATATATGTGAGAAGGCAGCAGTTTATAATTAATTCCTTTCAATCTTCAGTAAGATAAAATGCAACTCAAAAGGAACTTGCTTGGTTCCATAGAGGCAATTTCATTAAAATTTTTATCATTTAGCAATGAGTTAATGGTACTTACTTAAAAAAAAAATTCACAATTACCAGGCTACATGGTGAATGTTTTTGGAGCCTGAATTACTGTAATATACAGGAAGTGGCAATATACTGAAGCTGGGCACTCATTAGTATGGTAAATATTTGAAAATAATGCCGTGGAAAAAACCTGGACAGGTTCTGATCCAGCTCTAAGTTTGAAATGCTCCTAAACTGAAAATGTTTGGATTAAGGCAGGGTGGAAAGTGATTTTCTTTTTTTTTCTTTTTTCTTCCTCCCCCACCCACCCCCTGCCCCAAACTGAATGTATTTCTAAAAATATTTTTTTCCTCTTCTGCAAAAAGATAAAGTAAAAATTCCTCAGGTTTGATAGGGGAAACAATTGCTACGTAAAATACAGAAACAAAAACTACAGTGATGCTGGTTGGGTCCCCTGTGAACTGGGAGCTCTGAGCAGGTGGCCGTGAAAAGCAGCAGACCTGAGCATCCCTCAAATGAGACTGTTGTCTGGTCACTTAGAAACACAGCGCCCTCTTCTCACTCACCGCCTCCCTCCTGGGGCCAGTGTCCTGAAGCATCCCTCCACCAGAAATGTTTACGGGGGCTTTGGTGACTGTAATTGTAGGGGGGAATCACTTATTTCTAGTAGTGAAAATCACTTATTTCTAGGTAGTGAAAGGCCTGGCGATTAAACCTCCTGGCGCAGGGTTGGTGGCATGCAGGCATGGGCATCACCTTTTGCTCCCCTCCTTCCCAGCTGCATGGATCTAGCCGCTGGAGGCAGGGGCGTCTGCTGATGCACCTTTACCAGGGTGATGCTGCTGCTGTTATCATCAAGTTACTGTGATGCTGCTTATTTACCGGCTCCCTAGGCAGCATGCTGGATGTCCTCCCTGGTTTCAGGCCCCTCACTTTCCCCACRATGTGGGTGAGCATGCTGCTGTGGTGCACATCGGTGGCAGATCCATCAGTAAAACCTGGGAGCTCTGCGTGCTTGTGTCCTTCAAGGCTGCGCATGGAGCAATGCAGACAGCTCAGGTGGAGAGCATGTGCCATGCCAGGGATGACCGTGGTTTGTTTTGTTCCCTTCTCCCATCCAGAGTACAAGAAGAAGTATGGGGAGGAGCACGGCTCGTGCCAGGCGGGGATTGCAGGCTTCTTCACCGAGGTGAGCAGGGGYGCATGCACAGAAAGGATGGGGTCGGTGAGCGGCTCTCCTGCCGCGTGTCCCAGGAGGGGAGCTCCAAGCATGGCTTGGACAGTGGGCTGAGCCCTGAGCATGGTACCTTCCTGCCAGCAAACACCCTCCTGCCTCATCCGGCCTCCCGGGTGCCTGCATCTTGCACAACACCTGCCCCGTGGTTCGTACGTACATGCATGTTTGTCTCAAGGTCTGTGGACAAGAATGAATGAATTGACCCTGGGAAACGTCCTAAGGGAATATTTTTATTGTGTACATCCCAAAACTTGCATAGAGATATTTCTATGTCTAACGTTGATTCTTTACTTTAAGTGATGATGTAAAACAGTCCTCCCTGAACGGTTTTGTTTATGTATGTGTACATGTGGGTATATGTGTCTATGTGAATATATATATGCACACACACATACATACACATACATAAGATAAACACTTTTTTTTTCAGTTCTGCTTCAGTTCTTTATTTCAAAAAGATGGAGAAAAAATAGCATGGTAAAATATATGCTCCAGAGCTGTTCTAAATACCAGACCATATTCTTTCCTGGACAGAAGTCTATCAATCAGCCATGTTTTAGTTATGTCAAGTATGAATTTGTTCCCTTATGTATGTATTGATATTTTTTTGTAATGTTTCAGGGTTGGGTTTTTTTGTTTGTTTATGTTTTTTTCTTTTTTTTTAAGGGGAAAAAAAAGCTATTTCAGTGTCAGGCTCCTTGTTACTGTCATGTCAAGTATATACTCACTCCTAATTATATATGTGCTGGTCTGCAGAATTTATTGTTCAGGCTGATATAAGCAGAATAAAAGCGTCCTCTCTGAAATGGTAGAAGGTGGTTTCTGAGTAAACTGGGATGGCAGGTGATGTTGCCACAGTGGCACTGTCTGATAACTGGATGTTCAGCCAGCAGCATCTGTTTCCTGGCTTGTCTGCTCTCTCCAGCCTGCTTCTGTTCCCATGCTTTAAATCCTCCTTTGCTACCCTAGTTCAAAAGATATCTTTGAACTTTCATTGCTTCAGCCTGATGGCAGCTCACTGAGCAGGAAACGCAGATAAATGGCTTTTTGGGTCAAACAGGCAAGCCCCTACCGTATATTCAGCACTGCTGATGGTAGTCATTCCTGCTGGTAAATGATCCCTTGACCTCAAGGGCACGGCCCCTCCCAAAGAAAAAAAGCTGTTGCCAAGCACATCCTGCTCTTTGGTTGGGTTTGCAGTCCTGTCCCTGTAGTCTTATTAGGAAAATCCCTTGTTTAATGTCTCCCCTCAACTGGAACTGGTCACCCGAAGGGATCCTGGGCGTGGGAGTGTTTTCCCACAAGGATGGAGTTCACCCATGGCCTTGCACTGAATGGAGATGTGAGGCAAAGCAGTTGTCCTCGTGTCTCCTCCAGGGGTGGAGAACTTACCTAGGCTTGATGCTTCCCAGGCTTAATTTGGTCCCTTGCTGGAGGTATTTAAAACCACATCCAGGAGTAAGGTTTCCCCTGAAGGATGCTGGATGCTGTGGGGCAACATTTTCGCAATCTCTCTTGCATGCAAATGTACCTTTGGTTTTGATTCAAAAGCATTATCCATGAGCATCTACCTTTGGATGCTGGATCAAACTTTGCCTGATTTCTAGTCTTCTAAGATCTTGAATCATGCTCAGTGTCTGTAACAAACTATAGCCAGGTTGTCTCTTGAAGAGCAGAGTGTATCTGAGGACAGAGCAAGGCAAAATGTTCCAACCATGACATAACACACACCCTGCTTGTTGAGTGCACGGCAGCTCTTTAGCTTCATAGTCATAAAATCAAAATCCTTTGTGCTGTATCCTTCATGATTGGTTGGTATAGCATGTCAGCCAGCAYTGAGGCACAGTCTGTAGCTGAGTGGTGGGTCTGGGTGGGCTGGGGCGCTTCTGTCACTTGGTGGAGGTCTTCAGGTCCTCTGGAGGTCTTCTGAAGATGTTTGGGAAAGGCAGCAGGTGGAGAGAGGTTTTTGGGAGGACTGTGTTAGCAGGGATAAGTTTGATGGTTAGTAAGGCTGAGGAAGGTCTTTTATTGAAGCRGCAGAACAGCTGAGCAGAAGTGGGCCATAAAAGGGGAGACCATGTGTCTGTAGGGTGTGTGCAGTGACCTCCATGTTTGGGAAGAAGGGTGTACTCYACATGCACACAGAATGGAGATTGTTATAGATGGGCTTATAATTGGTGTTTTAAGTTAATATCCTGTCCGTTCTCCATTACTGTGTAAAGCATGAATTTTTGTCCGGTTTTGATTGTTATTTATTTTTCCCCATCTTTTCCCCCGCACCCTTCTGTTTTTCCTGTTGTAGGAGCTGGTCATCATGGGGGCACCGGGATCTTATTATTGGACAGGAACTGTCAAAGTACTGAATCTCACTGACAACACGTATTACAAGCTGAACGATGACGCTGTGATAGCCAGGCGGTACACGTACCTTGGTAAGCAGCTCTCTGGTGCTCACTGTGAGAACGGATTAGTCCAACAACATATTTCAAGGCTTTGATGCTATAAAGTTGATACTGATTTTTTTTGGTGGTGTAGAGTATTTTTATGAAAAGTGTGAAAGGAAGAACGTCTGAATTAAAGGGTTACCTACCTGGAAGAAATATAAGCAAAGAAGCAGACAGAATATTCCATTTTTGTTTGCTTGTTTTAAAAAAACTTTGCTATAATTTTTTTGACTAATACAGAAAATGCATTTTGACTGAAAAGCAGGTTGGATGGTAGGGCTTTTGCCCTGTGACAGGCAAATTATTTGTCATTGGTTAGGCTGCATGTCTGCTTACACCTGTCTTTAAAATGGGTGCAACACATAATTACAGAATGTATATATTGCAGATACAAGTTTATTTCAACAAAAATAGCACCATGTAAGTGAGTCATTGGCAACAGAAGGAGGTTGTGAAAGGATTGGTGTCATGATTTAACCTTAGCCAGCAACTGAACACCACGCAGCCACTCGCTCACCCCCACCCTCCGGTAGGATGGGGGAGAGAATCGGGAGGGCACAAGCAGGAAAACATGCGGGTTGAGATAAAAACAGTTTAATAATTGATATAAAACAAAGTAGAACAGTAATAATAACAGTGATAACAACAACAATAATAGAATATACAAAGCAGGGGATGCACAATGCAACTGCTCACCACCCGCCGACCGATGCGTAGCCTGATACACGAGAGYCCGTTCCTTGATGCCAGAGCCCGCCCCCCCTCCTTAGTTTTATACTGAGCATGACGTCACATGGTATGGAATACCCCATTGGCCAGCTGGGTCAACCGCCCCGGCTATGCTCCCCCCGCAGCTTCCCGTGCACCTGGCAGAGCATGGGAGGCCAAAAAGTGCCCGGTGCAAGCACCACCCAGCAAAACCCAAAACATCAATGGGCCATCAACGCTCCTATTATACCAAACCCAAAACACAGCACCCCACCCCYGCTACTGGGAAGAAAGTTAACTCTGTCCCAGCCAGAACCAGGACAATTGGCTATAGGTTTGAGTACATCTTTAACTCAGTTGGTTTCACTTGCTCTAAAACCAGCTAATGTCCCAAATAAACTTAATTTAAAGGCTTCCACCTAATCCCCAGTGCCTAAGACTGTTGAGACCTAGAAGGCATTTCAGTCAGTAGTTTGATATTGTTTGACTAAAGACTCGCACTGACCTCTCTTTTTCCCCTTAACCTTTAGTCTTCAAAAAAATACCACTTGGAAGATGCTGCTTGGCGATAGCTAAATGAGGAGTGTATATATACATATTTAAGGACATAAATAGGTTTTGCCACTGACAGACCTAAATTATAGTGTTTACCATGTAGACAAGAGTCTCATAATTTACAGCAGAAGAGCAAGGCAAATACAAGACAGCTTTAGAAGGAAAGCACTCTACTCTTCTTTAGTTATTATATATCATTTTAATATATCAAATAAGACTGAATCTTTGATCTCCTTCTTTCAAATACACTCCTTCTTTCTTTGATCTATCTTCCCATTTTTCTTCTTGCCTAAACAAAAATCTTTTTAAGCCATTAACTTCTCTGACCTCTTTGCCTACTGTCCTCCGCCTTCCCCCCTGACCAAAAAGGCATGTAATTTTCCAAGCCTTCCTGGGCAGTGATTTTAGCCAAAGGAGGATACTTCTGTCTGGTCGATGTGGGACTGTCACTGTCTGATGTGATACTTTCTCTGCGATGATGTGGTTTCTTTGCTCTGTTTGTGTGTGCTTTTTCCTGTTTTACCGCTTGCCTTTCTGGACTTGTGGTTACCGAACTGCTCCCCATACCTGCTTCGTGTGTCCCTTGCCAAGCTCCACACACACCTTCCTTCTCTCAGCTTTTGGAGGAGTATTGGAGGGCATACTGTTGTTTCCCACCTCCGTGAGCTCTTGAGCTGAATATTGGCGCATCCTGGGCAGAATGGTTGCTGAACACTAACAATGAGCAGCTCAGGAGAAGCGGTGAAGCCCAATGAGCATGATCCAGCTGGCTGACCCTGTCTCTCAGGCTCTTTCCTTTCATGATGATTTATTTATTTATTTATTTATTTATTTATTTATTTATTTATTTCCTCTCTTCTCTCCCACCCCACCCCATCTCCTGCTCAGGATATGCGGTGACAGCAGGTCATTTCTCTCAGCCGACTACCACGGACATTGTAGGAGGAGCTCCCCAGGATGGAGGCATTGGAAAGGTGCGGCCTTTTGTCAAACAATAATGTGGTCAGATGCAACAGGGCAAAAAAAGTAATATTGATGCAGTTCCCACATGTCTGAGAAGCCAAGAGATTTTTGCCTACAGGGTAGTTTTGGAGCACTGTGCAGGGGAGAGGTGAGGTGGTTTGAAGTCATCAAATTTTCTCCACCTCTTCTTCCTGGCACCTCACCTCCCTCCTCCCTCACTTTCCTCTGTCTCCCGCTGAATCCTTAAAAGAGTTATTTTAACATGATACTGGCAACGTTTATTTCACGCCACTTCTGTTAGGATTTGTGACATATAGGTACCACTTAAACCTTGCCTGGAAATGAAAAAAAAACTTGGAGAAGAGAATTTGTCTTCTGCTTTTTTTCTTCATACATTTCACAATGCTTCGCATGTGGACTGTTTCAGTTTTTACTTCAGGGTAGCATCTCTAATAGCATGAAATGCCATTTACTAGGTGATTTGATGTCTCTTTTAAAACTTCATAATAAGCTGATGTTTAGTGAATTAGAATCTGGGTTTCTGCCAGCTGTACATAAAAATCTTGGTGATAGGCTCTTGAGAAGCAAAAAAGAAAAAAAAATGGTTTTCCTGTAGACATACATATGTTTGATGTCCTAAAGATGTAAGCAAGTGAACAGCTAGATGGAGATGCCTGGTGAGTTAGGTGTGCCTGCTTGTTCCCATGTCGAGTGCCCAGCTGCTATCAGTAGCAGGGTGAAGGTGAGCGCTATGACCCCTATACACTTCTGAACAAAAAGTGGAGAAGTGGGAGTGGGGAGAGGGAGGGAAGGGATGTAAAGRATCTGCTTTTGCCCCTCCTTCTTCAAAATCTGGTCCTTTTAGAGCCTGCTGCCACCATGTGCTTGAGCAGAGATGTCCTGCAGCCCCTTCCATCTTCTTCCTTCTGGCTCTCCTGCTACAACATCACTTGTAGCTGAGTCATAACAATAAGGAGTGAGAGGTCTGCATTACCAGCAACACTATCCCTTGGTTTAAGCAGATTATTTCTGGCCGTAACAGTGTCCCAGGGGGTAGCAGTGCAAATGGGGAAGATGGAATAAAAGTAGAGGTTGAACTTGGTACATATACCTGATCAGGCTTGAGTAGGACATATGGGATATAGTAGCAGCGCAGTTGCTACTGAGAAGTCGTATATGGGAAAGACAGTTTCCTTATCCCAGGTACTCTGTTATGGCTGCTCCAATGCACCTTCCTTCCAACCTGTTTTCTCTGTGTAACAGATTTAATTTCTGTACAAGGAGGGGGAAAAAACTAGCTGCTAACATGAGATCCATGAGAAAGCAGCTGGCCTTGTAGTTTAAAGACTCTTGCTCTAGTTGCAAAAGCTCCCATTATTCTCCCTTGGCACGGGATGTGGGCAGCAGGAACGTATGGCAAAGGGGCGGTAAGAGGTGTTGAGTACAGGACATTATGCTGAGCAGTCCTGTTGTGCTTTCCACACTCTCTAATAAGCTAATCCTTTCCACTTCCCTGATTGAAAGTGATTAGCATTGTCGCACTCTTTTCACTGAAGGTAAAGCCAAGACACTTAATGAGACTGAGTCATTTCTCCAAAGTCACCAGGAGTGTCATTAGTAAGACTGGGTTTGGAGTCGTGACACCTGGCAACGTGCTCTCACTGCTAAACATGCCACTGCAAGACCTGGGGAGTTCTTTGTATCTAGAGCAATTCTCCACAGTAAATCTGTGCTGTGTTCTCGGCTGAAAACAGCTTTGGACTCTGTCTCACCACCTATTAATAACTCACCAYATATTCAACTATGTCAAGTGCTTGGCTCCGCCACGTGGCCTTGGAAGTAAGGGATCGTCTGTCCTACAAACTGCGTGAGCACCTGCTAGGAGGAAGCCTGACAAACGCTGGAGGAGTCTCAAACGCTGACTGAGCCAGCCTTTCTGTCGAAGAGAGTCTCTTTCTACAAGCCATGTGTTTTAGGTCTTAAATTTTGGTACAATATCTGTTACTGAACTTGCATCAATACTATTAGCCCCGAGAGTTCTTGGTAAAACAGTTTCTCCTGTGGAAACGAGCAATGAGTGGATTATGTTTGAATAGTTTTCTGATTTACAGGTTGTTTCAGACAGAAGCAGTGCAAATGCCTTGGGTGGTCCGATTCGGATTTCTACTCTGACCTTTGCTAAAGCATCGTGAATTTTGCAGTGCAGTACGTGCAGGCACGTGTCCCTGAGAAGGGAGGGCTGGATAAGGGAAGGGGAGCTGGGTTATGCCTTCTCAGCCTTTTGCCCCGCTCATTTCCAAGCAGTCTCCATATGCCACTTGTTTGAGAGTTGGAAAGTTCCTTTACTAGGTGCTTTTAAATGTGCACATACACACATGCGCACCAAAAAAGTAGGCCACAAGATACTATTCAAGCATTTCTCATGATAAGAGGCCTGTGATTCATCATGGGGAACTCTATGTTTTGTCTTTTAAAAGAAGACTGAGCAATAAAGTGGTCATGAATTTGGATCTTGGCAATAGCCATGGCCATGATCATGATTTAGATATTATTTAGAAAGCACCCATGCTGTACCATTATGTGCTTCGTAGTTAGTATTGGTTAACTTTTTTCTTTTTTCACTTTTCAGGTTTATATTTTCAGAACAGACAGACGATCAGGCTCTCTAATAAAGATTTTTCAGGCTTCAGGAAAAAAGGTGAGCTTTTATGTACGTGTGTTTTCTTTTAAGGGGTAGAGAAGGGGCAAATAATGGCAGGGTCATCTCAGAGCATCATTTTCATTCCCCTGCTTCATGAGTTGTCAAGCAAATTCTGTTTCTTCTCGTCCTCCCAGAAACGAGCTAAACCTATTGTACAGACCAGCTGTATGCCCTTTCTCCTGTAGCAGTCATGACTGCAATGTCTGCTYAATGCCCATGTGACTGAAATTAAAGGTCTTGCTGAAAATTGTACTAGTGGTTCTCTTTAGCCTTACACAAATGTAGCAGCAGCTTCTGCTGTTGCCTTCTGAGACGTGGGACATAGGGTGCCAGGTGAGCCTAGATGGAGAGATTTCCTCTTAGTAGATGTTACTGGGAGATGTGGGTAGCCTGGAGCTTAGTTTAATACACAAAGCCCCAATCTGTTTTTCTGTGTCCTGCTGTGATGGGGGATATTAGAGTTACGCTGTTTTGTGGAGGAGCAGCTTCATTGCCTCAAGAGGTGATGATTTCCCCCTTCCTGCCATGAAGGAGTCCTGCGTTTTGCTCTTAGGACTGCTGTCTTAGAGCTGACGCCACCTCCCCACCACCCCCGCAATGAATTTTAGTGAATGCTAGTGAGATCCAGCTCCCCCCATGCGATGTTGTGGTTGAGTGGGGAACAGCTTGTGTTCTTCACTGGGGGCTTGCTGGAGATGTGTCGCAGGGGAAACGAAGTGGACAGTATGTCTAACTATAGGTAACAACAAAAAGATGTCTTATTTGGGAGTAACACAGTGAGGAAACGATACCCCTTACCTGGGGTTGCCTGTGTTCTCCTGGAAGGAAAGGAAATACAGAAGAAAAAGGTTACTGGTGGCTTCTGGCTCTAGGAAGACCTGCCACCCTCAGAAGGATCTAAAGTATTTGACTGTATCATCAAATTGGGAGTGTTAGCATGTTTTGTTATTTTTTCCCAACAAAACACAGTTGCAGTCTTTAAAAACATGCCTGGAATAGGGGAAAACTGCAAGGATGTGTAGGTGGATGGTATGACTTGTATTTTAGGGCCTCTCCAAAATTTGTCTTTCTCTGCACTAGCAGAATTGCAGACATTTTGAAAGGAAAAGACCTCCCAGTTCATCCAGGGCATCTCCTGTGTTTGATTGCTTCCTGTTCATTTCTTTCCCTGTCGACTTTTAAATGTCCCTAAGGATGTGCTCCTGGAGAACTATTCCTCAGCCTAATAAACAGAGCTCTCAGGAAGTTTCCAGGTCTCAGCCAAAAACTTTCCTTTTTCAGTTTAATTGCGTTATTCTTATATGTAACTTAACTAATCAAGTATTTACATCCTTCAAGTACTTCTAGGCTGTCATCTCCTCCTTCCCCATTAGCATCTGTCTTCTACAAATTCTCTAAGACTCAAATGAGAATTTTATTTTAAAGAGAAGGCTGTCCTAAATCACCCTTTCTTTGTTTTGTGATTGAGATATAACCAGACGTGCTCACCAATGAGCACTGCCTGGAAATGAGCTCTCACAAAATGCTGCATCCTTCCCGGTGGTGTGAAAGTTCATTGCTCTGACATTCTTGTTAGACAGACGTTAAAAGCAGGCCAGTTTCTTCCTTCCCTTTTTTATTGCTGGAGGCTGAACTAGGAAATCAAATGCAGACAAGAAAAAAGAAAATGCAGTGCCTTGTTACAAATGTTAAGTGCACAAACTTCAGGTTCTCACAGCACCGTGAACTCACCCACGCTGCAGACACACCATGTTGCAGTTAAGTAAATAATAGCCTTTCCCTGAAAACTGCCTGAATACATAGTGAAATGCTTTTCATAACTTTCGCTCCTTACCCATGAGAAATTTGTTTTAAAACCTTAGGGGATTAAAAAAAATAAACAAATAAAAAAATCCACAAGGGAACTTAAGCTACAGAATAACTGGAATCAAATGATGTTTGAGGTCTGACCTTAAACCCACACAAACACAAAAATCTGAATTGCAAACTGAAACTCTATCCTTAACTCACCCCACTATATATATTTAGCAGCTTTTAAATCTTACGGACTGCATAGAATAGAGTTGCTGCTGCCCATCTCCTAGCATGCCCAGTAGCTCTGGGTTGTGCATCCAAACTTATCAGGCTGTGGGTCAGAGATCCACAATGAGGAATGTAAAAACATGCAAGAAATGCGATTCATTCTTTTTAACCTAAATAATTATTTCTGTAACCTCAGTTTTTCCTACTATAAAAACAGCTCTCAATTTCAAATAAGAAGTGGTATCTTTTAATTTTTCCTTTGGAAGTTGCTTTTAAGTTTGAGACTATGGTTTGTAGTTGGTCTCAAAGAGTATGCCTTGTGGTACCAGCAGAAGTGGATGAAAGAAGGGTAGAATATCATTCTTGCTTTTGGTTTCCTTTTTGTGTTTAAATGTGTTTTGAAATTTGTAATGTGGGTCACAGTTGGGAGATTGTTAGCATTTAATGTTAACCTATATAAAAAATGATGTAATGATATTAATGTATTTCTTAAATTTAAGCAATTAAGTTTTATCAAGCAATAGTAACTGGAGATTGAAAGTGGCTTAGGTTTTTTGTGTATCAACTGAAAAGCTTTTATTGAAAGTCATCTTTCTGTGTCAACTCGCCTGCCTGTGCATGAGAGGAAAGGCTATGATCAAAACCCACAACCAGTACTGCTATTTGAAGGTGACTGATACAAATAGATACAAATAGAACAGGGGAAGATAGTCCACAATCAAGAGGTAATTTTAGATGCCTCTTTTCATGGATACCCTACCCCTTGCCTATTTTTCTTTTTTCTTTTCTTTATTTCTTTAAGGTATCCCCAGAAGATCTGTGGTACTCAACTTCAAGTCTCTTTAGGAAGTCTGGCACTGGCCATGAATAATCACTAGCCAGGTCTTGGTTTAGGAAATTTATTTCACCCCTTCCTGGTTTTAAGCATTTGACAAGTGAAAGCTAGTCTAAGAAAGCTCTTTAAGTGTCTCACAGAAGCATGTCCCAGGGTATAAATTTTATTCTGTTGGTAAAACATCCAAGCTAATGCACTGTTACAGTAAAGTGTTTAATTCCTGCCAGAATTATCCTCTAAGCTTTCTCTGTAGGAGTGCTTGTGAGTGATAAAGCAGCAAGTCATCATTTGAAATTAAAAAAAAAAAAAAAACAAACACGCCTAAATGATTTCCTCCTGTGTGTGGGCAGATACTGAACGCTTTGTTGTGACTCGACTTGGTTACAGATGGGCTCTTACTTTGGCTCCTCCTTATGTGCAGTTGATCTGAACTCTGACGGGTTGTCAGACCTGCTGGTCGGAGCACCTATGTTTTCTGAGATCAGAGATGAGGGTCAAGTCACGGTCTATATCAACAGAGGAAACGTGAGTATGTACAGGAGATGACTTGGTAAGGGATGAGGGCATGGGTCCGGGCAGGGTAACGCTAACGTCCTTCCAGCACTGCATGATAAAACTTGATGTCTCAAATAGTGGGGCTCCGGATGTCTCTAGCAGAGCATGAAGTCATGGAAAACTCATCTGGTATCGTGGTTTCCCAGACACCAGCCCACATTCATCACAGAGCTGTGAATCTTTCGAGGAGGTCTGGGAAAGTTTCTGGTTTTATGTTGAAACTTGGAGGTATTTGTGGCTTTACATGAATTTGATGCCAAAACCAAGTAAGAGTCAGAAGCTTTGACTGAGTTTTCCTTTGTGTTTTGGGTGGTCACTGGGACCTACACATCAGAACAAAAATGTCTGGGGATTTAGGAGTCCTTGTGAAGAGAAGCCAGAGATTGAATTCACTTTATCTTTGCATTATGCCCCATATATAGCCTTTAGTGGGAAGTTCTTATCGGTTGGTACTGTTGGATTTCACATGACCCAACAGCAGTCTTGGAAAAGTCTAAACTTTCTTGTGTTGGCAAAACAAGATCATTCTTATGTTGTATTTATAGTAAAACAATGATTGTTCACCTATTATTAAGTATTTAATGTTCAGGTCCCAAGCCTGCTGTCTCAGAGGAGTTGTTATGGACTAAAACAGAATTGGTTTGCTTCATCAGTATTTTGTGAACTTTAATGTGTGGAGTTTGTTTATGCTAGACTTAACGTTCACCACAAGTCCTATAGGCAGTATTTAGGAGACTTCAGAATTGCTTTTTGTGCAATTTTATTTTCTATTATCACTTCTCCTTTAAATGAGCTTTACTTTTTCAGTTTGATCCACAGGCTGTTCCACTTCTTATATTGCAGTGTTGCTACTGGGTCCTCAGGATAGGGTCCAGAATGCCAAGCAGATAATATCTAATGTTTCCTGCTCACAGTGACAGCATGCATGAGTTCATTTTTATCTTTTATAAAGCAGTCAAGAAGCTAGTAGGAGTTTCTTATACTCCTGCAGCAAGAATTACTTGCAGGAGCGATGGCTTGCAGGATTGTGGGTTTTATTTTGGGGTTTGGTCATTTTAAACTCTGTTTATTCTGCAAGCACCATTGCTTAAGAGGTCATTGCAGCGGATCAGAGAAAACTGCATTATAATACAAGCATGCATAGTGATGCTAGATTTAATACACTTATATTTTGCCCTTTCCTGTGAGGACTGCAAAGAAATGAGTCACGCATAGAGGCCTGCCTGTCTCCTCTCTGTTGTGTTTCAATTTCATTATGTGGGATTTTCTTAAAGTCAGCAACTCCCCGCAGCCAAGAAAAAGATTTTATTACATGTTCCAGAGGGCAGTTTACTCTCATTTACAAAGGAAGCAAAAACAAAACAAAACAACCCTTGAGGTGGGTACAGAGTTGGATTGCGTAACTAAATTTTGTTTTCTTGTGGAAATGTTCCTTTTCCCGTGAGGGAAGACTGCAAGAAACTAAAGCTTATGTATCTGACCAGAAAGTGGGTGGGCAAGAAATACCAAATCCATATAAGGCTTCTCATGGCATAGGAGTACAAAGCTACTTTATTCTGAACTTTCCTCTGTCTCTTTATTTCATTAAATCTCTTTCCTTATTCTTCATTTCAGAAGGCTTTTTGGGGACTTTGCTTTAATCCTTCTGTCCAAGACTTATAAAGTTTTCAAATCCAATTGCCCAAATGTTCTTTGCTTAGGGGAAAATTCTCCTTAACTCACTGGGGTTTAGCTGAATAAGCCTGGAGTGAGGATTTCACTCCTCAGATGTAATCTGCCAGTAGAGCAAGCTCTGGGCTGTTACATTTTAGGCATCTGGAAACCTTCATGAGCTCACCAAGCCCTGTGACTGCATTTAGTTACATCACTGAGTTATTGTTTAGTTAATTTAGCATCTTAGTTATATCACTTACGCGCTCCTTTCCCCCCCACCCCCCCTTAAAATGAAAAGACAGAAGGTTAAAAACCCAAATAAATTACATTTCTAGCACCCAGGTGATCCATACGCCGCGAGGGTGAGGGTCAAGTTGCAGCCCTGCCCCAGATGCTTCCCACAGCGCGTGGGTGGCTCCTGCAGGGAAGGCTCACCTTGCCCAGGGCTCGCACCATTTCCCTGACCCTGTTTTATTTCCTGCTTGCTAGGGAGTGCTGGAAGAGCAGCTCATCCTGGATGGTGATGGCGCCTACAACGCGCACTTTGGGGAGAGCATGGCCACCCTCGGTGACATCGATGACGATGGCTTCTCAGGTCGGTGTGATTTCCTCCTGGGCCATTTCTCTGGAAATGCCAGCGGGACTGGTGGCACTGCTGGTGTCCTCCCACAGCCGGGTGCCGCGTGGCATCCATCGCTCCTTCCAGACCTGACTGGCACCTGCGCTCATGCTAAGGACAAATATGGTTGCGTAGGATTTGTCTGCTAAAGCCTTTTGTAGCTGATTGTCCTCAACGTGAGTTTAGTCCATGTCCACGCAACTTGCACCCCAATCTCATTAACATTGCTTTCCTTGTTGTTGCATTTTCTTCTTCCCTGTATGGTTTATAAAAAGCTTTAGATAACCATGCCCTGAACAAAATGGAAACCTATGTCTGACTTCTTTCTTCTTTCCCATTTCCTTATGTCTTCAAGCCTTTCCAGTTTTGTTGGCATAATTGCGTTTCTTATCATGAAGTGTAATTAAGAAGTAGCTTCTCACTCCTGGTAGCATGTACTCTATTAATAATTTGTCTCCTTTGCTTTATTCTACCCCTGCTCCTTTCGCGGGCCACTCAGTGTGAGGCCCCGTGCTGTGATAGCAATAGGTGAGAGCAAAGTGTTGACGCTGGCACCTTTTCTACCCTGATTTTTGGCAGCAGAGATTAAGGACTTCCGAACAAAGGCCAACTTACTCTGTGTCTGCCTGGATTTATTTCTTCCAGGCCACTCAGGGCACAGTATCCCATTAAGCCTAACCCAACCTCACTGCAGGTTGCCCTTACAAATGCTGGGCATGCTCTTCCTCTATGCTTAAACATGCATTTGTGTGTTCTTGCTGCTATTTGTGGGTCAGGTGCGGTGATGGAGAGGCTGCAGAGTGAGTTGGATCAGTCCACGGGTATGCGGCCATCAGGAAGAGTTTAATTTTAGCAGCTGTGCAGTCACTAGATCCAACTAGGAAAGGAGAACGGGAGGTGGGATCACTCTTTCTGCAGGAGTTTGCAGTTAAATTGGATCAAATGTAATTTGAAAGTGCACCCGCGGCAGCCTTTTTTTCTTCCTGCCTATCCATTTAATATACCTGGCCTCATTTTGGAGCCTTGGATTTTCACGCAAACTTAACGTAGTGCTACAATAAATGTTTTGCCAATGCTGTCTTGGTTCACAAAGCTGATGTTCCCCTGGGTTGGAGATTTTGATATGAAGGGATTCTAAATTAACTTTTTGAGCATGGTTGCTAGCTAATAAACACACATTTTCATAACAAGCACATTTCTGATTAGGCACAACATAGCCACATGCACATACAAATTCATATACATTTGTGTATTTTTTAAAGTTTATCTTAACGTGAGCTCTTCATTAAATCAAACAAGTTCTTCTAGCCAGGTTGACATGAACTGCTGATCATCTTCATCATGGGGAGCTATTTTCCTATGGATAGCTGGCTTCTAAAATTGTGAAAAAGCTGGATTAAYGGAATAGATTGTGAAATGTTTATAATTGGTACTGTTTTACAGATGTTGCCATTGGGGCGCCTAAGGAGGATAACCACGTAGGAGCAGTGTACATTTATCATGGGGACGCCAATGGTATTGTACCTCAGTACTCTATGGTATGTGACACTATTGTTTACGATACCTATCTGAAGTGACTTTCCTGGGGCCTGCAGAAATAAACCATACTTAGGGGTCCCTTTATGGCTCTACATCCTTTTCTCAGTCCTGGTTTGAAAATGGCTTCTCCCAAAGTTTGTCCATATCTATGCTGTAGGGTAAAAGTATGTTAATAAGGAGATACTTTTCACTGTCTTTTGTTAGAGTTATCAGCTGTAGCTTCCTTCTTGAAACAAACAAAGTCTTGGGTTTGAATGTCAGTTTTTAGAGATAGTAGTGCTGCAGAGGAGAAATGAAAACCTTGGAGAGGTTGAGCATACAAATTATGGAGAGGCCAGTTGAGAGCTGGGAGGTTGCTCTTTCTTGCTGCAGAAGCAGGCTTAGCGAGGAAGAAGAGGTACTAAGTTTTCTTTTGTTCCCTGCAGAAGCCTCTTTACCCATGTTGTTGGCCCTCTCCTTGCGATGTGACAATATATCACAAGGCCGTTCTTGGGTGCCATTCCCCTGACCATTATTATGAAGTAAAAACTCGTCTGGGATATGCTACAGTGTCTTGTGCAGAGATGACACAGTGCCATTTAGCTACTGTAGCCAGGCAGTAGAGAAGATAAATTTATGCTCATGCTGCCCAACATGTGTCCACTAGTCCCTGTCTAGCACATTTCTTTTTTCAGAGAGCTGAATCTTCCCTCCCTCTGTGTGTTTGAAGTTCTGGTTGTTTTGTTTTGTTGCTGGGTGGGATCCTTCACAGTAAATGAGTTTAAGCAGAATTAAAGAGTTTAGTGGTTATATTGGAGACTCTTCTAACAGACCATAGAAGTTTAGTCCTTCTTCCTCTTACCATGTATATGCCATGCGCTGCTTTTTAGAAAAAAAGGAAGTTAAATGACTCTTTATGGATACTTCTAAAATGCACTAATGTGTGGCATGTGGAGGATTCTGCCCGTTTCTTGCTGAGAGCCACTGGTTGGGAGGTTCTTCTCTGGCTGTTGAAAAGCCTGGAGCTTTCCAGCTCTTGCTGAAAAGGATCAGATTTTTTTTTTTTTCGGTCATTCGTGGGAAAAATTAACATTTTTGAAAGAGGCCAGATCAGCAGGGTGGGAAGCAAAATATCCTGCTTGCGATGTCTCCCTCCCCATCAGAGCAAGGCCAGCAGACATGGCGCGTATCTCTCTGCTTGGTCAGTGGGACAAAGCCCAGCTCAAGAGGGTGGCAGGGTACCGTGGTCATTGACTCTTGATACCATTCCTATCTTTGTCCCGTGTCCTGAGGCAGCCAAGGGGGCACCACTTACAGGCAGTGCCTCTGTGCCATTTCCCAGTGTCTGCTGCAGGGCACCAGGCACACCACTAGTTCATCTCCCACACGCAACCAAAAACATTGCGTAACAACTTCAGCTCTTTACCTACCTGCCCTGGATTTGAACCCGGAGGTGAAAGACTTGTTATATCTTATTACTATACCCCTGAGCCATCTTAATGCCCTGGATTTCCTTTTTTAAATAAGCTGAGAGAGGTGGAAGGGGTCCTGCAGGGTATATGTTTTCACCCTTTTCATTTTGTTAGCTCTTTTTCCCCCCTTTTCTTCATTTAAATTGCTGATCAATGTCTTCCTTCACGTCCCTTCAGCAGCTTTAGTGATGGCTATGAGCAGAAGCAGCTTAATTGGCTTTGTGGCCTGCTGTTTTCATTCATGGCACTTAAAAGCAGAGCAGTGTTACACCTCTGCCATCTAGGCTGTAATAGCCTACAGATGTCTGCTGGGATGTTTGCAGGTGGGATTTACCACCCTAACTGGGACCCCCCAAAAATGTGATGCAAGTGTAACGTGGGGAAGAAGTTACTTCCAGTTGTCTTAAACTTATCTGCCCACGAGCAGGAAAAGGACATCTGTACATGGCGGAGCATGGGCTTCCCTTTAAACTGGCTGTCAGGACTGCAGGATATCTTTCTTCCCCTCAACTTGTCTTTTTTTCCATCAATTTCCCATCTGACCTTTTGTCCAATATTATGTCCTTTTATGGGAGGGCCAGAAAAAGCTGGTTGCACGTCACAAGCTGTGAAGCACCACCAACAGCCTCGAAATTACTTCGTGAGATAGGTTTCCTCTGTCTGTAACTTCTGCAGTCAGATACTGTTTTGAGTTCAGGTCTTGCATTGGTGGCCCAGCATAATGAATGAGAGCTGAGAGACATCTGATTGCCTTAGAAAATGGAATTTTGATATATTAATTAGCTTCAGACAAAGGCATTTACAATTCAAACCATTTAGAGAAAGTTTTTGTGTTAGTAATTAAAAAAAAAAAAAGTGATGTTAGAAGTTAATTAATCTTTGCGTTGGGGAGACAGAAATGAGATACAGCTTCCAAACTGACACAAAATACTGCGTAATAGCTGATGGAAACCAGAATTTCCAAGTGGGATGAAAATTAATCATTTTGTCTTTGAGTATGCTGGCAAACTTTGTGAAAAGGAATGGTTGTGCAGGATTTTCTGTTTCAATTGATCATTAATTTTGTTAAGATGCTGCTTAAAACTTYTACTTACAGAAATAAAGGCAATGCAAAAAAAAAAAAAAGAGAGAATGTCTAGGGTGCAGTTAAATTTCCTCCACCCACCCCGAGAATCTGTTTGACGTTTTCTTTATTTTGCTTGGGTCTGTGTGAGGGTTGTAACGCAGGTGTGTTTTTTAATCCAAGTCAACACTGGCCTCCTCCTAGCCCAGAGCAGAAGGGCTTCCTGCAGTCGACAGCCTTCCTGCTTAGGGCTGCGTGGGTGAAGAGCAAGCCTGCAGATGTGCGGCACTCCCAGCCCACGGAAAAGAGCCCCGGTGACCATGAAAATCAGGCTTTTTTTGGTTTTCTTTTTTTTTTTTTYTAAAGAGGATTCTTTGTGTTACTGACTGATTTCACTTGTGTGTTTTCCGCTGCAGAAGCTGTCTGGGCAAACAATAAACCCGATGCTGCGGATGTTCGGCCAGTCCATATCAGGGGGAGTCGATATGGATGGCAATGGTTATCCAGGTATGTCCGCTACTCTGGCAGCGAGAGCACTGGGGAAATGCAGCAGCAGGCTGAGAAAACAGCGGAGCTGGTCGTTTCCAGGTTGCTGGTTCCTGCAATTGCGGGAGGCCAATGAAGCTGAGCATTTTCTTCCCTTTTCCCTCYGTTATTCGGAGCTCCTGATAAGAATTTGAGCCAATTGCTTGATTCAGGTGTTTGRGCAGTCATGACGAAGGATTGAGATATTAAAGCAGAGGATTTCAGTATCTAGCCAAGGTTGTAAGTTGCCTGGAAGCTGCCCAGACATTATGACAATCTTAAAAAAAAATAAAAATGTAGACAATAACATAATAGTAATAATAAAAACCAAACAATGAAGTAGAAGTGAAGTAACCTCACAGACATAATCATCCAGTTATAATACTTACAACATAATGATATTTGAAGGGACCAGCTGACTGATTTAAGTCAGAAAAATGTTTTTTTTCATACATGCTCTGTAATTTACCAACTGACTTGAGAGAACTGAATTCTGTGCCTCCTTTGTAACTGTCTCAATTTTACAAAAATTTCAGATATGACCGTTGGAGCCTTCCTGTCAGACAACGTGGTACTTCTGAGGTGAGATCAATGTCTTTTTCATCCGCTGTTGTCTTCTTTTTGTGTTTGTTTTCTGTTTATATCTTATGTGGTCTAAGTCCTCCACCACTCTTGATTTTCTCCCTAGTTTATTGTGGTCAGAAGAAGCAAGCTGGATTACTTTTTAAGCAGAACCTTAGACATGGATAGTGTCAAAGAATGCACAATCTAATTTAAACAGTGTAGTGAGGGATGACAATAAGTAGGACTCCCACGGCTATGAACAAAACAAAGGGTTAGAGGTGGAAGGGTATGTGTTGCGTCTTAGTGCCTTTTTAGAAAGGTTGCTCTGAATTTGTTAGAAGGCTTTTTTATTGTTCTTACATTTGCATAAAGTAAATAAATTATGATTTAAGGGAATGCAGTTGAGCAAAAAGCCAACTGCGTATGATGCCAGGATGTAATTTTGCAAGTTACAATGGGACATAGAATGAAGTAAGAGTCTTCAGGGAAATGAAATACGGAGACGTTTGCAATGCATACAGGATTTGGGCTGCTGTTTCGAGTGTATGAATTAAGTGCAATTGCTTGTTTGATCTGATGGAGAGAGGTGTGACASCTTGGTCCACCAAATTATGCAGGTGGAGAGTTTGAGTAGGAGCGGGCTTGAGATGCACAGACCTAGGGAAGAGAATGGGAAGTTTGAATTTTGCCAGTAGCTCCGTTGTTACACTTGTTAATATTTAATAGAAAAATCCTGTCAATACCTAGATGTCATTAGAAGTAGTCACTAGGGACTTCTGCATCTTAATGGAAGATACAGGGATGTGGTGAGACTGGCAAGACAAATGGTGGAGCTGCAGAATGGACGCGCCAGCCTGCTTCCTGTTCAAGGCAGGAAAAACTTCGCTCTGTTTCCATTTGAATCAGTTAAACAAAACAAAAAGAAAAAAGAGAGAGGGGAAGAAATGCTCTTGATGATCAGCATGGCAGGTAGTCAAGTCTTCTGGAGACTTTTCTGTTCCTTCATAATGCACGCAGAGGAAGCCAATTGCTGCTTCTGTGAAAAGGTGTGCCATGCCCCAGATGGGAGAGATGGGATCTCGCAGCCCCGCATCTCCGAAACTGCTAGAAGGAAAACTGTGCATTTTTCTCCTTCATTGTTGTTACTTGCAGGGCAGGGAAGGGCAATCTGAAAGGCTTGCTGTGATGTTTAAAACAACATACATTGCAACAGCATGGTGGCCTCTCTCCACGTGTTCAGTCACTGCCTGTGTGTTTCAGAGGAGATTAGCGCATTACCAGCTGACTTTGTGGGCAGCCTGATTAACTGCTGCTACTACCAATTTACAGTGTGTCCCTCTTGCTGTCAAGATTCAGATTAGGATAAAGAAAACAGCTTTTTTTTTTTTCCCCCTCACCCCTCCAGAAGTCTTTGTGAAATCCTTTGGCCAAAACCAACAAATGTTTTGCCAAGTGATATTAAAGGCTTTGGTGGAAGCCGCGGTGACTTGGGACAGATTGTCATTGCTGTATTGCTCGCGTGTGTGTGTGGCTGTTTGACAGATGCATTGTTTTTTTTTTTTTCCCCAGTGAATAACCAAGTGAGCTAACATTAAGGAAAAATCACACAGTGCATCATGGCTGGAGAAATATTTTTTTCCTAGGAGAAATATTTTTCTAGATCAGTTATAGCATTTACTCTTTTATGTTTCCTCAAGCATTTGGAGAGGTTTTTTCCAAGGTGTGAAATGATCCTAGGAAGCTCACTCTTTTTCCTCCTTTTTCATTTTTCCCCCCATTACTGTATATATTTCTAGGGTTAGCGTTTATCCTTATCCTCCATCTCAAAAGGCGAACTTGCACTGTTATTTCAGGCTGTGGTAAAAGAGTCTGAGCAGCTGTCTCAGAGATTGATGTGAAGCTTGTTCCAGTCGATATGAATTAGGTGTAACCACAATCCCCACTCTCTTCTCCCCACTCTCCCCCACCTCTAAATTAAGTGGCTTGTGGATTCAGAGTCCTGAACTGGTTTGCTTACGTCGTCTGGCCTTGCACGGCTGCTGAGACTACCTTAGAAGTGAATCTGCTGGTTGCTGCACATTTTTTTCACTACTAGAGTTGGTTTTGGAAGAACATGTTCATGTTGAACACGTACAGAATTGAAACCACAAAGAACAACACTCAGTGAATTTTTGGGCTGAAGGCCTGTGCTGGGGACGGCTCAGGAGAGCCTGGGTTTCTCGGCTGCTTTTCCCAACCAAGCTGGCGGGGCTTCTGTGTTGTGTGAGAGAGGAGACCCACCTGGGCCCTGATGGCACTCGGCTTGCTCTGTGATTCTGGCTGAGGTCTTCTTCAGCTGGGAATAGAAGTAGGAATAACACGGTGCAGGAGTTGCAAGGATAGAAGGCTTTCATTCACAGTGCACCAGGTACCTCCTGAAACAGAGTTCAGCAGCATGAAAAGAGTATTCCATCCTTACCGCTTACCGGGAGGGAATTAGCCAAACGTTCCCTCTTCCAGAAAACATGAATGTGGTGTCTGTTGTCCCTCTTATCCTGTCAGAAAAATTATGTATGAATCCATCTGCTACCCCTGTGCTCCCTCCTTGAATTTCAGGTCACAAATGTGACTGTAGACCGTTCTCTGGAAACCTAAGGTCTCTGCCTACCCATTCCTGACCATCCAGGCTGCTTAGCAAGCAGTCTCACTTGCATGAGCTTGTTGTCCTTGGTTGCTATTGTGCTAATTTTGTTATCCTCTTCAGTCATCAGGAAGGCTTCATGCAACTTTTGCTGGAGATTATTATTATTATTATATATTATCAGTTTCCCCAGCTGCCTGCCTGCAGTCTGTATCTGAGCACTGAACTTCAAGTTGATGCTATGGTTTTCATTCAGACACTAGTAGTCCTTGCCAGCTACGTCAAGTGCTAATTTATCTTACACTTCAAATGCCCTCTCTTATTTTTCATGTCTGCTTGAAATTGTGCAGTTTACCAAATTTATTTTCCTTTGGCTGAGAACTTCCCTCTGAATGATCACTCAATTCCACTTCTCTGTTGATCTCCAGATCCAGGCCTGTCATCACCATGGATATCTCCATTTTCCTGCCCGCGTCCATCAATATCACAGCTCCTCAGTGCCATGATGGCTTGCAGCCTGTGAACTGCCTCAATGTCACAGCATGCTTTCGCTTCAGTGGCAAGCGTGTTCCTGGAGAGATAGGTAAGGTACCTGCACCAGCCCTGGGTAGGGGCATGCTAGTGGGTTGACCTGGAGTCGAGGGCTCCTTTTGGAGTCAGTAACAGAGCTTTTATATGAAATAAGTTGTTTCGAGGTGAGCTGGGCTATACAATTCCAGAAAGTTGGAGGCTCCCTGGGAACTTTCTTGGGCATGTTTTTACCTTCCGATGAGGCTGACGTAATACTGGGGTGGTTTCTTCCTCAGTGAAAGGAGGGAAATGTGTCCTTGGGCTTACTGCAAGGACAGAGAACACAGAAGCAGTTGATGCTTTGTAAGTTCATATTCCCTGTTTACCTCTTGATAACACATTTCTGTATCCATATTCTTTATCAATGTTATCAGAAAGCAGGTGTGATTTGCTCTGGATTAATAGTTTTTGAAAGTCTACAAGGAGCTCTTGAAACAGAGCCCTGTAAATCTGAATTCCTTCCAGACATGAGCCAATCCTTTTCTGGGCATCAGTTTACCTGTCTGTAAAATGATTATAAATAGCCCAGTATTTTTAATCTGAATTCCTACCAGACATGAGCAAATCCTTTTCTGTGTATCAGTTTACCTGTCTGTAAAATGATTATAAATAGCCCAGTACTTTACTGATGGCAAGAGTATCTTCCAGGTTAGTTAGTCTCTGTAAAACACATGGAGTTTCTCGGGTGAATGGAATTGTGTAAGGTGTGTAAATGTGCAATGTCTTGGCTGCATTAAAATACTACTTCTGTCTTTTACATCCCAACATTTACAAGTCTTAGATATTGCGTGAAGTGGTATGGGATAGGTACAGCGTTTCTAAATATTCTAAGGTCTGGGTTTGTTTAGTTCAGCCATGATGTTTTACCTTCGCCATGCTTTAGGAATGGCAGAGGACATGCAGTGTGCTGCTCAGGGAAGATATCTCAGCGTCACAGCATGCGGCATCTCTGCAGTGGGTCTGGTGAGGAGCTGGGGGAAGCAGTGGCTCCTCCTGCTTTGTGCCCCAGCCTTTCTGAGCTGCTAATTGAGAAGGGTGAGAGTTGCGTCTGTGCATCCCAGTATGCAGAGCCTGCTGCAGTATTTGGATTTTAAATGAGTCGGAGAGGAAAAAGGCTTCTTGCTACTTCTCCTGCCATTCACATGGAGTGAGAACTACAAGCTGCTTGTTGAAGTTGCTCTCTGCAGCTTGTCACTTTGTTACCTGAACAGCTCAAAAAAGTGGAATTACTAAATTTAAGATTCCTCTGGATTCTGAGATATTGGTGCAACTGAGACTTCAGTTTCTATTTTTGCACTTTTTTCTTGCCTGTAAATGATGACTCTCAGCAGACAAATACATGCTTTGATAAAGTATTTTTTGTACTGCCTGCTACTCTGTCAGTTAAGAAAACACTTATCTCCGAGTGCTGCAGGGGTGTTAATTCCTTTCTGAAAATCACGGAATAGATTTTCTGAATATCTAGGTTTTCTTATGTTCCTGGGGGTACTGTTTAAAATGTTTCCTTTGCTTTAACTTCATATCTCTGGACCTGTGGCTAAGAAGTGAGCTGCCTTTTTTCCCAACCTACATATGTGTTCCCCTTGTTTGCAAAAGACCTGCTTCATCATGTCTTGTAAGAGCCAGTTGAATTCCTCTGTGTTGTCATACAAACTGTACTCCTGATGATTTATTGTGGTGAAAGCACATGTGCATCTTCTTTGGCGAGTAACATCCATCTCATTACAAGGAATTTTTTTACTGTTAAGTAGATGATTATAAAACTTCCAACCATTGTCCTTTTATACAATGCTTCTAGCAAAGTGATTTGTCTTGAAAACGTTGCAGCCAGAACTATCTGACTGTAATAAAACCCCTTGGGGATATGATTTGGATAAAATATCTCAAATAAGCTTTCAGTTTGTAATCTAACAGTCAGGCCATTTTAATTATGTTGCAGTTGAAGAGTATCAATTAACAAAGGGTGGAACAATTCATGGAAATATTGCAACGGTTCCTCTCCTGCGTGGTTAAATGTGGGGAAAAAAATAGAATATCCCTGTAAGTACCTCATTGTCCAGTTTGGACTCTGAAAGGCATATGAAGGTGTTGAAATGCTATGTCAAGGGCAGTCTGTTAAGTCAGATGACGAGAACACAGTGCTGACCAGGAATGCCGCTCCCCTAAGGCTTGTCAGCGTGGACGCTCAAGACTGCTGCTTACTGGTGAAAAGCTGGGTGTTGCTCTTGCTTTTGGGCAGCTGAAGTTGGTCACCTACTACACAATGTTTAGAAAGGCAAGCTGAACATGCAGGCAGCATTCTTCTGTGGCAAATGTGTGTCTTCAATGGTTATTTGAACGTCTGGTTATTTTGTTAAGTGGCACATGAAGGAAAGTTGCCTTCATCTAGCACTGCCTCACACTTGCATATAAACCTTCCCCACCCTCCTTTTTCCTTTTTTTTTTTTCCTTCTAGTGGTAGTTGCAATGCTAGTGGTCATGTAACAGCTATCTGAGGATCTGTGTTTATTGATACTGCTTGATACTGCCAATGACAGTATAATTCCTATCCATTTTGTGGATACTGTTTGCAGACTACAGTCTTCAGAAGTATGAATTTATTGCTGAAATGGTTTCATCTGAACGAAGAGCCATGCCCAAGTGAAGCATGTGCTCTGCACTGTGTGCCAGGCATTGTCTGACCCTTCGCTCTGCCTCCGTGCTTGCTGGAGAGCTGAGCGTCTAGTCATACTCCCACTGACAGAGACAGCCTCTGGTGCATCTTGGATGTGTGAGAAATACAGCATTTTAAGTTTTCACTCTTTCACCTTGGAATCTCACTCAGGCTGTTCCTCCCTCACTTGAGGGGCCATTGCTTTGTCTCTCCTGGGGTCTCTGTATCTGCGGGAAAGGCAGGGATGAGAGAAAGGCCTTTCCTAGCCTGGATGAGCAGACTTCAGCCTGTTCAGACTATGCGCTTCTGGGTGACCAGGACAAGAAAACAGAGGCTGCTGGCATCTCTGTGCATTAAGCGCTGCTTCTGCATTCATCCCTGCAGGAGAGTGGAAATAAACTTGTGCCTACAGTCTGGATAATTTCCTCAACAGCAACAGCAACAATAATAGTAATAATAGTGCCACTGTAAGAATTAGGTGAATTTTAAGTGGCTATGAAATGAAGGGTTTGGGACATTTGGCTAGAGTTAGGCAGATGCGTTAGAAACTTCTTCAAAGTTTCTCATGTACTGTTCACTTCAGGTGTGCATTGCTTGTGTGTTGATCCATTTCTAGGGTAGTCTTCGTGTCCCAAAGACTGGTGTGAGATTTAGTGTGGGATAACGGGTTGCTTGACATTTTTGGTCTGTCTGGATACATTTCTAGGACTGAAGAAACATGCCTGATCCAAAACCTGACGAAAGTGGACACTCCTCTTCTTATCTGTATCCTGCTGTAGTTTGGTGCAAGATTATTATTTGTCTGTTCTCATTTTTCCAGTCTGCTTGGATGCAGGCCTAAGAGAGTGTTACCCTCTGAATGCCTCAGAAGCAGGGATACTCTAGGGATGTGTTGTTCAGTGTATGCCCAGAGCAGTGAGGATGGTTCCCTACTTGGAAGCTAGGGACAACACTATGATAAAGGATTTGAAACAAAGTTTGAAGTAAGGGGAAAAGGAAAGCTTTTTGGGAGAGGAYGGGGGGGAATGTCCTATGTATGTTGTCATTTGCTAGGGCAATTTTTTTTAATACTTTCATTACTTAAGAATTTTCTCTGCAAGCAAAGTTCATGAATCATTTTCTCCTCGTAATTACTGGTAGAGAAGGCAAAGACATACATTCCTTTTCCAATGGCTTTTTGTTATTATTTAGTAAGTTCTTCATTTTCTCCATGTGGTGCCTCCCCCCTCACCCCCCCGCGAATCAGTACTATAGCTAGTAGTTTAACAAGCACTTACAGATGTGCTTGTTCCTGCTGAGCATTTTGCCGCCTGCTTTTTGTGTGCTGTAGCATCATCTGAGGGGGTGACAAAGGGATGCGCTGGGTGGCTCGAGGTGTGTAACCCCTCCATTAGCACAGCCAGCTGCTCCGTTTAGCTCAYGGGATAACGCTGCCTGATTTCAATCCCTCCTCACTCCTCTCTGCTTCAGGGCTGCCTTCAGCCCTGTGAGGGGACAACTCTTGCATCATGAGTACGTATATACCACTTAGGATGAAAATCCATTATAAAATGCCTTCTGCCATTTACTTGGTTTGTCTGTTACTGGCCGGAGTAACTCGCCTGGTCTGCTGGCTGGCGGTCCTCTTACAGGTATGACCAAAAATTTCTCAGAGGGAGTGGTTATCGAAGCTTTTGGGCATTTAACTTTAGTTGTGGAAAAGGAATAGTCATTAGAAAAATCAAGCCCTTCATCTGAGCTCATCAAATCCATGCCAGAGTTTTATTTTGATCATGTGAAGTTGGATGGGCAGATCCCTAGAAACATTTCTAACCAGACGTGCTTAAAGCTGCTGGACAAATACTTGAAGGCATTACCTGCAAAAGTAAATTTATGCTAGTGAAAACTTGCCTCCCGATGTCCTACTGGAGTGAGCAGGAGGAACTTACACCACCAGCAGTGCTAAGTTTGGCCAGTTATCTCCCCACCCTGGTTGCTTTTTGGAAGCAATGAAGCTGGGGAGGGGAAAAAAAAAACCTTACTCATGATATTTCAGTTTTTCCACTGATGTGACATCATTGGATATAACATAGAAACAAGTTGTCAAAATAAAGGGGAGGCAGGGGGGGAGGATGGGAACTGTGCTGCCTGATTGAAAACATCCACTGCCGTTTCAGAGAGACAGTAGCTGGGATTGCTTTGCTCAGAGGCCTGGTACGGGGCTTGCGTTGGGATGCGTCTCTGCGCCTGCAGCGAGGAATTGTTCAGTGTCAGTAATACGGTCGYGCTTCCTTCAGAGAGCCTCCCAGCCTCCCCAGATGCCCCTGCAAGCTCTGCAGCCCTGCCTTCCTTTGGTGCTCCTCCTTTGAAGAGGACTGCATCTCCCCATGGAGCTTTTTGCCTCTGCCTACGCAGGGCCTGGGTTTGCTAACGGGTTTTCTTGTCTTTATTCTTGGGACGCTGGTGCAGATCTCAGCATGTGTGCGTGCATGTGAGGTCTTGAAAGCGGAAGGGAGACAATTGGGGATGGGTGTGGGATGTGCACACGTTAAAAAAGAAAAAAAAAAATTAAGAAGGAGACTGCTGGGATTTTAAACAGGCTAAACCCTGTTTCTGTTTAGGTGGTGCTCCTTAATGGAACTGAGCAAACACCAATTCAGTGAGAGTTTTTGGTGCTGAGCTTGTCAGAGTTTGAAAGACTTTCAAGGCATTATCCTTCTAAGCAAGTTATTCTGCCAAAAGCAAGCAAAAAAAGTTCAGGTGGAGCCCTGTGGTGGTAGTTAGGCTGATTCCTCAGCTGTGGCTTTTCTTACTACCTAGGATATGTCTCTGGTTGCTTCGTGTGAACTTGTGAGTGAGCTTTTTATCAGAATGCAACACACTGCAAATGGAAGTGAGGTCAGTTTGAATTATGTGAATTATGAATGTTCACAGAGACTTTTGCACCAAGTTTTACAATATCATTAAATAATAAATTCTTCAAAGTAGTGAAACTTTGGTGGAGAAATGATTGGAGGTGATAGCATTGGCAGCAGTGCTAATTTAGAGAGATTAGGATTTTCATTGATTTAAAAAAAAACCACAACCACAAAACCAAATAAAACACAACAAAACCCAGCAAAGACCCCTTGCTGAAATTTGGTATAGAAGACCTCAGTCCAGGAATGTGTTACATTTACACTGATTGTTTACAGAATTCTGGCTTACAAAAAGTTTACATTTATGGGGAGCATATTATCTGGCATCAGTCATTTAGGACTTAAAACATAAATAAAAGCCAAAGCAGTAATTTGGCAAGCACCCTACATATGTAACAAATCAGCACAGGAGCTGGTGCTGACTGTCGTTTATGAAGATTATCAGCTAATTAAGCCATTTACAGTGAGCCAATCTCATGGTATTCCCATTATTGCCTTGATAACAGCTGAAATCAATACAGGCCGTGGTCTGTGATGAGTGAAAGGACCTCACACCCAGTGTTTCCCTTGTCTGTAGAAAGCAGCAGAACAAGTGTTCATGCTTCTGTGGCAGTTTCATTGCTTCTGTTGTTGTTGCATTTACCAAAAGGAAAGGTATAGTCAGCTTGCATTATTCAGTTCACAGCTATTTCAGGTAACAAATAAGTTTTCTTTTGGACACAGATACATCCAGTCACAAACCAACCAATTGTGTTAAGCTACCTATCCTATAGAACTACAGGAAACAGGATTTACAGAGATACAGCTCATTAGTCAGTGGGTATGTCTTCTATAAACTGCTAAGGAGGTGTAACATCTAATAGGGGGATACTGAGTGCAAGGCAGCAACCTCTAGTTAATGTCTAAATGCTAAGATGACTGCAAATCAACAAAACTAATTGTCAGGAAGTGCCACATCCTGGTTGACATTTGCATGGTTTGTACTGTTCTAGAAGGAAAACAAAGCTTGAGGCTGCTGCTGTTGTTGTTTGTGTTGTGTTTTTGCTTTTTCTGTTAGCAACATAATTTAAGCATCTTTTGTTTCTTTTTTTTAATTAAGTGTGCGTGTCTAGATGTATTTTTACACACCATTTCCTACGGGAAAGGATGGGCTGGGGAACGTAGCGACACAAAACCTGGGAGTACATTAGTAATTGGATTTGATTTTGTGCAGCCACAGGAAACTTAGTGATTGATTGAGGGCCTGCAAGGGTTGACCTTTCTTCAAGCACACATGCCCTGGGGGCAACAGGATCCATTGATAGGTGGCTAGAAAATAACTATTGTTCACTGACATCCTTTGTTTTCTACTTCTTCCTTTTTAAAACAGGTTTGAATTATAACTTGACTGCTGATGTGGCAAAGAAGGAAAAGAGCCAGCAACCCAGAGTTTACTTTGTGACTTCTGGAGAGACAGCGGGGCAGATCACAGAGAAGTTACAGCTGTCATACATGCAGGAAAAGTGCGAGCATTACCTAGCGTATGTCAAGGTCAGTTCATTCCTGTTCTTACTTACGTTGGCCTCACTGCAATTCCACTCTTTTTTTTTTAAATATTCAACCAATTAAAGTGGTGCTGCTTGGCTTCAGATGTTCTTTGTTTTCCTAACAGGTGGATGAAGATTTTTGGGTGGAAGCTCAGAACTTCTTGCTTGGCATGGTTTGTCAGTCTGAGCACCATTGGGCCTTCAAGACCTGGTGCCAGGAATATGTATTTTATTCACTTCTGATCAGGTGCATTTGCAGGGGATTTCTTTCTTCTTTTGACTTGGGTTGTTGCTACACTACTTACACTCAAAATAAGGAGGCAAAGTTTTTTTTTTTTGCAGGAGCAGCAGGTTTAGTGTTTAGTTTTGTGTAAGGTCTGACTGCATGAGGGGCTGGTGATGCAATCTGCATGGGAACGGCAGGATAACGTGGGGTCTGTCCTGAAGCAATTGGGCTCTTGGGTTTGAAGAGCACCCTGGATTTCATCCGGGCTTGAAAATAGCAGTTAACTTAATTTCACACGTGTCATGGTTCTCGGGATACAGAGAGCGCCTTCCAGACATGCTGGGACGTAGAAAGGGTCTGTTCTTCCTGTGACAAACTCTTTGTCCAGGGTCTGCTAGGACTGTAGTTATCTTCTCTTGGCAGCTGTTGAAGAAATGTCATCCAGGTGCCATTCTGTTTGCAAAGTAAGCACAATAGTTTTCTTCTCAGCTAAGAAATTTATAGAATGGATTTTAAAATTGTATAGGAAGGAGATTTATCTTTTAAACCACATATGTCTTAGAAGCACTAATCTGTATCACCAGTCTAGTGGRAAGTATGGTTGTGTGGTGAGTTGCATATCCTCCTTACTGAAGGACATATTCCCGTAGATGAGTGTGACCTAAATTCAATGGATATCACTTGGCACTGTCTTGTTTTGAGAATCCAGCAGGTCCAGACATCCCTAAATGTATAAACTTTTCCAGGAAGCTTCTTTGTACCTAAAAACTGTGAGAATAGGAGATAAAATTCATCCTTTGATTTTATCAACATTTTGTGCATGGCTGTTGAGAGAAAATAAAATAAATAAAGGGACCACCAAGGAGGAAACGCTGTCTGTTAAGTTGTGTGGATCTCTGGGAAGAGACTACGTATCTTCCATGTTTTTTTGTTTCTGGACGACCTTTGCTTTCTGCTGTGGAAAAGCTYGTTAAAGAAAATGTAGGCCTATGAGATTACCATTACTTAGAAAATATGGCTGTGAGTTTACTAATTCTGGTCTTTCTCAAATGAACACATCTGGTCAGGCTTTAATGTATTGAGTTTGGATGAAAAGGAGCCATATGCCTTTCTATCTTAACACAATAATGATTTCTTTCACACTAGCCCTGTTGTAGTTTTTGGGTACTACACAGAATTCATTAAAGAGCTACATATGCCCAGGAAACTATTTAATCTATTGTAGCACTTCTAGCTGATATTGGGAATGCAAAGGTAAGAACTATTTTTCTGGAAAATTCCTGGGAAATTTGATTTTTATAGGCAAGAGAAATGTTTAARCATGTTTAAAAATACCAACAACTTAAAGCAAAACAGCTGGTTAACAAGCAAGGCTACTGGCTTTCTATATGATAAAAGCAGCTATTTTTCACAGTTGGAAGAATAGCAGGAAGTGTTGTTTGTTCATGTAAGGGAGAATGCAAAGTAGTGGAGAAAGATAATCCCTGTGCTTTCATGGGAAAGGTGATATGATCCACAAGGCTACATGACATCAGAAACATCAAAGAGAGCCCTGCAGACTCTGGAGGAGTGGAAATGGGGTCATGATCTTTCACTGCTATCCTTAAGTAACAGCTAGTAAAACAAAAACCCTGAAAAACAAAAAAACTCCCCAAACTCCAACCGGAAATCTCCTTGATTGCATAGTTTTGTGATGGAATGGGTGATAAAAGGTGTGGGCTTAAAATATATGAAGTATTTCACTTAGGCTTTCCTCTTTCCTTTTATTTACTGTATGCCTTATGAATTCGCCTCCATGGCAAATCAAGTTGTTTGCAGTTGCATCCTTAATCTTCACTTTATTGTTCATTTGAATCCCTGGTGACAAATAGGTTTATACAGTAACATGAGGATGTCAGTTCTGGACTGCCTGTGATGAAGGATAGAGAAGCTGGTTGGACTTGTGCATCACCTGATGTGCTAGCTTGACAAACCCTACTAGGTAAACAAGGCGTCCAGTCCAAATGGCACACAGCAGAGCTCCACAGGTTACGTTAGTTAAATGAAAGCCTGTGCCAGGCCTTGCTGGATGACATTATCTTACCAACGTGTAGTTCTAGCATTCTGGAGGCATAAAACAGAAGGACTGAGAAAAGTCATGAAAAAACTAGACCTATACAAGCTTGCTGCAATTTCTTTTGACAGATTTGATCTCAAGAGACCCCAGTGAAACTGAGGACTAAAAGAGTTRTAGTCTGCAAATAAACTGACAGGGATACTCATTAAATCGTTTTGCAATTGATAAGTGTCAATGTTTGAGCATGACTCCTTTCCTATTTGTGGTTCCCTCTCAGGACAGGAGCTACTGTTCTTATTGCTGCTACTGAATTTTAGTATTAAAGTTGTCTTTCCTCATAACTATGTGACTGAGATAAGTGGATCTCAGAAGGTTTGTAGGATATGTGTAGCTCAGAACTTGATCTTGTACAAGGCAGGTTACCAAATTACAGCTTAGGTTGCTAGAATTATGGTAGTTCATGAGAAAACGTGTTTTTCTGGTTGAGAACGAGAATGAAATGGAAATGCTTTGGGACTTCAAAATGCTTTGAGTTTGGTTTTGTAGTGGGCGTGGGGAAGTAGAGGAGAGATGCAGTTTTTTGACTTTTTCTTTTTTTTTCCTTTCTTTTTTTTTTTGCCCCTCTTCATTGGAACCTGTTTGATGATTTCTAGTTAAGAAACTTTAATTCTTTACTATACATAGACAGTAATTCCAATACTCACAGCGCCTCAGGTGTCATCTGCAAAAGCTGCATTTTGTTTTAATTTAAACAACCTTTGGATGTTTGACTGATACATTCAGTAGAAAACCGACAGCTGGTGCAAGTGGCTATTAATTGAGAATTTCAGGAGCATCGCTAGTTTTCTGGTGTCAGTGAGTAGCTGATCCCCGCCATCTCTCCAGAGGTGCTTCGCTGCTGGACAGTTCCTCCTGTGGCCGTCTGGGGATGATGGTGCTGCCACTACAGACCTCCTCTCCTTCAACGGTGATAAAACTACTAACAGCAGATAAATACATTACGTGGTAACTGTGTGTCAATTTTGCTGGAAGAAAATGAAGCAAAAGTTTAAATCTGATTAGCTGCGTTTTTTTTTTTTTAAAGGGATTTGKTTTTTGATAGAAGGAATGGCAAACATAAATGTGAGAAAATGGAACGTGGTACTAAGAGGAGAAGAAGCAGAGGTTGCAGAAGGGCGTAGAAACAGAAAAGATGAAGAAAATAAATGGGTTTGGAGGCTTTACAAGTGTCTCCTTAATCTTAATATCTGGGCCTGCAGCTGAAATGTACAGTTTTCTCTTGGGAACTGCACTCGTTTGATGGTGCTCAGAAGAGCTGAGCTGTGTGTTTAAGACATGCTGTGATCAGAGCACGGACACTGAGGAAACATTGTTTCCCCTTTCCAGTAACTGACCTGGTTGTTTCCTGCTTATGTGGGCTCCCCTAATATTTAGGATAGATCTACCTCTGGATAAGAGAAGAGAATTTGACGCAGACAGCAAAGCACATTGTGCCTGCTGATTTATGCGGGGTCAAATCTCATCTTCCTTGATTTTTCACAAAGGTGTAATGGTGATGATGGTGAAAGCCCCTTGTATGATTCCTGCATTTATTAAAGAAGCACCATCTGGTTTCTTACCCCACTGCGGGCCAGCCAGCTGGGCTGCCTGTTGCTACCAGTCACTGCTGTCTGTGTGCAGAGTGAAGGTTGTAATAGCTTCAAACACCATCGGCAGTCCTGGCACACGATTAAACCAGACACAGCATTTATATTTTCCAGAGATCTTTATCTTGGTGGCTGTCTGGTTGTTTTAAGCAGTCTCATGTTGCTCATCGTATTAACTCTTAATGGATCCGGCTGTAGCTCGTGGGGAGGATGGGGCTGAGAAGCAACAGAGGAGCGGTGATACCAAAGGCTTTTCGTAACGGCGTGTAGGTGAGGAGCTCGTGCTGTGTTTGTACAGGCAGGTTTGGAGTAAAATGCTGTGGCAGGTATGGAGTAAACAGCTATGTTTTGTTCACTGCTGAATTCTGTAGCCAAAAATTTGCCTTTTTATAAGTATGTTTCTGGCCTTTGCCATGCATCACTRTTACCTCTGGTCTCTAAAGATACTCTGGGCTGCTGATCTCACACAACTTCATCTCTAGTGCTCACCAGTTTTAGTCACTGTCTGTGGTTGTGATTGTTTCTCCCTCTGTAGCTGTTTGAGCTCATCTGAGGGGGATGCCTGTATTAAAGTCTTTTATTCTTAATTCATAGTAATCTGGCTTTTTTTCTAGAGTCTGGGTAGCAGAGCATTCAGTCTCAGTCACGTGTGATGTGGAGATGGTATCACCTTGATCATTTGCAAGATGTACTTTCTTCTGAAAGTTGTCTGCCTGTGAATTAACATCTCTATGTTAAGGTTTGGCTGGTGGTGTTACAGGATGAAGACATACAGCCAGAGACACTCAAGAGCTTATTTTGAAGTGTGTGGTGGTTTTTTTTTTGTTGTTGTTTTTGTTTTTTTTGTTGTTGGGGAGGGTGTTTGTTTTTTGGTTTTTGTTTTTGTTTTTTTTTTTTAATGGGATTGGTTTCTCCCATACTGTCAACACAGAGACTTTTAGAGGGAGAGGTTTCAGCAGAGCTTGGTTGCTCACTTTTAGCGAGGCCTTTCCTGGGACGCTGGCGCTTTGAGCAATGGATCATGTGTTGGATGTGGACGATAACCACTGCTTTGCGGAGGAAGAAGTGAAAACCAGACCCTTGGCAAGTGCAGCTCYCCTTGGTAGTGACCCGTCTGGTCCTGCACACCTCTCCCTGGGAGAGCAGAGAAGTTGGAGCAAGTCAGGGGATAACACTTGAAGCAGAGACTGCTTTCACAGCAGCAACAGCTATGAAAACTTAGTCACGATTATCTAGGATTTCACAGGGTTTGGACCACTGGGCAGACAAAGGGAGCGCTGACCTGTTCCAGCCTGCAGCAGGAAGTTTATCGTCGCTGCAAGAAGAAAGCTGCTGTGTAGTTTTGCCAGGAATGATGACTGCAGTGAGAGTCAGCGCTAAGACCAAGAGCAGAGTTGATATCTTTGGGTTTGTTCCTTTTTGTTGTTTTATATAATTTTTTTTTTGCCCTTTTGCTGAGCCAACTGGAGAAACTGTCAGGCCGAGCCAGATGCAGTCATAGCATATGTTCAGCCTTAAAGGGCTGTGGGATAGGTGGGGTGATCATGAAGCACAGGGGTTTATACAGAAGCATGCTTTCCAGAACAAGTCTGTTTTCCAAAATGGTGCTCGAAATCTATTAACACGGCCTGCCTCCCCTCCAGCAGAGCAAAACAAATATAATCTTAGCAAAATAAATACAGTGTTTTCTGTTGCCTTACTCTGTAAAGTGATCAGCCCTCTCCTTTCAGATACACTCTGGCCGGCACTGTGTGGAGCTGATGTCTCACCTTGAAAAATAAGCCAGGGAGAAGAAAAGCTGCATTTTTTCCTGAGTAGCTCATACGGGCAAGGGAAGAACAGTTGTTAGCTGCATAACTTTGGGTTCCTTTTCATTGCCTCTGAAGTACAGGGATTTAGATGTACCAGAAAGAGTATTAGGAGTTGGTGGGAAGACTGACATCTTTGAGCTGGGCATTAACTGTGTCAAGATTTAAATACTGTTAATGACATGGAGTTGTCTTTGGCTTTTCCAAAGGTTTTTGCAAGGTTCACCAAGACCAAGTGAGATTGTCTTTCAAGGGTGAGCTTATACTCAAGTTTGAAACTGTTCTGCACAATGTGGCCAAAATGAAGCTGCCAAATATGCCTGGCACTAGCATCCTTTCAGAGGGGACCCGTGCTGCAAGTAGTTAAGTGCTGTGAGATCTGCTAGGGCTGGTAGTGCAGCAGACTGGGAGAGCAAATTGTAGCAGATATTGTGCTATTAACTGTTTGGGGGCCTTTTACTGGGCAGTGTAGTTAGTAGGGCTGTTTGGTAGCCCAAAGGGTCTTGTGTCCTGAGGCCAGTGGGAGTTTTTCAGCTGTGAGCTGAAGGCAGAGGTTTTGTCCAGATGCCCTCCTCTGCCCATCTTCCCAGGTTTTTAAAGAAATCACTTTTTTTTTCTCCTCACACTGATAGATGATATAACTGGGTGGCAAATGTCTCCTCCTTTCTGGTTAGAGAGTGTCTTTGAGTGTTTTCTGCTTTGTATGAAGCTTGTCCCTTATAAAAACAATGAAACAAAAAAATCCCATCCCAATTACAGCAAGGTAACTGATTTTACTTTAGTTCACTGTTGCTCGTTGACTTTTGCCAGCATGTATGAAAAAGTATGTTGTTTATGGCCCAGGCAGAAACTTGGTTGCTCTGGTGGAGCTGCTGTCAGACAAAGTGCCTGGTTAATCACATTCATGAATCCAAGTAGAGAGATTTTATGCTCCCCAAATGAAATAAATATCATCCTGAATAAGGCTCAGTCAGTAGACTTACAGCTGCCTGCTGAAATTCTGCTTTGCCTGCCTTGTATTTCTTTTTACCTGCCTTTTTTTAAACTGTAGTGTTCCCTGCTAAGCCCTAAAGGGATCCAAATCTTTAATCTTGAGCCCTTTGATAAACTTGTCCCTTTGATATATTCTGTAATGGGAAAGAAATACAATTTATTTTTCAAGTAGAGTCTCTCAAAAATAGATATTTCTTAAGTTTTAACAGAGCTGAGAATTACTTCTATTGCATGTAAAGTCTTAATGAAGCGTGACACTTCACTGCTGCTCTTAGACATTCAGTTGCAGGCATATGCCTGGCTTTACTGTCTGCCGACTGATGTGTTTCTGTCTGATACTGTAGTTCCTCAAAAAGAGATTTCGTTTGCAGATTAAACCTTTTGGAGACTCAGGAGGGGCAGATTTAGGCCTGGCCAGAGCATGGCTCTTTTAGGGAGGAGGATACCAGAGCCCACGTTTTGGAGAGGCGGTCCGTGGGGCTTTTGTCTGAGAGGAGTCATTGCATTTCCCAGTGATGGCACTTTTAGGAAGTGAATGGCCAAACAGAGATAAAAGAGGTGCTGCACTTTGTGCTAGGAAAAGTAATTTCAAAAGGCAGRTAATGATGGATAGGAATATTTTTGMTTTCTCTGGCACTCCTGGTTAACCAAAGGGCTTGTTTTCTCAGGTGGAAAGAAGCAGCGAAGAAGACAACACTACTGTTTTAGAAACTTTCTAACCTTGTTTTTTGTACAGAGTGATATAAACTAAACACAAGATGGCAAATTGTGCTGTAAAAGTTTATTAGTACTTCTTTGGGACAAATTTACACTTAGGGGGAATATGCTTAATGCTAGAGTATTGCTGCAGAAAATTACAATAGGGAACAGCTTGTTTGTCTTAGTGGTTTTCCTGTTTATAACACATGGAGGAATATCAGTCTGTGCGGTAATCTCGGACACACACATGTACACGGTCGGCTTATCCTGTCCAAACTGGGGAGTGCCTAAAATTATCACCCTTTCATTTTGCTACCCTTAGGAAGGAATGAGCAGGGCACTTCATCAGGAAACATTGGAGGCAACTTCCAACAGAAAACTTCTCTCTAGGCTAAAAAGAAAACAATTAATTTTGCTGGCTGTGGCTTCTGGGTATGTTCCAAACCTATAACCTCCTCGTAGTCAGAACAGACTTGAGTCTCCTGGGAGACTCTTACAGATGCTGTGTTTGGTTTGGGTGGCAACATGTAATGCTAATCCAGTGCCCTAATTCATACCAAAAGTGCCTGACAATATGTTTGAAGCAATGTGAGAGTAATAGGTTGCAGGCAGAGAGCTTTTTTGGCAGAAAATGCCTATTCTCCCTTTCTCCCCCACTACGTAACTTGAGTTGTGGAACTGAATTAATCTTGAATTCGCCCCCATGCGCCCACTGGCATTTCCATATGCAACGGGGTAGTTAGAGATGGTATGGTTGCACTGGTGATCAAAAGTTACATCCCTGGTCATAGGCTTCCAGTTTGTTGCATGTCATGGTTTAACCCCAGCTGGCAACTAAGCACCACACAGCCGCTCGCTCACTCCCCCACAGCAGGACGGGGGAGAGAATCGGAAGAGTAAAAGTGAGAAAACTCGTGGGTTGAGATAAAGACAGTTTAATAGGTAAAGCAAAAGCCGTGCACACAAGCAAAGCAAAGCRAGGAATTCATTCACTCCTTCCCATCGGCAGGCAGGTGTGCAGCCATCTCCAGGAAAGCAGGGCTCTATCACGCGTAATGGTTACTTGGGAAGACAAACGCCATCACTCCGCATGTCCCCCCCTTCCTTCTTCTTCTCCCAGCTTTATATGYTGAGCATGATGTCATATGATATGGAATATCCCTTTGGTCAGTTGGGGTCAGCTGTCCCAGCTGTGTCCCCTCCCTTCTTGTGCGCCCCCAGCCTACTCGCTGGTGGGGTGGWGTGAGRAGCAGAAAAGGCCTTGACTCTGTGTAAGCACTGCTCAGCAATAATGAAAACATCCCTGTATTATCAACACTGTTTTCAGCACAAATCCAAAACATAGCCCCATACAACATGGAAAAAATTAAMTCTRTTCCAGCCCAAACCAGCACATTGYGTAATTTTAGTTAACAATTTCCCTTGTAGAGCTCTGTGACCTCTCCTGGAGTCCCAGTTATTTTAGGGAATGTTTAATATTCTGTACCTGGAACCTGCATGTCATCCTATGCTAGCTGTGCTCCTCCAGAGATTTGAAATTGGTAGTTATCCGGGAGTTCAAATTGTTTTCCACTTGCCCACAATGTCTTTGACCTGATGGCATATGCTTAAGCTTGTTTCCTGACTTTATATACAAAATGTTCTTATGGATTGGATGCATTGGGCAAATTAGCTTGCGCATCTCCACTTCAGTGTGTCATAATTTTACAATGGCCTTTTCTCCCATCAAATGTTTGTGGCCACTGTGCTTGCTTTCAGTGGTCATTTTTGCTTTGAAAAAAGGATCATCTTTGAAAATAAGTGTACTTTTGAAAGCTATCCTCAAAGCAGTGAAGTAGTCAAATTTTAGGAATATATGCAATCTAATTTTTAGGGTTTGTTTCTTCTGTTGGCGTCCTCTGGCTGGGTCTCAGTATAATGTGCCATTTGTTTTCATCTGGTGTTAAAATTTGTATTGCTGCATGTGAATTACACAACTTTAAAAGAACAATTTTCAGAAGGGGATATTGTAAAGGCTGCATAGAACATAATTAACTGATTGATTCTTAAGCAAAAACCCGGTGTTGCTGCACCAGACAGGTTTCTCTGATCAAATTCCACCAAGAACATAATGTAGCAACTTCAGTGTTTCACAGAAAATTTCACCAGAGGATCTTCTAGTCTGCCTTTATTGTCAAGTTATTGACCACTTTTTCTGCCTAAATTGCACCTATTGGTGTTCATGATTTCTCCTATGTAACATGAGCAGTTTCTTGTAAATAAAGTCCTCCTTGAAATTATTTTTGAACATGTATCTTCTCCATGAAAAACTGAAAAATACTTAATAATGAATGGCTTTTGCATTCTTTTTATGCAAGTTGGTTTATTTTATTGCCATCTTGTTGTTTAGCTATTTTTAATCTCCTTTTATGCATAGGTTTTAAGGCACTGAATATGTTTTACTCTCTGTTATGTGAATGTGCCTAATACCATAAGGCTAGGACTGGGTGATAGCCTGACTGTAATAACAAATAATAATGAAAAGGAAGAGAATCCTGCAATAGTTTATATTGCTTTTTTTTTTTGTCCTGAGAGAAGACCCGGGTCTGGTGTTACATTCTAGACTGAAATGTGAAGAGTTAGCTGTAAATCTAAGGGAATCTAMTGTGAGAGTAAAGTAAATTTACTACTTCCTTCTTTTGGCACACAGACTGCATCACTTAAGACTTCCTTAGATGACAAAATAAATTAAAAATACAACTGGTTAAACTTGTCATGACTTAGTAATTTTCATCCTATTAGCAGACACACAGCTTCTCATTTGGCAAGACTGACTATAAGGGAACTGACATTAATGTAACTTTGGTGAGAAGAAAAGGGTGTAAAAATAGAAACAACTAACAAAGATTGTAAGTTAAACCGGGGTATGTCTTATATAAATTTATACCTTCTTTCACATATTTTTGACCTGCTAGGATATAGAAAGTACCAAGTGAAACATACCATTAGGCATGAAAAAGTGGTTTTGGTGAAGTCAAGTGTATAGGGACAATGGTCTGATGGAAAGGCTTTTAAAATCCCTTCCTTGTAAGAGACTAAGCTCTGTCACTCTGCATGCAAATTTGGCTTGTATGCTCTTGCTCTGGGAGCTAGAAAGGATGTGAAAATTGAAAAGCCAGAAACTTCATTGTGCTCCAAGGAGTAAAAAAAACCAAAAAAAAAAAAAAGGTGTTGAAATATATGTAAAGTTTTTACCCTCTTTCATCTCCCCCTTTCACTGGGGACAGGCAGTGGATCATGGATGCTTTGAGAACTGACTGGATAGCTTGACTGGATAGCTGAGGTTGTCTGTAAGATACCTTGAATGTTTTTAGGAAGTGTTGAGGTTTTCAGTCCTTAAATAATTAAAAAAGGAAGTGTTCCTGCAAGTGCAGAAGCAGCAACAGTGTTGGAGCGGCACAATCTGTGGGCTTTTGATTTTTGCTCTTTGAGCTCTGCTCTGTCTTTCAGGTACAGTCTTTTGAGACCAGAGTGAAAAAATGTAAAGCGGAACCTTTTTTGTTATTGTTTTCTCGTAAGGATTTTCTTATTTCAGAGAAAACAGGTGGTTTCCTGCAACTGTAATAGCTATAAACTACTCCTTTTAAATTTGAGCAGATCACTGAGTGGTTTTGGATCACTTTTTTGGTTATGTGCCACTGGGGGAAACCATGGCTTCATGCCCTGGTGAAGTACAAAAGCCTGACAAATTCACATGGTAACAAACCCAATTTTGTATGAAAAATATTACACCTGTGAAAGTGAGTGAGTCCAGTTCCCATTTGTGGTGCATGACCCCCCACCCCAGAAGCAGCTTGCGCAGGAAAGGTTGCTGGTTTGCCCCCATTCAGTGAACTCTGCAGTTCATGGTGAAGAGGAGGCTTGAGCCCTCCAGCTGTAACTGGCAACCCATGAGCTCCCTGTGACTTGGGGATGTCAGTGGGGACCCTGGCACACGTGAGCGTTCAACCCATCCACTGCTCAATTGCAGGAAAGGAGCTGGAGGAGGCGGTTTCCATTTTCTTGTGTTACCCATGTGATCGTTTCCATGAAAGCTGCCCTTGTCCGCTCTCAAATTGCAGCAGCAAAAATCATGAGCTGGCTTTGAGAGGCTGAGCCCTGGAGCGCAGCCAGATTCGGGAGCCCAGTCCGTAGTCTGTGCCGAGACAACACAAGCACTGCAACCCTGGCAATAGAAATCAATGGCAAAAACTATCCCAGGCTTCAGCAAGGGGTGAGGATCTTGCCTGGAGACCAGAGCAGATCCTACTCACACGAGACAGCATTTTCAAAGCCTTTCCTGAAMCCACTAAATATTTCTGGCGTGGGGGAATGGGTGAGTGTTTAAGCCAGTTGGGACGGTGCTTCCACCTCTGGTATTTCCATTCCTGCTAAATGCACTGGGGCAGCTTGTGCTGCCTGTATCTCTGCTTGACCAATACATACGTAGTCAGTTGTGGCAAAATACATCCCTGAAATGGAGATGCTGCATGAAACTGTGCCGTGATGCCATAGCCATTGCAAGCAATAAATATTATCCAAAGCGCTGGTATTTATTTGTCCCTTCCAAGAACTTGGACAAATGCCAGACTTTATTTTTAAACTTTATATAAGTGACTTAAATATTTGTGATGGCTCATTTTTCTTTCCTTACTATTTTGGGAACAGTCTTAATTTTGCCCTACATTGTTTCTGTTGGTCTTTTTTGACGTTGGTTCTCTCTCTCTCCCCTTCTGTAATAAAATGATCTAATGTCCTGTGTTGACTGAAGGCTGGTGGGTTCAACACAAGGTTGCTTGCTTCAGGGAACAAGCGGAATGTATTTACAGGGCTTCTGCTGTGTCCCCCTCCTACTCACCAAGACAGCTATCTAAAAATCTAACGTTTCTGACTGCATAATCCGTATGTATCTTACTTTCGGTGTTAACCCTGTCTTTTTCGTCTTGAAATGAATACTCCTGAGTGTGGCTCTGGAGAGCTGCATGGTGGGCAGCCAGCTTAACACTTAATACTTACGTATTATTACTATTAATCTCTTACTCTTGTAAGCATTTACCTTATGTCTGTCCCTAATTCTTTAATGCAGTGGTTCTTATATTGTCAGCCTTGAAAATGTTGCAAAGGCAATAAAGGTAAAATGCTGCTTAATAAGGTTCTGTAGATCTTTTCCTATCGCTTTTCTGACTACCAGTACTGTTTGGGAACCACTGCTCCCACCTGTGCCAGAGGCACAGAAACCGCCACAATTCCTCATTGACTTCATCCCACAAAGTCAATGGGATTATTAAAGTACAGCAACACATCTGCCTTTCATGATGATACCTCCTAAGACCTATTTGTCTCTTTAGTGACTGGTTGCATCAGTCCAGGATTTTGGATTGCGAGCTGTCGGGATCAGGGACCGCCTTTGGTACAGACCCTTGTATAAACAGCAGCAGTGTTCGTGGCTATAAACAGCCAGGGAGACAGTCACCGTGATGGATGAGGAACTTGTAATGTTTGGATGTTTGAGGGGTTGTTTTCTTAAAATAGACATCCCCAAAATAATCCAAAGGAGTATATAAGCTGTCTACATCTTTTGAGAAAGCAAAGTTTAGGCCGGAGGTCCCATGAGAGGTTTTCCTCTCTTACGCTTCCCAGTTCTGGCTTGTCTGTAGATGCTTTGTAGGGGCGTTTCTGGGAACGCATGTGCTCTTATCCTTCTAGTTCCAGTTGGAACCAGAAAGAAAAGAAAGGTCAGAAATAATTAGTATCTTATTAAGAAAAAGAAAAAAAATCCAAAGTTTGAAAAGGCTCATGTAAAGCTTTGTATATGTGTTATATTTTTGATATAGCTGCAGTCTTTGCCATCTGAACAGTGCAGTATTCTGCTGGTGACTGAGAAGCAGGAAATGAAATAAGTAGGTATGAAGAAGAAACGAAGAGCATCAATGATGTATGTATTTAGATACACATATCTCATATACTTCTAATCTCAATATGCAAGGGCTTTTAAATGAATTTAGGATATAATGATGTGTTTCTGATTGTCATACTTCTCTCATCTTACTCTTCAGTTTAAATTTTTTTTTCTCCCTGAATTCTCTCTGTGTRGGTTTGGAGAACTTCTTAGATATCTGTTACATGTGAGGTAGAGGGAAATCTAGTCAGCCAGATAAATACTTATGCTTTGTGATGTATTTTGCAAAGGACTCATTACAAAATATAATAGATTGATACCTGGGAATCTTCTTCACAACAAAACGCATGTTGTTTATCGTGTTGGTTTTCCTACTACTAAATCTCTTCTTGAACGCATTCGTCCAGTGCCAGGCTGGATGATAGGTGTAGGCCACGAGACAAGCGTTGTGTAGCAGTTTTCCTTTGCCAACAGCTCAGCATTATCCAAAAAGAGCTTGATTTATGATCCCTGGAGAGCATGGCATGTAGGTTAGCTTAGATTGCCAAGAAGCGTACTGCCAAACTTACACTCCACCTAGGAGCTCATTGGTCTATGCTGGACCTACAGCTGACTCTGGGCTTTGGCAGAGGAATTTAGCGTACCTCTATTGCAAACCGTTTCTTCTCTTTTAAAACCTTTTTGTCAGCTGACAACTGTCAGAACTGTGCATCTGTAACTACAGGTTGCAGTGTTTCAGATGAGTGTGCTAATTTCCTTAATGGGTATTTAGTTGGTAATAACATAGTTAAGGAAAGGTATGATCAAGTTTTGCTCATTTGTGTACCGCTTGCAATTTTGAACAGATGGAATATTCTTATTCAGCTTTGTCCTCACCATTTGATCTGTGCTCCACCCTCAGAAAAGTTTTTCCTTTTGAGGTGTTGCAAGAAGTTATTTTTGTGGATGCATACTACTGAATCTGGGTATGAAAGACAGGACTACATCAAGCTGTGGGCTGCAAATTATTATCTTATGTATACAGTAAACACAGATGATGGAAGTCTTGACCCATGAGATTGCTTCCCTAGACAGATGGATGAAACTAACTAAAAATATGCAAGTTTATTTCATTCCCTTAGGAAAGGCCTTTGGGTCATAAAGTGTCTACACAAACAAATCTTTATTTTTACTTTACTATTATTACCACTAACTTACTAATATTTTGACTAATATTTACAACTTTTTAGTATGCATTTTCAGCTTATCCTTCATTTTATACAGACCATACATTTCTGAGTAATGAGCTGGAATAAACTCCAGTCATTTGCATAACTAAGCCTTCTGCTGTTCCCCTCTTCTCTTACTGTGGAACAGTCTTGTTCATATTAAGAGAGAGGGAGTGATGCTGGGTTTTATGTTAATTATATTTACAGAAACCACCCCTAATCAAAATTTGTTTGAAAAAGAAAGCCTGTTTAGAAGGAAGCTTATAAGACATCTTCTCTAGGAAAAGAAAAACAGTAAGGGTATATTATAGTAGCGTCTAAAAATTCCTAACAAGACATGAACTTTTACTATGCTAGTTATGAACAAAAGCACATTTAGGAACAGTCCTTTACCCTTTGTATGTGACAGTCTGTCAGGACCACTCTTACCCTCTTTGCTTGAGAATCGCCACTGGGTAATCCAAGGAAGGAGAAGTCACTGAAGGGAATGAGAGGTAGCTGCAGCTCTTGCATACAGTATGTTATATTCCGTACTTATCTCACATAGACCTCTTTCAAGCCTGGGTTTTATGAACGCAATTGCAAGGGGTAAAGGGATAAATATCCATGATTTTTACCAGCCAGTGGCTGGGGGACTGTGGCGCTAAGCCATACCCCCTAGAAGCGTTTACCACCACATGCAAAAACAATGTGCCAGGCCCTTTCCTGTGGAGGCAGTGGTGAGCAAGAAGGTGAGCGTGGCATTGGGAGCCAGCACTGCCCTTCAGCGAGAGGGCAGCTGCAGAGTTTACCACGCGACCTGTTGTAGCTAGATAATACACGTGGATGAATTTTGTTTAATCAGTTAAGTCTATAYCTACAGCCAATTGAAACTTGTTACCCTCTGTATGTTTTTATTTGTGACTTGAAAAAAAGGTGTATTGATGTTTTAATGTTGCATTTGCAAATGGATTTTTTCAGTAGACAATCTTCAGGTTTTTGTCGAAGCACTGAAAACAGGTGCAGTTTTCCTTTTTTGCATACAATAAAGTGGTTTTTTCCATGTAATCTCTTTCTGAAATAGTGCAAAGGGACTAAGCTATGATGCTGAGCATATTTCATTCCAGCTCAGTCATTAAAGCTTGTTACCTCATAGCACTTTAGGCCCCGTGGAACAAATAAATGATTCTACTGCAGGGGAAGGTAGCATGACTTAAGATATTTTTGAGGAGTTTGTCTGGAACAAGATACCAACAGTGGTCATCTGAGAGAAAAAGTGACAGCAGCACTGGTGTAAATGAGGCTGACGTGCATGACTGGGTGATACTCATCTCGTCACACTTTCCATGTCTGTAGCTATTCACCTTTGGTTACCCTTAAAATTAATGGTAAGAAATAAGTATTTTTAGGGCACAATTCACTTGGCCCACTCCGCATGTGTGTTTTAGGGCAAGACAAGTCAGACTCCATTGACTGGGTCTGCACTGGCTCACAAGAAAGCCAAGGGCAACTTGGAGGTAGACATCTGTATTCCAGATGTCTACATTTAGCCAAATGAATCCCATTCAATCCAGTCCAGTGTTGTCTGACATTATTTGCAAGTTAAGAAGGAAAAATGCTCAGTTGGTAACAATGCACTGATCTGTTTCCAATATTGTATTTATTAAGTGAATCAGATTAAATTTTAGCCAAAGGACTGGAATAGAGAAGTGGTACAGTCAAAAACCCACTTTCCACTCCCCCGCCCTCCGCAGTCAAATAACAAGAAAAAAGTCAGGCTTTTCAGCTATGAATTTGAACTCAACATGGGACATACAAGGTCTAGTTGAGTGAAAAGAAATTAAAGGGAGCAGAGCACAACTGCTGTTCTGTGCTCCTGTCTTTTCTGTCTGCTGGTCATGGGGTAAAAGATATAGGAGTCTTTTATACATCCAAATCCTACTAATTTTCTTTGGCTTCACTGAAATGTGATGTGATGGCTATCCATAATCAGCAAATTTGTATTCCTGTATTACAGCTGGGTATCCCACCTTGCTTTTAAAATGGCAATCAACGCGTGTGGGAGCTTGTCATAGCCTTTTTATTGGTAGTTGTAGTAGTAGTTGGATCAGAGCCCCGGTGAACAACCCAACAGCTGTGAAAGATGTTAGCTAAACGGTTTTAAATAGTTTATATTACTCTCACTGAAGAGCTTAGTGGTAGCATTGTTATGGTCTACTTCTTTTTCATGTTTGAAACGCCTGTAAAGTTACCTTGTGTTTGAAGCCAGTCATATTTTACACCTCATCTTTTGAAAATTGAGTGGGCATAAGGGTAAAATCTGCTTTGTTGGAAGTGAGATGTACATAAGTTCAATAGTACAGCTCTCTTACAATTTTTGTCATCACTTAGGAGTTTGGAGAACAGATTGTGGAGTGTAGAAGGCAGATGGTATGGGAATGTTAATGCAAGGGGCTAGCTGAGGTTTGTGTTCAGACTCTGCCAGGATCAAGTGCCATCAGCTTTTTCTTCTTAGCAGTGTCCACAGCTGTATTAAACACTTTTGCAAACAAACCTGTAGGAGTGCAGGCACAATAAATTCAGGCATTACTTCTGCTCTAAGCATTCAGAGATGCTTCCAGCTTGGTATGGAGAGAAATACATTTCTTTTATTCTTCTGTGAAAACCTTTTTCCCTCCCGGATAGGAATAAAACCTTTTGTGTTCTGTTTTTTGTGGTTTGTGTGTGTGTGTGTAACGTAAGGCTTAACCAAGAGGTGAAAACATGCACAAGGTGAGGTGTTTGGGATTTTAATGACTGATACATAATGTGGCTTTGAGAGCTAATGAATAGATTTATTCTTTTGTCTCCATTGCTGTGTGATTAGCTSTATCTCCAGAAGTTGCATTACACTTTCTTGGCTCCTCAAGAAATAAGGTGTTGATGAAATGTCTGTTCTCATGTTCCAGTGTTAAACATTTGAGTTGAGATTTTGTGTCAAGATTTTGCTGACTCACTTGCTTTATAGGATTTATTACTAAGATCTTTCAGATCTCTGTCTCCAGTCATGGGAAAATAGGGAAAACAGCTAAAACATGTGAATGAGCATTATTAAGTAAAGCTATAAGAAAATTCTTCTCTTCTCCCCACTTGTTTTGATTTTTTTAAAAAGTTCTGGTTGGATCTAATTGTTTTAGGTTATTTTTACTGCCTGATAATTAACTAGATTCAGAACAAAATAAATCGTAAAACCCACTTAATCCATCCCTGAACAGTTTACCATCTAATTTTAGATCTGCTGTTAGAAAGAGATTGGAACAAAGAGAGCAGCATCGTCCCTCTGGCAGACTGAACTCTAACTAGTTTCAGAGAGAGGTTCCTGGAGTGGGAGACAGTGGGAGAAAGGGATACGACCTTTATTTACTATGGTAGGAAATGACTGTCTGTACAAAAGCATTCATTAGGGTGCCTAGCTGGCCTGTTGTGTAGATTAAAGTAAATAAATAAATTATAAATTATGTTCATGAAAAATATTAGTTCCTTGTAGAAAATTTAGCAGTCAGCCAGTTTGTTGTTTTTCTTCATGGAAATCTTCAATTTTCCATGGAAAGTAAACATTTTCGTAAAAAATCCACTGTTTTTCCCTGGAAAGTTTTTACTTACCCTCTTGTTGAATCATTGTCACCTCCTTTGTTGAGCTGAAATGAGTAACTGTTGAAACATCTACATAAGACCGAAGTAATATTGGTAGTACGTGTGAAGGCAAAAGAACATGTGGGGCTTGTCTCTTAAAAGCTGCTATGTTGAGGTTGATCCAAAGTGTACTGAAGTCAGTGGAAAGAGTTGTACTAATCTGAAAGGGCTTTCGCTGGGTACTGGGTCAAAGTGGTGGTATTTGGTGGTGGGGAGGAAGGCATTATGGACAATAATGAGAAATCATTGCCGTTCTATAGCAAACAAAACTTTTGCCGAGAAATTGCATTTTTGCTGCAGCAGATCCCCATCAGTCTCTTTCTCAAGTTTTGTTGCCCCATAAATGAAGGACTGGGTAGCCTTTGCCATGGGAAGAGGAGGGAAGCAGAAGGAAGAGGGCTGGAGGAGAGGCCTGGAGAGGAGTTGTTCCTGCTGTCAGTGGGCAAGCAAAATAATAAATAAGCTGCAGCAGTGACTTCTGGTGTAGGCAAGTATGTTCCTACAACTATGGTTACCATCCCATGCTCCCTGGTCCAAACTACAGAGCTGCAAAGGCCTGGATTTTAGGTTATCAGCGCTATAAGGAGGGACCAATCTGCTGCCTTAGTGGTTACCAATCTGCCAGTGATGAGTGCCATCTCTGCCCACCATCTCTGAGGACCCACGCAGTTCCAGCGCTGCACAGCTCGTGCACTCTCAAGTTCCTCTCCCCTTCCCAGGAGGGAGCATCCSCTACCTGTGGGGCCCCTGGCGGAGAGGGGTCATGCAGTCCCCCCATGGATCATGGACCTGACATTTCCATCACTGGGTAGCAGATGTGAAAATGACTCCTGGAAAGGTTCACTTGACTTTGGCTGACTTCAATCTGTCCCGTTTGCTTAACTTCCTAAATGCATGGTAAGGAAGTTGTTAAAACACGCTCTCTGTTTCTTTCCTTCCCAACAGTGTTCATCTTAAAAGCTTTAGAAGTGCAGAAAGGCAGAGATGGAGTTTCTCTCATTCTGTGCCAGCTTCTTTAAAGGCCAGGCTGCCATGATAAAAATAAATACCTTTCTGCTGGTCAAGCACTGCTTTTGGTGGAAAATGATGGCACTTTCAATTTTTATTCCTGTAACCCTTTGGCTTCTATAATGAAACTTAAAACTTTCCCCATGTCTTTGGCTGCTGCTTTTGCTGAATTAGTATCGCATTTCCTGCCTTAAAGAACAGTGAGGAAAACTTCAAAGGAAACAAGTGGACAGGCAAGGAACGTGTCAGCAGTCAAGAAAAGTCAAGCAGTTTTCCTGCTAGCGAAAGGACGTTTTAATCTGCAGAGCCTCCACTGCAGGGATTAGGTAGCGGTGACTGAGGATGAAGCAGAGCTGGTAAGGGAGCGTGCTCATTCCTCCCAGTAGCAGCTTGTGTTTAAGCAAAGCATACTCCGTGTTTATATGGCCACCACCGCATGCGTGACAGATCTAATTTGTCACCTTGTGAATGGAAAAGTTAATCTCAGTAAGGTGGTTTATTTTTAGTTAGTCTACAAAAAGTAAAATGAAGGAGAGGCAGAGTTGGCCTCACAGTATGCTGGATTAAAAAGTCTAAATTTGTGTGCAGCACAAAAACTTTCAGAGTTTATTTTCACTCTGTTTCCTTTCTATAGTAAACACTGCTTCTTTTAATGCAAGAGCAATTCCTTCTCCTTTCTTAGCACTGAAACAATCTTTTGAGCTTTTCCTTTTAAAGATTTCTTTGCTTCATTTTAACTCATCATCATGATTAAGATGTAGGATCTTGATCCCTGGCTGCATTGCAAAGAGGCAATTCATTTCTTAAGGGACCCTCACTGCTTCTTCTTGGGATGCTGTTTCTGTAACACACTTCACAGGGAAGAGTTAGTTCAGGTCGTAGTGATTATTTCCTCTAAACCTGGAAAAAATACTTGTAGTTACTGGTGGAATGGACTTCAGCACCTCAATGTTAGTAAACTCAAAACTTTTCTAACATGTAGTTACTAAACTTAAACTTCGCCTTAGAACAACTGATTTTGCATCATCCAGGATGACACCATTCCTACTGATGAATTTATCCTCACTGCATCCTTGCTGACATCAGTGAGGACTTGTGGCCTCTGTAGGTGAGGGAAACTGAGACTCAGAGGTCCTTTTGTTCTGCCTGCTTGCCATGTAGCCACCTGATGCAGCATGTAAGGCAGGGATGCGCTAGCTGAGAGAAGCAAAGGTAATGCCAGGCCCGGTCAGATACTAGCAGCTTCTGACAAAGTAGGGAGGTAGCTGACATCTCCTGGTTCCTGCCTGCAGGGCCTTCCTGCCTGCTTCCTGCAGGGATGGCTCTTGGCTCCTAATGGTTGCCCAGAAAACCTGCCAGAATTAGCACTTCTTGTAAGTATTTCCATAGCGTCCAGGAAATGCCAGACCTTCATACAGAGAAGTGGGGAGAAGCGTTTCAGCATCTTAGAGATGCTCCTGAGGGAGTTGGGCCCTAATCACAACAGCAGGCTCCCCTCCTGCCTCTGGGCTTTGGCCTTATTCCGGGGTTTCAACTCACACCTTGGAGATTATTTTTTTCCCCTTTGTTAGACTTACCAGCACATCTCAGAATAAGATGGAATAAAATAGTTCGTGGGCCATGGCATGCTGCCATGTGAATGAATGGTGGGTTTTAACAGTTTCCTTAGGAAATAAAAAGAAAATAGTGGGAACTTCACTTTAAAACAAAACAAAACAAAAAAAAATGAACACAAACTAAATAAAGCTTTATAATGCAAGCAAGTGGCTGATGTTTCCCTGCTGGTAAAATTTTGTAGCCCTCATCTGATCTGTAAACCTGGTAGAGCAAATAACACTGCTGCAGAAAGCTGCCTTGGGGCTGTTGAGTAGGACTCGTAGGGGAGAAGGGACATTACTGAAGACGCTGCTCATGCCTGTGTTCTTCAAGATGTGTTGCAGGGAYGCCCCCTTTTTCCTGGGCTTGCTGGCAAAGGTGGCCCTCACCACATTGTTCATCCCTGGTTGCCCTAGGGTGGTCTGGCCACTCTCATTCACTGCAGTGAGGTGCTGTGTGGTTGCTGGCTCAGCGACTCTCCTGCAGACCTGTGCTTCTGCTCACCCAAATGCATCTTGCCTGAACCTCATTGCATGGTACAGCTGCTGTAGCATGTCCCAGGAGGTTGCCAAAGGACTYGTGCAGCTGTGGCTCTCCCACCTTCTCCTTCCTCCTCTCTTTCCGGTCTGGGGGCACGCCGCTCCTGCGGGCTCTGGGATTCGCATGGCCATGTAACCTTGTAGGAAAGGGGTGTATGCGAGCTGGCGGTAGCAGGCTCAGCGGGGCAGGTTCTCACAGGCAGTCGAGACCTATGTGTGAGAAAAGTGGTGACGAGAAAGCACAGTCATTGATTTCTAGGCCAGTACCCGCAGGAAGGGAAACTTAGGGAGCAGCGTCCAAGTGATAGTCAAAAAACCCCAAACAATACCCCAAGTAGAGTAATCCAAGCATTCTAGTTCAGGATTAAAATGTGTCAGGGAATTTGTTAATTTAAACAAGTTACCTTCAGGCACYGGAGTGCTATTGCTATGATACGGTTTACTAAAATGACGTGAGCTCTGCTCTTTGCTACTTTTGCATGTAACCTTGCTGAAGGGAGCGCAGCTGTATGTGCATGTAAGGCGAGGAAACCTCCTCCCAGGGCTTCTAACCAAGGAGTTCACATTTTTGTGTGAAGATTTATAGCTGTGTAATAAATGTTCCTCTGGATTAACACAATGATATTTTAGGTATCAGAGTTGCATCAATCAGTATGTGAAGGAAACCTTGACAGGGCAGGAAGCCGGGAGATAAACTCGCATGCCTGCAACCATAGCACTTGCAGTCACACAGCTGTGTGTTCAGCAGTACCATGGCATAAGGCAGCTTGTAAAAGGCAAAATTGTCCCTGAAGGTTTCTGATGGCAGAACTGCCGTTTCCCTGGCCCCCAAGGGGAAGAAAACAGACCACTTTCATATTTGTTCATAAAGCAATGTGGTGGGTTGCATTGTCTGTACTCAGCTAATTCTACCTACCAGTATCACCCAGGGTATGAAAAGGATGTTGTGGGGAGTCTGGCCTCTCTAAGATGCCCAAATATACTGTATAAGATTGTATTTTGACTCTTACGAGGTAGGATAGAAACTCTCAGTTTGGGGATCCCTACATGTGTTAGATGCTGCTCTCCTCGCCCCAGGCTTCATCTTTCTCTGCTTTCTATTGCAGGTCTGTTTGTCTGTCTGTGCTGCTTTCTCACAGCCCTTCTTTTTGTTCCCCTCTTTCTCCACGAGAGCCAGAGCGGATCTGGTCTTTGATGTTTTTATGGCGTTGCTGCTTTCCCACAGTATGTGGCTGCCGGGTCTGGTCTGTCACCAGTCCTCCCAGGCAGCAGCTTAGAAAATGCCTCGTTTAATGGCATTTTCAAACGAACTCACACTCTGTCRTATGATTTCCCTGACATTCATTAACCGTTTTATGCCACCATTTGTAATATTGCAGAACAATAGTTTTGTGTCCCGCTATCTAGGAGCACAGTCCTGACAGTATTATCTAACAAAGACATCAGTGTAATCAGAAGCACTTTTCCTTATGTCTAAAATTTGCTTTACATGGCTTTCTTGAAATCATGGACTGCTGTCACRCAATAATATATATAAAGCTATGTGAAGTCTTCTTTCACTCTCATAGATTTAGCTAGCAGGTCAACTCAGGAGACTTTACAAATTACTTTAGCGCCTTTCTTAGAGAGATGAGCACAATACTGTATTCTGCTATTTCCAAGTACTACCCTCAGCTACTTACCTTTTTTTCTTCAGTTAAATTTTATGCTTTTGGCACAGGGGCTTGCTTTCTTGTTTGTGTTAGGACAGCATCATTGTCTTCTACTATAAATGAGATTCTGTATCCTGTGGTGATGCCCGGTTTCTGCATTACCCAGAAAAAGAATTGAAGATTCTTTTTTTTTTTGGACATATTTAGAAACAGTGAAATGTTTACTTTTTTTTAAATCTCATTTTTTCTAGGAGAATTCCTAAGAGCCTAGGGTACTGAATTGAAAAGAAATAATGAGAAATGTAATATCAGAAAGTAGATCCATCTCCTTCTGTCCCACTGCTCCTCTCCTCTGTTGCATTTCAGTTATAATAATTACAGAGTGTGCCATATTCCCATATAATACTAGCAGAGATAATTTTTAGTCAGTGCTCCAGACGAAGGTGAAAACTGTCTCAAAATTCCCTTTTTGTGTTAATACATGGTGAAGAAAAATGCCACACTCATTAAAAAAAGCTATCCATCACATTTGGAGAGGCAGAGGTAAAATTTTGCTTAATGATCTAATCCTGCCCATGCGTCTGTCTGTATGTGTATCTCCTGAGCCACCAGTGGCAGAGAATGCAGTTGGTTTCTTGATTCTTCATTTTCATCAGAGTTCACTTTGTCAGGGTCAAAAGTATTCCGGGGATTTAATTACACAGCATGTTTTCCTGAGGATCCCATGAGCATGCTGCACATAGAGTTATATGCCACCATACTCCAACACAGTGTAAACAGTATGACTCAGGACATGAAATAACTGAGAGCCCTGGCCAGGCACCTCTTCAGCCAGTCTTTTGCTAACATAACTTTTTCAACAAAAAAAGTTCACTTGTTTTTGAAGTCAGTGCAGGTCAGTCCTTTTATGAGGCAGGTGTCTGATTTTAGTTTCGAGTTGCAGACACAGGTTCTTGTTGTTATGCTTAATGTTGGCTTTAGACTTACAGATGTCAATTTGGGGATGCATTCTAGACATACCGAAAAGGGGGTTTTCTGCATCAGAAGATAAGGGCACACACAAGGATGCTCTAACTGCATAGCAGTAGCACAGCTATAGCTTCAGCTTCTTGTCATTTAGAAATAGACAATGGACGAAGAATCCATTCTAAAGAAACCACATTAATTGTTCTACTTAATTAAGAAAGATTTTGGTCATGCTGCCACGAATGTGGGTTGAAAGAAAGGTTCAACTTGGATGAATTTCTGAAAGGGGAACATGCATGGGAGATTTGAATGCTGAAATGTGTGGGAGAAGCGGTGAGYTGGGAGCTTAAAAGCTGAGGGGGCTGCTCAGTCAGGTCAGAGCAGAGTTGGCCTGAACTGTTCACAGGAGATGATATAAGTGCAGGCAGCGACGTGTTGCTCAGTGTGGATCAGCCTGCACCTTCTCAGCAGAGCAGACCCCCTTCCAGATGTCAGTGATGTGTTGTGATCCTTCCCCCCGYGGATTTTTGTGGGAACCTGAACTTTGCTTTAGGTAGAAAGTCAAGTTCCAAGAAAATTTCAGGAAAGTAGCCAGCCTGCTGTTTCCCCTTACAGGCTTAGAATACAATAGAAGAGTCAAAATGAGCATATATGGGGAATTCTGCATGAAAACTAATGGACAAGGTTGTATTTCTGCTAGGGACTTATTCCAGGGTTGGTTTCTCTGGGTGGTTTTCAGTGTGATCAGGTCAAACTTAAGTGAGTCCATCTACACTGCGCTGTAATTTTTGTATGTGCTAGTGGTACCATGTAGATGAGTACTTTCAGTATTCTGAATGTAATGAAACAGTCTGTAATGAAACAGTTTTTATCTTTCTGCAGGAGTCTTGGTTGTATACATGTGCAGGTAATATGTTGAAGACTCCAGAGCGCTCCCTTTTCTAGAAACCACTCTTGGTCCTTAATTTTCTTTTTGTGTTCCAAAAAAGCCCTTCACTTTTCCTGGGCTGTTGAGTGGGCTCTCTGAGGAGCTTGCCCATCCATTGCCTTATTTTCGAGGCATGGARTTTTTCAAATGTGTGGATTGTGTGCAAAGAAATGTGGCAATGGTGTTTCCTCAGTGTTAGTATAGTTTTGATCAGAAACAGCACAGATGATGTGTCTGAAATAATTTCTGAAAATGGTGCTCTATTCTTTCACTGAAAATGCCTATTCATCAAGGAAATGAATTTTGTCTATTCAGGAATGCGAGCTTTAGGACATGTGGAACTCCTGGGTTGKTTGTTTGTTTACCAAATAAGAAATACACTGAAAAGAAAAGCTCTCCAGAACGTACTAAATAACTCCTCCTTGTATCTCAAAGTGTGGTGGGGAAAAAAGACCTTCTGGATGAAATACCCAAACTTGAATTCATTGCTTCATCTAACCCAAAGAAGCTGCTCTTGTTTTTCATAAATCTTTCATTACGTTGGGCTACAGTGGATGTTTACTGTAGTTTTGCAAGTCCTGAGTCAGTATATTCATACCCAGTAGCCATGTTGTTGTATGGATTTATTTTTACTAGGGTATCCAGTGCTTTCCTCGAGTGATGTGATCTACAGCCCTAAAAATTAATCCTTCTGTGGCAGAGACCATGAAGCTAARGATTATTGGGAAGGTTGTAAGCTCTCTCATATATAAAAATACTTTACCAAGTAGTGCAGGAAACCTTGTAAGAATTACATGAAATTAGGTCTGAACCAAAACTTCCCCTAGCATGGACGTTTGAGGCAGGACTACTTTCTCACTGTTCCAGAGCCAGACCCATAATGCACTCTTCACTGGTGAAGCCTTGGTCAGCTCTTCAGCTRGAAGACCGTATTAGCCAGTTTCTAGAGTAAAAATGTGGACTCAATGAGAGATTCATTACCCACAGCAGAGCAAACTGGTTCATGTTAGATAAAAGCATCTGTGCTTTTCATATCTAACAGAATCTCAACATTAAATTCAAGTGTCTTTTTTCAGGTTACTGCCTTGCACGCCGCAGGAGGTGGGTCTGTCTGAACTGCTCATAGCGCTACCAACCTCTTTCTCTTGAATGGTACCCGACAATATAAATTAAATTATTTCTTTAAAGTGGCTATTACCCTAGCTTTATCAAAATTAGATTTCATGTGCCCCGGCTATCTTTTCCATTTTYTATATGTTTCTGAATTTCATCATGGTCTTTTCTAGTTTTGGCTAAACTTAATAATTTGGCATCACTTGCCACTTCAGTGCTTACTTATTTTTCCCAATCATTTACAATTGCATTAAACAGTGGTCCTCACTCTTTGAATGCCAGACTGCACTCTTAACCTCTTGCTATGTCTCTTCTATTAATGGTTTAATGTGATAAAAATTCTGACATGAATCATCCAAGGGAAGGAAAATCTTCATGCGAAAGACAATGCCTGGAGCATGGACCTGAGGTTCACAGAAATTAAAGCTTTTAGAAACAGTATCACATCACTACGAATTTGCCCTCATTAACCTTCCCCCCCMAAAAAAAAMCCAAACCCAAAAACAAACCAAAAACCAAACCACAAAACCCAAAAGTAAGCCAATAAAAAGGCAAGAGGTGCAGGTAAAGGCTTAAGTTTTAAGATTGATTCCCGCCCCCCTCCCCTCCCCCCCCAAGAAGTTACTTTCTTAAAAGGAAATGGTGAAATAATCACCTTTTTCTCTTTTCAAACATATTCCRTGCTTTATAAATTACTTTGGAAGCACTGAAATGTCATCATTGAACATCTAAAGATAGGAAATGTCTGCTTGTCTCCATGCTTTGGGTGAATTCTGGTCTGGTTCTTTGCCTAGTCTCCCTCAGCATAAAAATAGACCCCAAAGTGTTCAGTGGTCCCTCCACGGGCCCCCCATGAGACAGACAGTAACATTCCAAGCATCCCGTTTGACAAATGCAATGCTAAACATGCCTGGGTAGTTACCATCTCCAGCAAAGAAATCCTGGCGTTTGATCTCCAAGGCACGCATCCCTACCGTTTGAACTGAAGCGATCACTTTATTAGCTGCTACCATTAGCAGTCACCATCTCCTTTGTGAACCAGCCAGCAACTAGCCAGTGTATGACAAGCACTCCTGACCACCCAGTCTGTTGTTTAAATAATCCAGAGAGTTTAAAAGAACCCAGGCCCTTGCACCACCACCACCACCAAACTTGGCATGTCCTAGAGAGCTTTGGAGCTGTCGTTGTTTCCCTAAGAGGAAATACTGTTGTATGTTTGAAGTCCTGGGCTGGGAGTTCAGAAATCTGAGTTGAATTCTCAGCTGTAAAGCAGTAATCTGGTGTGAAGCTGGGAAGGCACTTACAATTTTTCTTTCGGTTTCTGATCTTTGTGTCGCCCTTGTCTCTTGCCCTTGAGCCGTCACGCCTGTATGCTCCACAGGCTTTTTGCACTTTGAGGACAGTCTGTAACTTGCTTGCAGTTCCTATGGTGATCATTTGTTTTATGTATTTGTGTATTACTGGAACACTAATTCCCTGAATTCAGCTCAGAATTCAGTGAGGTTCTGCCAGACAAATTAATTTGCGTTTTGTTTTTTTCTTTTTCCTTTGCACTCTGTTTTTTCCCCTCCCTTTGGGTGTTTTGGCAAAGGCAGACATTGCCAAATCTCACTGCCATACACTGCGGCATGGAGAGCTTGGGTGAAGGTTCACAGATTGGTTACTCACAACTGCCAACGGTGTTGTAAGAGACGGAGCACTCCAGGGTCAGGGGCCAAGGCAATAGATCACAGAGGTGCTTTTAAGTTGGAGGCATTGATTGTTTGCTTTAAAATTCTTCTCATCTTCCACACATTTTGTGCGTGTGTGCATATCTGCCAGCTGGGCTACATCAGTCTCATTCTGTAAAAAATTTTTCACAATACTTTCAATCGTGTTCCCTATTTGGGACCTTCTGTTAGGCTGTTCCACTCAAATCTATTTTAGTGCTTCATACAGCCACGGCTTAAACCTTGTACGCCCTGTTACAAATATCTGTTGATGTTTTTCAACAAAAGCAGAATAAGCTGTTATTTGGCCCGTTGAAAGCTCTGAGGGCCTTGAGCTATAACGCCTCAAGCTGTGACCCTGCTGGATCTCCTAAGAAAAACAAGGCCTAGCAAGCTGGGAAACTGCATGGGAAAACTTGAAGACTGAAAAGCTGTAGTGAAGTGGGTGTGGGGCTTTTGGTTTTGGCCTTCCTTCCTCTGACTTAGCGATGAGCTAGTTGCCCAGCATGATGATGCTCTGCTGTTGGAGGTGCTTTTATTTCAATGGACCAAAAAACTTTAGGSTTAGATTATCCCTTCTGACTTAAGGCAGTTAACTGTTGCAAAGTGAGGGCCTCTGCTGCAGTCTGGCTGTGTTGCTAAACGAGGGAGGCAGATAGCTCCAGGAAGCAGGTGACTTTGGGTCTTGGTGACCAGAGAAAGTGTGAAAGAAAGAGAAAACACCTAAGCATCCAGTCATGAATCTCAGCTGAAGGTGTTGACCTTGGGATATCTCAAGCCTACTTTTCAGGAGATACCAGTATCACAGATGTTGGTGGAGCCAATATTTCATTTGCCCTTCCTTGCCTCCAGCAGCTGGTGCCAGCTTAGCCCCAGAGAACAACCAAGGGAGGCAGAGAGGAGGTTTTGGTTAAAAGATGAGCCCGGGAGGCGTGTATCTCACAGCTTTTTCTCTGAATGACTCTYAGTAACCCGGGGGATGTGTTTTGGGAAAATCAGAGCTCCTAACTGGGTATGGCAGAAGGCAGCTGGTTGGAATTGAGTTCCTCGTGGATGCCAAAAATTTACCTGGGTTCAAAAAGTGATCACATGAATCCATGGCATAATACTTCAAAGATAAATGCAAAGATACAGCCCTGGACTCAGGGAGTCTTTACATATCGCTGGAAGCTGGGACAGTGTGTCAGGGGGATATCACTGTGTGCTTGACCTTTGCTTATTCTTCTCTGATAGGATTTGCCATTGGCCGTGGTTGGGAATGGGCACAGACTGGGACAGTCCCCTGGTCTTACCCAGTACTCTTACCCCATATTCTCATCTTTGTGAATATTTTGAGTTAATTAYAGTTGAAATACCAGGGTCATAGGAGATCCTTAAACAGGGTTTTAATGAATTTAACATGTCTGCTGGTGCTTCGGTTGGCTGACAGCCGTTTTTCAGTAACTGGTTGCACAAGTAGTGTCTTCATCCGAGGCTGCACCCAAAGCATTTTACAGTGACAGGTAGAAAGATACAGAAAAGGTGTGCCTGTAGGCACGTTACAGGCAGGATAATCTGCAAATGGGTAGGCTCTGGCATCAGAAGGGGCAGGGGCTGAGCTGGGAGGAGAGTCAGAGACCAAGTCTGTGCTATAACCTGAGGAAGGAACAAARGAGTTTTACAGCCTGGAGAAGTAATTGTCAATAGGATGTGAGACTCTAAGATGAATGAGTTAAAGTCAGAGGGCTGTTTGAAAGGACATTTCTTCTTACTATAGTTGTCCTTCCCAGTTTTCTATAAATGTCTCATTTAATAAAAAGAAGATGGTGGCAAACAGTTCTGCAGTGTTCCTTTGCAGGTGTGTATTTTGTTTCCAGAGACCATGAGGGGGGAGGGAAAGGTTCTAAATTGACCATATTGTTATTAAACAATCCTAGTTTTTATCACTGTTTGCTTTTAAGAAATCAGCTTTTTGCACTGCTTCCTGTTTCCATAATCAGCTGGAAGTGCTTATATTATCCAAGTAGGAAGCAAGTATTTCGTTAGGTTGCAAGTGACATGAAAGTGAAGCTGGCTTGAAAAGCCTTCTGCCTCTGCCACCTCTTGTTTAACATTTTCTTTCTTCTCCAAGTTATCGTTGCAGAGGCCCAGGATGAATATCTTAGCAATTGTCAAAAGAATGAAAAAATATGTAAGCCGTTCTTCGATTTTATTTTTAGTTTTAAAAATAGTGGCTGTGTTTGTGTCTGGTCAACAGGTTCCTTGACAAGCCAAACAAATTATTTTCTATTGCTGGATCTAAAGGCAGTCCTGTGATTTAATAAAAGGGGAAAGAAAGGCTCCCAAAGAGAGGTTGAAGCAACTTTAGAAGCCTTTTGTGGTTTAGTATTTAGCATTTTAAAAATAAGGGGAAAACCTGAACTCCAGGGGGAATGACTGGGCTGGGGAAGTTTGTGTGATTTCAGATGATATCAWTAAGCCCTGGCAGATGCATTGTGTGATGGGTCAGGCAGCTGAGAAGTGCTCTAGAAAATCTGATTTTATATGGGATAGCAAAGAGCAGCTACAGCTGATGGCTATGTTCATCTAATTCTCAGAAGGGAAGAAACACAGTGACAGTTGGCAATGCTCAAACATCTGAGAGTGTTTGTTCTGCTCTCGGATTACACTAAAATTATTAATGTTCTCCTTTCCTGATATACACAGAAATGCTGATGACAGTATCTTAGGGATTCAGACTGCTTTGATTGTTTTCATTTGTGGAACCCCAAGAGCTTCTGTGCAGGCTCTTTGGCCCGTGTAACTTGCAATCCATCCATCTGAAATTTTGTAGGTCTACCTTGGCATAAGTCAAGGGGGGCATTTCCCCTCATCTCGGGGACAAGTGTGCTTGACAGCAGATGAAGAACACTAGTTTGATTCTGCATGGTCAGTTTGAAGGGGCAGGGGGTGAATGAGCAAAGAGGAGTGGTGAATCCTCCAGAGATTATTTCAAGAAGTACAGTGCCAGAGGCGAGGAAGATCATGAGATCTTAGTAGTTTTGTACCCTGGAGTCATCGTTGTTGTATCCTTCCACGTCCCAGAAATTGCACCTTCCAAAATAAAGARGTGTCCTACCCCATGATGGTATCTACCATTTCTAAATGCTGCATAGGGTTTGAGTCCCAAGGGGCTGTAAACTGATTCTTTGTAGCCATATACGAAGTATAGGGGCTGAAACAAGGGGCTGCTCTGAAAAGAGGCAGCTAACATATAGCAGGCTTGAAGAGCAATGGCTGGGAGCAGAAAGGATGCCAGAGCAACATGAATAGGCAGAGATGGAGACTGRCTGGGATTTGGACAGCCCATTAGGACCGATTCAGGAGCAGAGAGGAAGTGCCCTATGACTTTAATGAAGAGTTTGGTTTTCTGATTCATTTGCAAAACAATACTTACAGCGGTATGTCATTTCCTTATCTCATGAGCATTGGTTAATTAGAGGCTATGTGAATGCTAAATGAGTTTTGGCTCAGCCCTACACTGGAAAAAGTGGGAGGTGAAGGAGAAAGAAAACTAAAAGGGAGAACAAAGGTTGGGTTGAACAGAAGTGTTCTTGACAAAACTATCCATTGGGGGGTTGGAAAAAAACAACTCAGACATTTTCAAGTTAAATATTTCATTCTGGTCAAAGTAATGGTTGTTTCCTTTCCATTTTAGAAAGGGTTTTTACAGAAGGGAAATAGTAGAAACTAAGATTTAAACTTCCAAAGCATTTACAAAACCAGTGAAAGTAGAGGTAGGTGGTGGGCTGGTGGTAACAGCTGCTAACCAAGACAGTGAGTAGGATATTCATCCTGGATATGAAAGGAATATTAGCTTCCCTCTGCCTGAGGAGAGGAAGAAGCCTAGGTGAGAAACCGAAAAATCTGTAGAAGATCAAGTCCTGAAATGAGGATTCACAGATAGCAAAGCTACAGCAGAAAAATCTCAGTTAATTCTTTCCATTTAAGTTCCTTCTCGAAATGCCTAGAAGACTTCCTACATGATCCTTTCATTATGGGAGACAAATGAGGTGAGTTGTCTCCAGCCAAAGTGGCAGTGGAAAAGATTGTGTGACAGACTGATGCAATGAATAATTGTGTTTACATTTCCAGGACCAGCTGGTTTTCACCCAAAAGTTCTGAGGGAGCTCAAATAGGAAATAGGAAACTATCAACTCCAGTTCATGAGCTGCCACTTAATTTGCTTTTTGGTATCAGAACAATGGCAAATGTGATACAACTTTAACAGACTTCATGGAGACTAAATACTGTWTGTCTTCCTTACATACCAGGGAAACTGATAGAAAGTATAAAAAGAATAGAATTATTATGTACATAAATCGTACGATAGAATGAGGAAAGATCAGTGTGATTTTCTTAGGGGGATATCTATTTCTCACAAATCTGTTTGCGTTCATTAGAAAGAGTCAGTGAAGATACTATTCTGGATATTGTGTAAATGAATTTCTAAAAAGAGGTTTTACAAGGTCTTTCATTAGGTAGCCTTGTAGCAATGAAGCCCTCAAGAGGAAAGGTACTGTTGTGAATTGGGAGCTGATTGAAGAAAGGGGAATAAATAGTCTGGTTTTGTAGTTGAAGAAGATTACGGGGGTGTCACGGAGAACTGTGTTGGGCCTGTGCTTCATAAGTGGTACAGAAAAGGGATGAATGGTGAGATGACAAAGTTTGCTGATGATACAGTAATATTCAGGGTAGGAAAAAATTTGCAATGGTATAGTAGTATTCAGGGTAGAAAAAACCAAAAGATGTTATTCCACGTTTGCAGAAAGGTTTCGCAGTGAATGGACAATAAAATGGCAGATTAAATTCTCAGTAACGTACATGGCATAAGCCAGCTGTAAATATATACACACAATTATAGGGTTTAAATTGGTTATTACAATTCAATATAGAAATGTTGAAATCATTATGACTAGCTCTTTGGAAACATCAGCTCAAGTGGCAGCCAAAAAGTCAATTCTTGATCAGAATTTATTAGGAGAGAATTAGAGAGCCAAACTGAAAATTCATTTATGTTCAGGATATCTTTGTGGTGTGTGCATATCCTGGGCACTGTCATCTTTCTCTGCTTTCAGAAAAGTGTACGACAAAGCTAGAAGAGGTACAGAGAAATAAGGATAGTTAGAGGAGCGAGATGATTTCAGGAAGTGATTGGACAAATTCAAGGAAGAAAAGTCATGAAGGGTTAATAAAAATTTTAGGTAAAAAATAAAGTGTCTGAACTTGGGAGTATATAGCAGGAATAGTGGTGTTCTGTCTTCTCTCAGCTCTTGTAGTCTCCCCCTCAACATCCTTTACTGACTCCTGTATATGCCATACCTACTGTTCATTTGATCCCATATAGCTAGTCTGGGCTCCTAGTTGAATCTGCATTTCTCACTGGCCATGGGAGGACCCTCATCACAAGGCTGGCTCTGTGCTGTTCTGGTCTGGGCTTTGCAGTCCAGTAATGCTATTCCACTCTCTATCAAGTATTGTAGTCTTTGGGCAAAAAGGTAAGCTTTTGACCAAAACCTGATAGTTAAATCATGAACTTGTTGGTGTGCCCTGAATCAGGCTGAGAGTGGGTGTAAACTTGACTTGCTGAAGTCGCTCTTGCCTTGTGTCAGAAATAGGGATACTTCACGGGAGAGSAGGATGGGGAAGCAGTTTGGGATTTCCCTTTGTAGTTTTGACTGAAAAAAAGTATTCCTGTTGGATTCATAGCAAGATGGTGAGAGCCTTTTTCACCCTTTTTACAGTAGGGTCTGTGCGCTCCTTGGTGCATCCCGGCTTGACGCAAAGGGCCTGTAGTCACTGTCAGACCCCCTCATGGGCAGTTAGGAGGGCCTGTGTATTTCATGCAAGCAGAGCACCGTCACAGGAAAGATTTAAGAAATCATGCCTCAGGACCGACTGATCCCCGGCAGGCTACAGAGCACTGCAGCGTTGATTGCTTTATAAACCTGATGGGGAGGAACAAAAAATCCACGCAAATACTCATGAGTGTCCCCTCTAATTTCTATGTGTTGGAGGGTAATTGGCTACCACTCTTGATCACAGGGAAGGGTTCCTACTTTGTAACTAAGARTTCATTGCTTCTCAGAGGTTTTCATACTCGTTTGTTCATCTAGTCTTCCTATTTGATGCCTGTCACAATCCTGGCAGAACATGCTAAGGAACTCAGGTTTGTTTATGGTCTTTTAAAGAAGAGGGGGAAACAAACAAACAAACAAAAAAAAAAAACACACACAAAAAAAAAAAAAAAGGAGAAAAAAAAAGCGCCTGGTAACGTGTTCTTAAAGATCTTAATTATGGATTCAAAATGAAACAGTTAGCAAACTAAACTAGCATAAAGCCATGTTTTGTTTACAAAAAAACCCCAGTGTGCATGTGAAAGGGAAAAGTGGGTATGTGAGTGAAGACCCAAGCCCTATTCCAACAGTCTGTTGACATTGCAGGCATGAAGTATGGTTGTTTATAGTATTTGGCAAGGGATTTCAGGGTAGATTCTTTGCTTTTATCTGCAGGGGATAGGAAGTGCTCAGGCCCTTGCTTGAGGTAGTTATAAATATTAACTTTATAAAACCAGTGTTGAAACTCTACAGAAACCTGTAGAGCCAGACAGCAGAACTCATTGATACAAACATATTTGGGAACTGGCAGAGCTGTCTACAGAAGAAGGGAAAAAGACGGGGCCTGAAGACTTCATTACTTATCCGTAGTATTGATTGCAAAGCAAATGAGACTTCCAGGGCTGGGTACTGTTTTGGTCTCATGCTTTGATTCAGGCCTGTCTTGTTAGGTTGCACTCCTACATCTGATCATGGCAGGAGAAAATAATCTTGAGATTGAATTAAACTCACATATGTGGGTTTTCACTGCTGTGTATCAAAATAGCTGCTTTCGTATTTGCTAATCCCTAGAGGCATTGAATTCAGGAAAATACTATGGGAGAGTGGGAATGCAGCATGGTGACGGCTGGGTTGCAAATAGACTTCGTGTGTTTCACTTCTATATCAAGATGAACTGCAGAATACAATGTCAGGATAAAGAGAACCAGATATTTGCATCATTATGAGATAACGTAATGACTATGTTTTACTGAAAGGAACAAAGTTTTAGTGGCTGAACAAATCCTCTAGTGGCAGCTTCTTTTTCCACTCCAAACACTTTTTCCCCCCTCAAAATGTGAGGAAATCTTGCGACACTGCTTGTAAAAAGTAACACCGGTGAGTTGACATTATTTAGGAGATGGGAGGTCATCCCAGCTGCTCTTCAGCGAGTGCAACAGATGTTCCTTCCTAAAAAGGACATGCTGTACTCTTTCTCCAGCGTTCTGGTGTCTCCAAAATACTATATATCAAGTGCTGCAGCTTTTGCACAGAAGTCTTGGTGTTAGATATTTATAGTTACTCCTACATGAGATGACTCAGCCCCTTTTTTACACAAAAGAACATGGTTGGTTAAAACCTTCCAAAAATTGTCAAGTGGGAAAACTTTACAATTGAAATGGATTGTGCCCCCGGGGTTTCACCGCTGTATTTTTTGATTCACTAATGAAGTCCTATGGTGGTCTTGGTGCTTTGGTTCTTTTCAGTGGAAACAAACAAAAGAAGGATGAAGATATACTCCCTTAATGACTTTGCTAATAAAAAAGCCCCAATCAGATGTGAGGACGCACTGGGTTGATTTTAGGCTGCTACTGGTTAACATCCGCTGCTTCTGATGAAATGCAGTAAGTCCACTGGGAAAGAAAGCTAGTGTAAATGTAGTCAAGAAAATGTGCTCCATTTAACAAAATGTTTTGCATTTAAACTGACCTTATAGGTGGCCAGTCTCCTTGCTGCCGTCCCGGGATTCCATCTGCTGTGTTACATGATGCATTTTTATCCATTTGCTTTGATAAATGAAGTATCAACATGTTTTTTMGATGAAGGTCCATTAGTTTGGTGCTCAGTACTGATTTGGCCAGCTACCAAACAACGTGACGCTGGGAAATTGCAAGGCTACTGAGCAAAAAGAGCAGTCACTTCTATATTGATACCCCTACACTTCCTCTGATATTTGGGATAGAACTTGCTGTTTGCAGTCCAAAGCAAATAACATCTAGCTAATAATACTTTGATTTACTGGAAGTTGGAGATAATAGGGAGGTAGTGTCTTCTTTGTGCCAGGAATTTAAAAATGTCAAATTTTTGGTTAAAAGACCAAGTCTCAAGATGAGGGGRGTGATGGAACAGGCTTCTGGATGCATTCTAAAATGAAACAAGTGTTTTTTCATCTGCTAATTCTGGAGTTAATATACTTACTTTCTTTTCTCTCTCTCCCTTTTTTATTTTTATTTTTTAATTTAAACGGTACTACAAGGACTATGCAGTCCTATCACAGCATTCAGTCACTGAACTTACATGCTTGTACACTTCTTTTCCTGAGACTAAGGTCAGATGCCAACTCTCTGCAGGATGCAGATGTAACATGAAGCCCCTTTCTCACCTGAGGTTCAGTTCAAGCACRGGTTTTGTAACTCACAAGACACTGTGAATTAACAAATTAAAGCACTGCAGCAAGAGTCGAGCATTACAAAACGGAATAGTCCATAGTCCCCAGTCATGTCAACCAGTTTGCTACATGCAGTCGTTTCTGTGTTTGACTACAGAGTGGAGTTCACAGAGTATACTGGAGCTCACTGATTTTCATGTGACTTTAGGTTGCACTGGGACAAATCTAACTACTGCTACTGTGCTTTTAACCATTCAGCTTCCTTCTTGTTCAGGTGAAATAAACTGGAGAAGTCAGTTTATTTCACATGAACACTTTTAGTCAGAAGTGGGAGATGGATGACTTGTAGAATGACAAATATTTAATACAATTAAAATGATTCTTTCAGGTTTTTTGGACAAAAAAAGAATGTTGGTAACTATCGTATTTCTTAAACCTTGCTGTTGACTAGATTCTGGTGACAGAAATTAGTCTCAAAGGCAGAAATATCAGAGATGAGTTTCTTATGAAACCTGTAATTTTTCCTAACTGTGTCTTTTTAATCTGAAATGTTTTCTGTTTTTTTGTATTAAAAAAAAAAACAACACCCTCCCCCNCCAAAAAACCCACAACCCATCCTGCAGATAGGCTGTTTCCCCTCGTGTTAGCAACAGTGCTGATCATCTGGTGAAAGTGCCATGTTTCTTTCTGATCTAGTGTCCCATTGCAACTCTAATTCTGAAATTGTTTGCCTTATTTAGTAACCATTCTAGTTTTTTTGCTGCTTTTTACCTCAGTGATTTTCCTGCGCTCTATAGCAGCACTCTTGTGCCAACGTTGCATCATCCATTATGCAGCTGAATGTGAAAGTAGGATCATCAGACTTTTTGGTTTCTTTTTAATGGAAGCTGCAGTGATTCTGAAAACGCTTGGTCTGGGAAATCTTGCAAGATTAAATCCTCCAGTACAGCACAAGCTCTGGAAGTGCAAGGTCTCATTCAGTGCCCTGCTGCTCTGTCTCATCATTGCACACCCTGTCTGCAGCTACTGCGGTAACTACATTTAAGATTTGCACCTTGAACCCCAACAGCTGTAAATCAGGAATAAGTCCTAATTAACCTCCTCCCGTCCTCCTCAGGGTTGCTGTGAAATGACAACACATTGCACAGGGGAAAAAAAATACCCCATATCCTATTTCCCACTTCCTGAAGCAGCCTGCACCTGGGTTTCAGTAAGTCAGCTGTGCACTGGTGGCCGTGCTGTTGGTACACAGGGGCTTGACTTCAGCCCAAGAGCAAGACCATTTTTCTGCTGGTCAGATGTTGCCTCTGAAGCGTGTGGTGCTGAATACACAGTGGGGTTGTGTCTTATTTGCCCAAATGCCATGTTTGTATTAGTGCAGTTTGCTCTAAGCATAGGGGTTTTTTTTTGTGATATGAGTTAAATGATGTGCGATTACCCTGGAGACAATTTAGTATTTCTGTGAGCCTCACGGGAAACAATAGCCTCGTGCCTTGTTTTTAGCTCAGATATTTTCCTCTTGTTAATCAACAGGATGGCCATAGGAATTTAGGTTGAAAAATGTTTTGCTTTGCATTTGTAAAGTGTTTTTCTTCAGGGTGCCTTGCAGACATTTAATTAATCAGTCTCAAGAAAGTTTCTTTAAGATAGGTAAACAGCATTATCTCTATTTTACAGATGTGAAAGTGAGGTAGCGAGACAAAATAATTTGCTCAAAACCACCAAGGAAGTAAGTGTGAAAATCCTGAGATTAAAACTCTGTAGCTTTGGCTCTGTTTCAGGTAAGGTCCAACAGGAGCAATAGGGCCAGGTCAGGTGGTGAACGGGGGGATCTTGGCCACATCGTGTTAGGTGCAAGCTGCACCTGAGCACTGAGGTCCCCAGTGGTAGGTTCATTGGAGGTAATTTGTATGAGAATCAGTTATATTTATTTACTTGAAATGTTTGTTTGTTGGATGTAGTGGAATTTTTTTGTTGCAGGAGTTTTCTGTTTAGCATTTGTCTGAGCTGTTTGGACGTAACCAAGAGGCTACATAACCTGTACAGATCTCTTGAGGGAAGTAATTTTTGACCTTTGTTCTCAGTTTTCTTGTTCTTTACTAGACTGCCGAAGAAATCGGAGTGTAGGTTTGAAAGCAAAACCGGGCGAGGAGAGAACGCAKTGAAGTATTTCACCCAGACTTGAAAGCTTCCTGTGGCTGCATTTCTCCTTGATGTAGGCTGCCTCCAGTGAGTAGATTTTGGTAGGTTTTGGTAGAGAAAGGTATTTCTACTTCATGCACGATACCTTTGATATTTTGAAACTTGGTTTTGTTCTGGTTTGGAATGAAAATGGCAAGTGTCGTTGGAGAGGGATGGTGACTACAAAGGTTTATCGTCCTCTTCTCGGCATCGGCTGCCTTGCAGCTCAAGGTTCCCAGCCTTGAGGTGGTTTGCATAGCTGGAGATCAGCATATAAATATTTATGAATTTAAGCACAGGACTTAGTTTTTACGGCTGTGCCCATACTACTGAATTAAGCATCACTGGGAAGCTCTACTGGCTGCTGTGGTTCGGTCACCTGTGGCGCCACATTGTAGCATAGCTCCTGGCTTGGTTTTGGACCAAACTAGCCTTCTCCAATGATTCCCGGGCAGACTTTGGGAGCTGGCATGTGCTGCGCACAGCTCCCGGTGGGTTGTGTGCGTGAGGCTGGGAGGGAAGAGTGTTGCCAGATAGATGTTTGCTTGTGGTCTTATCTGACTCCTCCTGGGGGGGCTGCTCAGCCTCTGGAGTTAGAGCGGGGATGAATTTGGCCTATTAAGGATTTTTAAAGGGATTAAAAGCTCTTCTTCTGCTATTGATTTTTCTTAAAAATAGCTCTTTCAGAGATCCAGGCTCATTCTGAAGCTTTTTTTTTTTTTTTTTTTAAAATTGTCAATGCAGGTTTTTTCTTTCTTTTTTTAAGGCGTATTTGACATAAACTGAAACAAGCTGGTTTAGCCTGAAGGAAGTTGTCTGAAAGGTTAAATTAGTCATCAAGTTAAAAACAAGTCATTATACTATCTCTGCTGGTGACTTAGCCCCGGAGGAGCTGCTGTGTCAGCCTGTGGGCCATTTCACACTGGGAACAGCATTAGCAGGCACTCTGCCATCTCCTTTTCTCTGTCAAACTCCCCCAAAACCATACCATGATTCCCCAATGGCAGCTCAGACAGCTACAGGAGCCCCGGGGGACTGATTTTGTTAGTGTGCCCTTGCAGTTAAAAGGAAAGAGGAGGGGGGAAAGCAGAAATGGCGTGTGCTCCGTGCAGCCAAACCCTGATGCTGCAGTGCCAGTGCAGCTTGCCCCACCTGGCCCCGAAGCACAGGCAGCCACGATGCGTGCCAGCCTCAGATGCGGAGAATTTAGAGAGATGCGTTTATCAGTGGAGGGTTTTGGCTTGGATTTGGCAGATCTGCGAAGGGGGATAATGCGGCTGGGGTGGTTTGCGAGGGCACCCACCTGGATCCATGTGGGGAACCGAAGGCCCATGGCATCCCACATGGATTTCCCTCTGTCCCCTCTTCCTCCAGTGCAGGGAAACCCTCTACCCCTCTTGGGGGAACTCGTTTTCTGTGTCCAGCTGTGTTTGGGTTCTTTATTTGTAATACTGTAGGTGAGGCTGGTCATTAAAGCAGCAGCGTTTTCCTGAGGTGTGTTTTTTCCATTCAGGGGAGGCTCTCTGGAGTTACTCCAGATCACACATGAAAGCCTTTTTTCCATTTTAGCGAACCCATCTTTCCGCAAGCAGTTCCAGCCGGCCCTCGTACCAGTGTGGAGCTGCGCCCAGAAGGGAGGCACCACATTGTCCCTGACAGAGCCCCGGTGGCATCGGGCAACGGGGTCCCCTCCACATGTTGGTGTGGCCCATGAAGCCCCTCTGCTGCATGGTTTCTGAAAGCCACCCCTGTCCATGGGGCTGAACTTGGAGTTAATTTAAACCTCCAGCTGGTTTAATAATTCTCAGGGGACATATAGGTAGTGGCCAGTCCCCAGAGACCTGGTGGAAATTAGGGATTAATAAAGTACAGATACCACCATTTATCCTTGGGCAGGAAATGAGTCCCTGGGAAGTTTTGGGTCTGGCATTTTGAGGCTTTCAGGGTGGAAGAGTGCAATGACCCTTTGATAATTTTAGAGGGAAAGGACAGTAGCAGAGAGAGTGCTGATACAAGCATGTCCCTGCAGCGCAGTATGTCCTTCTTTGGTGGGATGGGTTTAACGAGAGAATACATCATTCTTTTGGTCAATAAATCAAGATTTCTGCATCCCTTCTAGAAGCTGGCAGTGGCCAAGACTGTACCCAGGAATGTGCTTGGAGAATTAAAAAAAATAAATTGGAGAAATGTAAACAAAGCTGCCTTCACCAGCTTTGCAGGCAGTTCTTTTCCACTCACAAACATCCAGAAGTCCCTCAAATTGCAAAACTACAGCTACATAGTTACCAGTAACTCAGTTTAAAGCTAGTTTAGCTACTGCTACACAGTTATACTCTTGGGATGTAACATAGATAATTAGATAATGATCTTTTCCAAATCCTGCTGATTATTCCCATTTATTTTATTCTGAATGTTCTTTGCTTCATCTGCACATTTAAGGGACTTTATTTTCTTACTTTAAAAATGTATCTTTTCATGTTCACATTTTTTATTATGTTGTCTATACCTTCGATTTGCAAATAAACTACCTTTTTTTAAGGTAGTTTAAGGAAATGAACAGATCAAGAGGTTTAAATCTCTTTTTGTATTATTTCCCTCTCCTGTGGTTTTTCCTCATATGAAATGTGATTTTTCTGAAAGGCATTACGTGGAATAGTTTGAAAGACTCTGTTGTCTTTATAAAGAAGGGACCACTTCTTATGAATATCATGCCAAGGAGGGAAACGTTTCTTCATTATTATGTTGCTCTTGAGGGTTTCATATTATCAGGTTGAAGGGAACTTAACAGGTTGTAGTTTGTACTTTGTCACAGGGCATTTTCCATAACACAAACAGTGATACATATATATAAGCCACATCTGACCCTGCCCCATTAAACCCTCAGTACCCAAAACTAAAGCAATCTTTCCATGCCAACCCTAGAGGAATCCAGGAGCTATCCCAAACCCAAGCCCTTTGTGTGTCCTGTCCATCTGATGACTTTGGGAGCAGTCTTTATGTCATTTGGATCGATCAGCGTTGGGTGGTTGGGTGACTTCTCAGTGGGATAACATTGTGCTTTAAACACAGGCGTTGGTGGCAAGCATGGTGGCTTACAAAAAATGAAACTGGTGTCCCATCGTGGTAAGCTTGGCAAAAACAAAAAAGAAAATGTGTTTTTTCTTACTCTGCTGTGTAAGATGCATTGCATGGCAGTTGTCACTTTTGGGACAAGGAATAGTCAAATGTGTGAGGCAGACATTTGTATGGCTTAAAATAGCAGGAACTTTCTGGTAATAGTGGGATAATTCTGTGTAAATGGATTTACGTGAGGAAGAGATGTAAAGAAACTCTAATACTACTTTTTGTAAAGAGAGCTTTTTTCTATAGATACTTATTTTGGGTAAAAATGGGCTTGGTTTGATATGAGAACAAGTTGCTGTAATTGAAATATGCATTTTCTCATCTTTCAGACCCCTGGAAGGAGGAATTTCACAGTCTAGTAAAGCTATGTAAACTCTGAATGACTGCAAGTAAGCAGTCAGTTGTACTGCCAATAAGCACGAATGCTTTTCCAAATGAAATTCTGATGTGAATTTCTACAACTCCTGAAATACACTTTTAAAATGTTTATCGTAACATTTATCTTTGGGTTAGAATTTTTTCTATGTTTATCAGAAATGGAAGCTGAGTCAAGTCATACTCCGTGTGGTGAATGGTGTTTGCAAGTGAGAGGAAAATTGTAATGTAGGAAAGTTGAGACATTATGCCTAAAAGGCACAGGGAATAAGGAGTGACTGGGGTTTCCAGGAAAGAACAAGTTATATGCAGACATTGATGTGGCCTTGAGAAAAGACACTATGTAGAAGTGGAAAAGATAGGCTTTTTATAAAGTTACATAAATACCCAGAAGTTTGAAGATCAGAAAAATCCAGTTTTTCAAGCTTTGGACATTTCATGCTACAACATTAAAAAGCATATTTTTTCTGTTTGTATGCTTATGTGGGAAGAGACAGTCTAGAACAAAAGGGTTGTTTTTTGGTCCTCCAACTGTGGTTGGTGGGTTTTTTTCATCACCTTATGCTCAAAGTATTTTTCTGTTTGGGATAGTAATTTCCATGGGAAATGGTTGTGAATCGTCCTCTCATTTTTATTTCCACTTTTTTTCCCCTCAAATTCAGACTTATTTATTTCTAAATAGAGTTGATTTTTTTTTTAAATTTTGTAAGTCCTTTCAAACTTTTCCTTACAGAGTCACAAAGACTTTTGAGAATTTTTTTTTGTCACCAAAAGAACTCACGGTTTTTCTCCTTCAGTTTAGCAGATTTTCTGCACCTTGAATATATTTTCTGAACCTTGAATGTAACAACTTTTATCTTTCTATCACAAGAGAAAGAGAAGCAGTCTCCAGAGTCCTGCTTATCTGTAATTACAGCCATAATCTGCAGTAACCTTTTATCTCAAAGAAAATTGGTTTAAAAAGGGAAATGAGAAGCTATGGAAGCAAGGAATACAGACTCTGTATTTAAGTAGCTGGCTGATAATTAAGTGRTTTGGAAGAGGTCAACCAGTTCTTTGCAGTAATATTTTAAAGTTCAAGTGACCAAAAATAGCACTGTTTATTCTCTTGTAAATGTGGACAAAATGATAACTTGTACTTTGCTGCTTTTTCAAAATGGATGCTATCCATGGACGTTTTTACAAAGGTTTATTTGTTGGCTAAACCAGCAATTTATCTCAAATATAGGAAAATAAAACACATTCTCTTTTTATAGAATTTTTATAGTTTGAAAAAACCCAAAACACAAACCCTCTAACCAGCTGCAGAAGATACACAAAGAACAGCTAAAGTGGTACATTTAAAAAATGTGGTTAAGTAAGTATGATCACGTTTAATGTTTCCATATGATTTCCATATTGACAACTGGGAATCCTCAGAGCTCATAAGCTGAGCCAACACTATTCAAATTTAAAATACTACCTGATCTTGCAGCAGCGCTGAATTCTGGGCAAATAGTCGATCCCGCTCGCTTTACCTGCAAGCAGAAACATGAGACCAAGCCGTTCCCTGAACTGTCTGCTTCTGCTTGAGCTGAGCATATCCCATACCCTCTGATCTCTCTCAGCGTATAGTACAGGAGCTGAAACACGTCCTCTTTGAAACTGGGAAGTACAGACGTGGATAAAATGTTTAAAGCGGAAATTTTTGGATTGCTAGTGTATCCCCTCACCCTAAGAAGGACTGGAACCATGTCAAGTTACTCTCAGGAATTTTCATTGGGCTCTATTTATTGTGCTGAAAATCAACAATGAAATTTTAGAAAAAAAAAAGCAGATCAATGTAAATTCAATAATCAAACAAAGCAAAAACTGTTCCTCTCCAAAGATTTGATTTTTAGCTGGGTTGCTGGGTTTCTCTAGACCATGGTGGAGGTCTGGGAGCTCAGGTTGGTTGTGTGCATCCTTCAGTCTGCATTTTTCAGTGAGGACATCCCCTTGCAACTGTGGTTGGCCTGACTGACTTGAATGGAGGTCTTCCGCCTGCTTCTTCTCTTTTCCATCAGCTTGCGACACTTTTCTGATGTAGTCTATGTAAATTAATAGCTACTGTGGCCATAGGAATATAAGCCATTATGGAGCGCCTGCTTCTTCTCTTTTCCATTAGCTTGCGACACTCTTCTGATGTAGTCTATGTAAATTAATAGCTACTCTGTGGCCATAGGAATATAAGCCATTATGGAGTCTATTGCAGGATTGGCAATTGCCTTTTTTTTTTTTTTTTTTTTTTTTTTTTTTTTTTTTTTTTTTTTTTTTTATTTAACTAGGAAGAAGGAGGATTCAATTTGGGTAATGTTCCAGATGATTTACAAATACCCTCTAATTGCATTATGTTGCAAAAATACTGAGAAGCCTGGATCCCAGAGGAGAACACTAATAAAAGCTTTCATGGGTCTTCATGACCCCACCCTTCACTACTTTGATTAAACAGCAGGAAAGGAAAGAAAACCTCCCTCGTAGCTTTCCAAAACAAYTGCAGTACTTTTGTTCCTTTTGCTTTAGTTTGGCTTGCAAAAATTACAGCCTTGGCTTCATAGCAACTTCTATAATTACAGCTGCAAAAGGATTTCAATTATAGCACACTTTTTTCACACTATCATACCTTTTCGGCAGATTGCTTTTTGGGGAATGAAATTTTCTGTGTGGCGTGGCTGTGAGAAGTAGAAGAAATGGGACTTTCTCTACTTGTCCTTGGGTTTGGGCAAGGTTGGGAAAATACACACTTGAGCCATTTTAGTTTAGTTTTTTTGTCTTTTTAACGTCTACACAGACAGCTTGCATTCGACATGATGAGTAAATGCAACTGCTGAAGACAGAACAGTCTTCCTCAAGGAGTGTATTTTRAAAGTTTGAAAAATAAAAGTGCTTACTAGTAAGCTCATAGTAATAAAATAAAGGTCTAAAAGGTCTTTGAGTGCTTTCAAGGGAAGGGCTTTTACAATCAGAGCCTGAAAAATGTCCTTTTTGTGACCAACTGTAGTTAGGGTCTGACACCACATAATGAGGATGTCCCAGGGACAGCGTGGTGGGAAGAGACAGCATGTATCTTCCTCTGAAAGTGGCAGAGACCTGCCATCCTGTTGGGATTTGGGGAACATCAATGAAAGAGATGAAGGTACCACAGTGGGGTAAAATCTTTCAGTCTTTGAATAGCAGCTGCAATAAGCACCCATCCTGTCTAGGGGCGGGGAGGCAGTGAACCCTGTAGATCATAAAATACGTATTTTGAAAGGAAAAGTATCTGAGAAGAAATCAAGAGTTGACATCTCCATGCTTAATTCTCAGGTAAGCTGTCCCTCTGCCCCTCATGGCAGGCTGTCCTCAGACCAGGGATTTACTCTGACATGTGGAGCTCCCGTGGGGAAGCCCACTGCCCTGGTGAGGGGTGGATTGCAGCTTTGCACGGTAGCGCACCCAGGGAACGTGCTCTTTGGAGATCCCTCACCAAAGTCAGGTGGAGCTCCAAGGCTAAGCACACCGTCCTAACTTGAGGCTGAAGCTGAGAGACAAATACCCAGCACTACTTCAGTGGGTCTGACTGGGAAGTAGAGACAGCATATGGTGATGTGCATGAGCTTTTATTGGGCCTCTGGTACATTTTTAAGGGATCTGTTTGTTTGATTTTTATTTTTTGTTTGGTTGGTTTTTTAAATCCTCATTGCCCAACCAAGATTGTGAAGTGCTGGTAGTTGGTTTTTGAAGAGACCGAGGTCTTTAAACTGACTCCCAATAAGATTGGGAATTGACTGTGAGATTAATAAAAAGGAGTACACATCCAGCTTGGACTAAAAGGTGAATCTGGAGATACAAACCTGTTCTCCTCCAGAGTGGCTTGACAATGTCGTGATTCCCAGTGCATGCTGCATTGCTCACAGCACACAGACTGAATGTGAAGATGCTGGTTTCCTACAAGTGAAGTGTTACCTGGTGAACTTACTCTTTCCAGCTGTTTACAGCTTGGAAAACCTACCAAAATGTTAATCTGAGCTTTTTTTTGCCTGGGTTGGAGTCTTCAGGTACTACCAGATGGTGGAGGAGATATACTTTATAACTACAACAAAAGCAGAACAAGGCAATTATCAAGAGTGCTTCTGCTTAGAAGCAGAATCCCATTTGTGTATTTGCTTTTTCCCCACATGCACTTACCCATGAGGTGGAGGTGAGGTGAAAGATTCAGAAAACCTGTGGCTAGATAGAAAGGATTTGATTCATTATTCATGCAGCTGGAATTAGTTAGCATAACCTGTGTTTGATTTGCAGACCAGGTACCTGGGCCGTAGCCCTATTTCTGCCCCTGCACCATTGCATGCTGTGCCCTCCGTTATGCAGGACTGAACTAGATCGTTGAAATGAACTGGCTCTGAACAGACTTTTTAATGAGAAAGCAGCTGAGCCTGCTCTAAAGCCTGATTCTGCTAAGAGCCATGCCAGTGCAGCTGGGAGAGTGGCCCTGCGGATGTAAGAGGTAGCCTGATGTTACAGCCCGATGTTGTGTAGTGTGGAAATACAACTGCCATGATCGGAGGGGCGTGATTGGTCTGCATGGTGCCCGGGTGGTCTGCAGCGGGGTTCCACGCAGGGGGCTCTGGGGCTGCTTTTCATGTTTGTTGTGAAAACTGGTTTTGCTTTTCATGCTGAGTTTTTCACACGCGCTGCCACCATTTGTCCTCTCTCCAAAAACATTTCCTTTCTCTGTTGCACTTTGTATTTGTTTGCTATCTGGCTAGCCAGATATTTGTATTGTATTAATAGAAAGAGGTGGTTTTAGGAAAGCAAGGGTATACTTTACACTTACTTCAGTTCAGAGACCAGTGATCTAGTTTTAGATTGCTTTATGTCCTCCTTCTGGAAAAAAAAAAAAAAAAGGGAAAAAAAAGAAGGCTGAATATATGAATTTTCCAGCAAGCAGATGGGTAGAAAGTAAGGAGAGTTAAAAACAGCACCAGGAGTTTTTAAGAGTAACTTCCAAAGTGAAAATGCATAGCATCTCCCTTTTTTGGTTTAAAAGATATGCATTGTATGTCTGAGTGCTTCGTATATAAACAACTCCTGACAGCATTGTTGTAAATGGCTGTGGAGGTGTTCCTTAGGCGGACCAAAGGCCAAGTGCTTTCATTAAGCAAGAAGTGCCACAGAAGTTTTATAAAGCAAAAATGGCATTTGTCTGCCTTTCCCACAGCTGTCTCTGTGCCTCTTTCCTTTCCATGGCACACCTCGTCAAGGCCTTCTGACACTCACTCCCCTCTGGTGAGGTTTGCAAGATCTGAGCTGATGAACAAAGAGTGGGTTGAGGAGCTATGGGATAGACCAGTCTAGCCTTCGCTCTGCTCTTAAAAGTACACATATATTCTTACCCCCCAAAAGTATATGAGGGTAGGGATATCATTTTGCCTTCTTAAAATTTTTGGATATTGTGACTGCATTTTATTCAAGTGACAGTGGTGGACATGAAGATGAGTCTCCATTACAGGTCTAGGTTATACACGAACCTGAGCAGTATAGTCCAGGGGTCTGGTAATGGCTCACAGCAGGCAGCAGCAGCGGTGGCAGGGGAAGAGCCAGAGACCGCTGGAAGGACTTTAAGAATAGGCTGAAAGAGCTTGTGGGCAAGCAGTGCTGTGGAGAGGAGCTTGAAAATGTTTTCTTGCTGTATGTTACTGTTGTATTCAGAGAAGTGGGACTTTGCGTATACTTTTCATGTGAAAACAGGAGTTCCTGACTGCATCTTCAGTCTCAGCTCCTAACAGACGTGGAACGGATAGTTTGCTTTTAAGAGTATTAGTTGGAAATATGTCCAGTCTTCACTGTCACTGACTAAGGTATTCTCCCTTCCAATCCCATCCTTTTCAAATGGTCTGTATTTTTAGGTTGTCATGCGTTTGGGGGTTGGTTTGCTAATGTACTGTTTATTCTCTGTGGGGATTGCCCAAAGCAATTCCTAAGTAATACCTTGCATTCAAACCATACATTACGTCTGTCTTGATAGAAAGCCAATTTTAATTGTACGTGGGATTTGTATGTGTGTGTTTAAGAAGCAGTCCTAAAGCAAGCCTAATGGGGCTAAGCTTGAAATTTGAACATGATTGATAATTGAGTAGAGGTCTTCCAGAAACTTTCAGGTGTCATGTTTTGTAATAAATGTTTAGTACATTACAGTACAGTGTAAAACACAGGGAAGAGAAGCAGAATATGTTAAAGTTTTAGAAAATGGAAAGAAAAACGGGCCTATTTTGAACTGTTACACTCTTTATAGCTTGTGCTGTTGGCTCAAGGCTGGGTGGCAGCTCATGATACTACCCAGGATTTTTCAGAGTGGAGAAATGATCRGACCAAGGGCAGATTTTGAAAAATATGTACTTGAACTGCATCTGCATTCACGTAGGAACAAATTAATAGCTATATGCATGGTCAGTTGGAAGGGTAAGCACTTGATTTACATGTCAAGCTGCACATTCATGTACCCAGAGGTCCAAAGAGAATGCAATTGGGCAGGTGCCATTTAGGCAGGGTTTTCCAGAGCAAGCTAATTTTGGCTAGTGCTTTGGCTCAAAGTTTGAATGTGACAGTACTCCTTTGAAAGTTGTCATCTGAGACGTCAATATGTAAAGTCTTGGTCTCAGGAGTGATTATTTGAGGAGTTTATTAAAATTCTACGCATCAAGTTGGGAAGTATAAAAATGTTTTCTTTGACCAAATGCTTTAAAAATAGGTATTAAAGGTGAAAGGGCGCGAAGGATGTGTAAAATACCACTTTCAAAGTGTGTAAGTTTTTGGGTTTGGCATGTCACAAATGTGTTTCAGGACTGCGCAGCTGCAGTGGGACAGTGGTGTTCACCTGCACTTCACCTCTGAGGCAATGGTTTCATCAGTTAGGTGCCCAGGTTTCTTTGCCTCTTTTTCCAGTATAAATGATTTCTGGCCTTTTTGCATTGAGTAACCCAGATTTTGTTTGAAAAAGACTATTTTCCCCTCGTTGGGTTTCCAGGGAAGGAGATTAACAAACCTTCGTAACTGTAATTCTGAATCCTAGGGTAGTTGTGGCCTCTCCCGGGTAGCCAATTTTCATTTTAAATTCCATTTACATTAGCCAAGAAAGTAAACTGGCAAACCTTCAGTCTTTATGTAATTTCATCTTTGCAAAGCAGATAACATTATTGTGGTTTATGTAGTATACAGAGAATAACACAGATATCTCAATTATTATTTCCTAAAGCATTAAGGTTTAACAGCACTATGTGTTATCTGTCTTGCCCAAGGATTTGAAGTTTTAGTAATGTTTCATCCATCTACAACAAGCTGGGGAATTGCTGGCAGTGAACACTTGTTACTTTAGGATCCTCAGGAGGATTTGTAATATATTTTTATGTTGTTTTGGGTTTTTAGTTTATTTTTTTAAATGCTCTTTCCAAGGAAAAGATGTGGTTGTTAATTTGGTCAGCTCTAAAGGTAGACCTTTGAGATTATATGTGCTGCAGACTGGCAGTTAAAGGAGTGGAAAAGTCAATTGAGGCTATTTCTACATAATGGAAAGGGTTTTCCTCTCAGAGGCCTTGGAAAAACTTGCTGGAGGTGGATAGCTACTACCGTAACATGATCTTTATTTTTCCCTTTTTGTTTCCTTTTTAAATGTCATATGCTGAGAGAAGCCTCTTCTTTACTGATGAGTAGTGGTAAAAACAGGTTTCTGTGGAAAGAGAATTCCACCCACTTTAAATAAAAAGAAAACCTAAAAATCGTTCCATATTTTTAACAAAGTAGAGCTAAGTAAGCCTTTTCTTTTCATGCTGTCACTTGTGATGTCTCATTTTATTCTTCCTTGCCTGACTGTGGTCTTTTTAAAAGGAATCAGATCACCTGTGGGCGGCCGTAAATCATTTCTGCCATCTAGGTTTAAACACCTACTGTGCTTCATGGAGCTTTTTACAGGACATTTTTCCATTCTTAGTAAAAAGCTTTGTGTCTATTGAGCTGTACTATACCAGTAAGTCTAGGGTATAAATTTGCCTTCATGCTGTTACTTGTGGGTGTTTTCATGATTTCAGATTATGGAGATTTCAAGCTGTCACGCTTGAAATCAGTCTGGATGGTGAGGAAACTGAGAGTAGTTGTTTGGACATATGCATTTATCTTTACAGAGAAAAGGAAGAGGTGCAGTGCATTTTTAGAGAGGTTTCTCAACTTCCTATGTTGTTCTCTAAGTTGATAAAACATTTCTGACCTATTGCCTGGCTACTCCACGACATCTGTAACGGGGCCATCAGTACTTGTAGTATAGCAGCTGTGCTTTGTCCCTTCAGAATTTATGTGGGAGTCTTTTCCTCTGTGATTATAGCCTCTTCAGAATAAAGTTGCGATGCATTAATGAAATAAATCCTAGCAATAATATTGGCCCGTCATTTGAAGATGGTAATAAAACTGTTCATACACAAAGGCAAAAGTGCTTCATTAAATACTTATGCATTTTGTAAAGGAGGAGGAGAATGCACTCATATTTCATGAAGTTTATGCTGTGCTTTTAATACATTTGTAAATATGGATGATGTCAAATACTGTTTACCAGAAATAAACACATTAAAATGGTCTGGAAACTTAAGAGTCCCAAAGACTGGCTGAAGAGCTCTCTGGCTCCATATTGTTAGCTTTTCCTAATTCTTGCAATGCAAGGGAAATTCCAGCAAGCATTAAGGGTTTTGAAGTGTCAATATACCAAAAAAGGGTAGGAAAGCTGATCTGAAGGGCTGTAAATCGACATCATCATACAAGCAATATAATGGAAATACAAATATGTCATGTGATTGCTCAAGAAATTAAAGGAACAAATACAGTTTGATTAAAAAAAGAAAAAAAAAAAAAACCCTAAGTAATGAAATAATGAGTTTGCTCAGTGAAGGTAGCTGTGAAGATGTAATTGAGGTTTAGGGGCTTGCAATTTTACTTAGCATTTTAGGCACTATGATTTAAAAAAAAAAAAGAATGGTTGTACAAAATCTGTATATATAAAAGTTAATACTTGGACAGCAGACTGATCGAAAAAGGAGATGTCAGTGTAGGGTTATTAAGTGTGGTTACTTCTAGTGACATTCTTCAGGGATCAATAGAAAGCTTAAATTTAATATAGTCATTAAAGATCTGAAAATAAATACAAAATTACTTCTACATATTGCAGATAACATGAAAATACTTGGTTAAAAGGGGAGGATAGGGAATTTTTTATAAAGTGCTTTGGATCAGCTACTAAACTGAGCCACTCAAGCAAAGTTTATTTTAATCCAGCTAAGTGTGAGGTGATACATCCAGGAACGAAGAATGCGGGTCCCACCTACAAAGGGGGAAGGGGCTTGTCTTCTGGAAAGTGGGGGCCTTAAGAAGAATTTCAGGGTCATAGCAGACCAAGAATTTAACATGACTTCCCAGCATGATGGTTGGCAAAAAGGAGTAATGAGTTCTTTGGGTATACAAACAGAGAGAATGGTACCTTGGAGTGATTATTCTTCTGTATAGATTGTTACTTTGGCCAGGGCTAGAGTTGTGTGTTCACTGATGAGATGCTTTCTGTTTAGGTGGTGTTGTAAACAACTATAAAACCTGTTCAAGTGTCCAAGGGAAGGCCTCGCTTAGAAATCTGAACTAGTCACAGCATTTATTTTAATGAAGGCCAAGAGGCACCTAACAAGGTATTTGTAATCTAGCAGATAAAGGCGTGACAAAAACTGGTGACTGAAAGGTGATGCCACATGCATTTAAAGAAGCCAGACCCAGGACTTTTTAAGTTCAAGAGGGATTACTATAGGACCTAACTATATGCATTTCTGGAAAATATGCTGTAACTAAACAAATGATTTCATATAGTGGAAGGTTAACAAATGAAATGTAATGTCTGGGATATACAAGTAGGCAGACTAAATGATACAGTCTATTACTGTCTTTTAGGATAATTTATTTGTACAAAAAGGAGAATTTCAAGGAGCATCATTAGCATCCCAGTGTTTGTTTCTAAGAGTTTCCTGTTGATAAAATAGGGACAAATTATAACAAAGCAATATCAGTTTCTCTGTACTGGATTTTTGAAGCGGTACAAAGCAGAGAAATAGGACAAAATCCCACAGCCAGTGGGATAAAAAAGAGCAGGATGTGGTTTGTGTCTGGGATTGAAGATACAGTTTCTGAACAAGTAATATGGAAATTAAGATAAAGGTAAAAATATTACAACTTGCCAGTGCCAGTGGGTAAGTATTTAATACATTCACGGCATAGTTCTGTGAATATAACATGCTGCTGGTAAATGTCCAAGTCTAGGCAAAGCCATGCAACATGAGTTGGTGCTTGAGCAGGCTGTGCTGGGAGTCTGGTGCATGCTTCTGACCTGTGACTGTTTTATGAAAGACTCTCTTTGTGTCTGACCACYGAAGCTTCCTACACAGCTAGTTTTCTTCTGTTTTCTTTAGCTATCATTAAGCATTCAGAGGTGGCTGTGGTGATTTTCAGGATTTGGTATGTGCTGCTTTTAGGGTCAGAGTTTTGCCATCCTGGCCCGTGGCTTTGGTTTCCTTTTCTTCTCCATCTCCCCTTTGCTTTGTCTTTCCCAAGCTCTGAGTGCCATGGTTCTGATGCACTTGCAGCTCTCTCCAAGTACTCCCTGGCCTCCGCAGTTGCTCCTTGCACTGTCTGATGTCTTTCCTCCGACGCGCTTACTGTTCTCTGATCTGCTCTTACTTCAGCGCTGCATCCCAGCCAATTTGGAAATGAACAGACCCTGGGAAAATACATTCCAAAAGTTCATGCAGTAAGAAAATTAAAGAAAGGCTTCACCCCTTAAAATGAAACAACCTCAGCTTTGACCTAGTTTCATAGCTAGGGTGAGCATATTTATTGCTGTTGGTGCTGTGCACTGTAACAAAGCTGCTTCCAAGCCTGGTGCCGCCGAGCACGCAGCCTTTGAAAGCTGAGTTACCCAAGGGCAGTGATGCCATGCTACGTACTCCCAAACTGGAGGGCAGTGAAGAGCTCTCGTTCCCTTCAGAGCTGGAAACAAGGGTTGAAGCGGTACCTCTTTGGCTGGTACCTCTTTGAAAGCTGCCTCCTGGCAGGGGTCTGTCATGGTCAGTGTGAGAGGTGTTATCGGCCCCCACCATGCCACCGGTTCCAGTTGGCTCATGCCTGAGACCTGGAAAGATGCCTTTCTCCACAGTATTGGCTCTTGGTTTTTAATGGGTGGCCGTTTGCCAAGGAGGTCATTTTGTATCACAACCCTTTACAAAAAGTGTACAGTGTGCTCGGGGTACCATGCAAATGATGATGATAGGGAGAAGAGGAGTGGTTATTTCTGGGACACCCAAGGAGAGCAGCTGCACAAAGAGAGGGATTGCAGAAGAGATAAGTTTCCTGATAATGTTACATAGTGCTCAGTGTGCTGTCATGTCTTGTTGAGATTAATGTGAAGTTACTTTTTACAGTGAAAAAGTAGAATTAGCAGATGAAACCACCGAGCCTCCAACAGTTTGAATGTTGCTGAAATACAGCACAAACTACTTCTGCTCCTTGGGTGCTGGCGGCTATTACCTGCACACGCTTTCAGGTATACTGTGAGCAGTTCACAGATGAAGTGGTTGGGAAGTCAGACAAAGTTGCTGTCTTTGGAATCAAAAGTGGTTTTCGTTGCCTGATAAAGACAACATTTCAGCCTCTCTCCATTCTGGCATTTGTGTAGTTTTGTATCTCATCCTGATGTGCTGAACACAAAAAAAAAAATCAGCTCTCGGGGTGAGTCTGGTTGGCTTTGCCTCCATTAGGTAAGAGGAAGATGCTTCTGTTCAAAAGAATAATCTGGACAGATCAAGATTATTTTACAGCTCTACAATACAAGATAATATCTAGTGCAGAAAAACTTGTCTCTTTATGAATTTTTGTTATATTATCCTAAAAACAKAATTTTGTTATATTATCCTAAAAACAGAATAAAAAAAAAGCCAATCCCCACCCTCCCCCTTCTGACACTTTCTCCCTTRTTACTCCCAATGGTTATAATATCTCTCAGACCTCTCCCCAAGGATTTGTGTGTTTTAGCTGGCAGGGCCTGCAGTTGGGTAGGGGCTAACTCTGCCCTTTCCCAGCTTTGCTGGCATCTCTTCCCTTGCCCCAAACCACAGCATATTCCAGTTATCCATTTAGAGTCACTGCATATTGTCTAGAGTAGTCTTCTGTGTAGGCCATAAATTTCTGTTGCTAGCAAAGTGTTACATGTTGTGGAAGTGAGAGATGGGGCTTTGAGGAAGTGCTGCTGTTAGGATGAGCACGCTTGTACCGGTGGATAATGTATAAAATAATCAAAAGTAATCAAATGCAGGCTGCAGATGTGTAAAGTGGCAATACCTGCACTTAAACATACTGGGTTAAAATCTTATTACGGTAAATGCAGTATTGCTGTTGTAAAGGGCCATTTTTTCCATTCCCCATGAATGCACCTCCAGCTTCAGAGTAGGGCTCTCGGCTTTGATCTGGGGAACTGTGTGGTTTGCACTTATTTGTGGAAACATTTGCCTTGTTTGTTTTTAAAGTCAGCAGAACTCGAAGGGAAAGTTTCGTTTTTCCTTGGTTCCCCTGAGAAACACTAGTTCATCCCGCTCCCGTCCGCGGGTTTAAACAATCGCCCTTTGTCGCTGTACAATATCCTCCAGCCCAGCCATCTCTGAGAGCCAGGCAGCCGTATCCGCTGACGTGGTTGCTGAGCGGGAGGCTCTGCCTCTTCGTGAATGATCAGTGAAACAAGGGGAAAAGCCGTATCCTTGCTGAAATGAATGGCAAGCTTTCCATTCAGTCATGATTTCAGATGTAAATGGACTAAAATGACCGTGAGGTTCCTGAAATATGTCCTGATTCCTTCCTCTTCTTCCTTTTGGTTTTGTGTTGGTTGCGAGCAGAGGCTGGGAGCCTGAAGAGACGAGGGTGTTAGCGAAGTGGTGTCTGGATGATCAGAGGAGAATGGGAGAAGAGGAGGAAAGTGGTGGGAAGGGATGAGGCAGGGTGTTACTGAGGTGGTTGTCAGTGTGCTGATATGTAGGTATGTGCAGGATGGGAGACCTAGAGGCTAATGAAATGTCCTTGGAGTTGTCCGTAATGCTTGTGCTATGTAATGGATAAGTTTCCTTCAACTCTTCTCCTCAACTTTACTTGGTTAATAATATTAATTCCTATTAATTAGGTTGTTACAGAATAGTGAATGGGAATTTGTCATCCTTAGAGGTTTCATTGTTTCCAGAACAATATGGTTCCCTCATGCTCTTCAGATATCACAGCTCGTGTGCGTACAGAAGCCATAGCACAGGGGAGTAAAGAGCTCAAACTGTGGGTYCTGGTTTCAGAAGGTTTCTAGCAGATACCTAGCATGTGAAACGTGAATTGGTATTAAACATACAAGTAGACGTCACAGAGGAGCTCTGTTCACATTTTTAATTCGTGTGGGAAAGCAGACAATCGTAACACTTTTTCCTTTTTCCTGTATTGATTTTAAACCCTGCTCTCAAGAGGATTAGACTAATAAATACTACCTTCTCCATTTAATAGTGGAAGAATAGGCTTGGGTCACATTATTGCAACACTCCTCCCAGGCCTTCACTGTGGAGCTATCCATTCTCCTGTGACTGAAAGAAGGATTTATATTTTTGTGTGTAAATACCTCCAGATTTCTTAAGTAAACTGTTCTCATCTCAATAGTATGTCAATGAAAGTATRTGAACACCATTCTTCTCATGCACTCAGCCTTTCTCTCTCAGATGCAGGCAGGCAGGCAGGCTGAGTAGTGTGTTGCTTTCTTTCCAAGACTTGCAAGGACCATTTTTATCAGCTCTACTCAACTGAATTAAAATACTGTCAGTAAAAATGTCGATGATAACCTTTTTTCATCTCTACCTATCCTCTTCTACTGAGGATGATTCTGCTTACTTTCAATCCTGACACAATGCTACTATTTTTTTTCCTTTAGCTGTTTTTTTGTAGGATGCTGGGCTTAAGTAGAACATTTCTTTGTTCCATACATGTGTTTCTTATAAAGCTGTATTGATGAAATGCTTTTTGTCACAATGGCGTTGAAAGGATCATAACAGTGTATTGTCAGGCCTTCAATTCTAGTCACCCTAAAATGAAGTATCCATCAAAATATTTTTTCCACTGCTATTGTGATGTTTCATAGCCATCCAGGCTTTCTGTTGTTCTGCCCTGACTCTTCTAGCAGATATTCAGCCACCTTGACCATTTGAGATACCAGGGTTAGAACTGAGGAGACGTCTGGACATCTGCCAGTAGGTACAGACCGATGCATTTCTCAAACAAATCCATTGCAAATCTAGGGAATGCAGCAGGACGATCTCATTCAGCCCATAGATGTTTGACCTACTGATAATAAGGTGACCTGCTAGATATGACATAGACATACTTTATGACAGTGTGAGATAAAATGTGCCCTAGGACCCAGATCCAAGAAGGGGTGTGGATCCTGTCTTAATTCACATAAACCTGTGTAGGATGCTTACTCCCCTTGAGAAGTGACAGGCACCTCCAAATGGGAGCAGGCATTTAGTCAGGCACTTTGTGGGATGGTCAGTGGGAAACGCTGAGGAGAAGAGCATGTCCCATATATTAGCCCTCCCTGTGGCTCCCGTGTCCTCTACAGAGATTTTGGGAGAAGCCTTTTGATTACTTCACCGTTGCCTCTTGGGATGCGCTCGGAAAGGTGCTTCTGCTGKTTTTTTTCAAAAGGAGGAAGAAAATCTATCTGGAGAGCAAGGGAATGAGGGAGGGATGCTTGCTTTCTCTTATAGAGCAGCTCGAGGGTTTACCCACGGCTGCATAGAAGCAGGCTGATCTCAGGCAAAGACTGAGGGGCACAGTGCCTTGGAACATCCCCCGACCAGCAGCCGTCAGCTTCGGGGCTGCACCGCACCTCTAGTCTGAGCTGCCACACACAGCAAAAGGGATATAGGACCCATAAGAAGGACTTCTGACCACCCCTGTGGGCTGTGGTTTTGGGAAGGGACTGGGAGGGTCAGTCCTCGACCCCAGTCCTTGGCTCTGAGGACAGCTTGTGTATGAGATTTTGCACTGGAAGTTTGTTGGATGACACATACGCACAGCTGTTTTCATCCCTAGCTAGATGTATAGAGGAAGAAAGTGAGAGAGTGAGCAAGCAAATACAGTATATGAACGCTAAAGTTAACCATGATGTTTTGACCAAACATGCTCCCCCAGGTCCATGGATGTGTCGAACTTTTAGCAGACCTGTTGTCATATATGATGACCCAAGAGCCAAGGGTCTTAAACTTCTTCTCCTCTAAGCTTTATACACAGAGGCCCCTGTGTTCGGCTTCTGCATCAGGGTTGGAGGGAAATGCTATATAAAGGGAAACAGGTAGTTGAATTAACTCATRTTCTGGTCCCAATACATTTTAAGACACTATTAAAGGAAATCTCTTTAAAGCTTGGTTTTGATAAAATCTTGTATCAGCAGAATATGAAATGTGGTAACTCCAGCAGAAAAGTATATGATAGGGTTACACATGTGCAGGAAGAGTCTGGATTTAATTATTTTCTCTATTCTGCATATAATTCCCTGCTGAAACAGATCATATTTTCAGAAAGAGAGTAAAATAAATAAATGTTTCAATTGTTACCCCTCTTCTTCCTTCTTGGGTTCTCTTTACTCACCTAAGTTCAGGTCTTCATTTCACAAATATCCATCAGCTCCTGGACTTTCTAATTGTTTGTATTTCTGTACTGTTGGTATTGCAGGTATCTAGTCATACGTTACGGAGATTGGTTGTGTTGGCCTGGTAGCAGGAAAGAGCTGGGCACCTGAGCCCAGCAGGGCTGTTTTCTTCAGAGGGGTGTAACATGATTTTAGACAGTTGAGGAATTTTCCTTATTTTTAATCTAAAAAAACCCCAATGAAAGACTGAAAGTGAACTATAAAAGAGAGAAAGGGAATGGGTGATAAAAACATAACTGAAAACATTAGGTCCAATAAAAGGCCCAACATTCAAATGTATAGATAGGATGTGAAACTATATTGTCATAATGCATTTTAGTACTGAGCTGGAAAATCAAGGTATGAGCTCACCAATACATAATACCATATTTGGGTGGCATGTAGTGACTTTTCTTACTGATTACCCTGAAAGGATTATCAGTAATATATTATTGCTAAGCCTTTGTAACCTTTGACATGGAATGTTTACTCTATTGATCGCAATCTCTCCCATGGTGACATCAGTAATACCTTTATCACTCCCCAGCTGATAGCAGGAAGCCAGATGCACAGGGATGGTGAGCACTTATTTAAACTCAGAGTGCAACTGTACCCAGCTGGGGTTTGGACTCGCAGCTCTTCCCTCGCTGTCTCAGGGTGTCCTCTCAATGCATGCGGGCTCCTGGGTGCCTGGTGTTTAATTAACACCAGATTCCCCAAGGATTTGCTTTTTTCTCTCCCACAACGTCTTGCCAGTTATCAGTGTTTGTCAAGAGGGGTTGCTGACCTGATGGAAACAGTTGTGTGCTGGAGTAACGCATTTAGGAAGAGGACAAAGGAAGCACTCCCATTCTTTCAAACACTAACCCTAAATAACACTTGAGGGTGTGACACCCTGCAAATCCTTTGCTCTTTTTTTTTCCCTGTTCTAAACTTTGGGATTCTTCAGAAGCCTTGTAATGTTTGAAGTCTAGCAACAAAGACTATTTGCCTACTTGTTGAATTGTAGCTGTCACAAGATCTTAAAAGAAAACAGAAGCATGTATTATTGAAACATCAGGCCTCTGATTGCCTTCATATGCTATTAATTTGACAAAAAATTCACCAATAATGTTGTAAATGAGCTTTTACCAACCAAGTAAACTTCTAGTTCTGCCTCTTCTCTGGAAAAGAGTTTGAAATTGTCTTTTTTTTCCCCTTTAACTACAAGGGGACATCTTAAAAAAAAAAAAAAAAAAAAAAAAAAAAAAAAAAAAAAAAAAAAAAGACGACATACGAAAAAAGCTGACGGATTTCAGCACTTATTTAGCAGCGGATTGTGGGTGTTTTTTTTTTTTTAAAAAAAAAAAAAAAAAAAAATTAAAAAAACAACTTGTGTGCTGAATGGAAACCTAGATCTTTTCTAGATGATTTTGGCATGACCATGTTTTGTCTGCCTTTGCAGTGGGGAGATACCAATGCTAAAATTGTGCCAATCTGAAATAAATTATTACAAGTCCTAGAATATCTTTATCAAAGTAAACGCAGGACAGAGGAAGGCTAGAGGTGGTTATTCCTTTGCACAGGATTAGTAGAAGGTTGAAAGTATTAACTTTCACTTGAATGCTGAAAGTATTAAATTGACACCAAGAGATCTAAACTTGGACTCAGTAAGTGTTGCAAGGAACAGGGCAAGGAAGTTGTTCCTTACTCATTTTCAGGTACAAGAATGACATGTACACATTCATTCATCTGAAATGAATGGAAATCTGTCTTCCAGTTTAAAGCCAGTTTGTCTAATTGATATTTTCATTGAATTGTGTGGCACTTAAGCCTTGCATCCTGAATGACTCACTGTTTAGAGAGAGAGGCTGAGATAATAGGAGAAGGTAATTAATTCTAAAGTCAAGCACTGTCATCTTATTGATTCATAAGCCATAATGTATGTTTATTAAGACCTACAGCTGATATTTCATTGATAAATTGTGGAAGTAGTGGCCGTCAGCTCTGAAGGCTGGTGGATATTTGAGTCATTTTTGATATCACTGAACAGGGAACTATTTATCTCTTGGCACTGAGTTGAGGACAAATGTGGTAGTGACCTGTGAGCTGATTAAAGTGTTATGCTGGATTAGCATTAGCATGATGGCTTTTATACATTTTACAGCATTAATATGTTATCTATTAAATTGGGATTGTCAAATTTATTTTGTGTGTTTTAAGGCTGTAAAAATTCTTATAGTCTATTATTAGTGCTTGTTTAAAACTTGAAATAAATATGTTTAGACTAAAAGTTTCAAGTCGAGTGTTTTAAAAGCCAGGTTCTTGAATTCATTCTTAGTCATCAAACTAAAGAGAGCTTGATTCTCAGAAGTACTGAAAAGCTGGGCTGAATTCGGTAAAACCTCTGGAATCTATGCATGGGTTGATGTCCTCAGGATCAAGTCAGAGGGAGCAGAAAAAAGGCCTGACAGATCAGACAACTTTCCCACAGAGGAAGAGGAGAGAAACTCCAGAAAGACTTGAACAAGGACGAAAGCAAGGGGCAACCATAGAAGTCACCCTGATGGTTATGTGTATTTCCTCACTCAATGCTGTTGAAAATGACTTCATATTCATTGCTTTAAAGGACCATGTTTCATCCTTTATTCCTGCAGGACTCTTGCTGTAGATTGTGGGGATTATTTACATCTCAATTTATTTCTCAGCCCATTGGCCGTAATTAAAAATGGAATTTGGCACTCTCCAGAGCCCCTGCTGGAGTCTTTCACCTTGTAGAAGAAAGGGGATTAGATGTGATATTTATTGGGCTCACGTACAGTCCCCTGACTGTACCATGGCACTGAGCCGAAAGAAAGCTGAAATGATATCCAGTCCTCTCTGGCAACCACTCGCACCATGAGCAGAGTAAATCCTGTCCCTTGTCTAAAACCCTGTCTTGTTCCATCCAAATTTGCCCGAGTTCCTGATGTGTGGGGACTCCTGGTAGCACAAAGTTAAGGTTGGAGAAGGCAGTGGCTGCCCACCAAGGCAGTGTGCCTTTAGGATGTTGGAATCTGTGCCTGTGTTGTCACGATGCCTTAGGCTGTGCCTATGAAAAACGCAGAAAATGATTTCTTACAGTCATCACACTCCATCTTCGAGGGGGAATTGGAAATGATGTTCAGAATCACAGCTCCGACGTTTGATCATTGCTCTGTGATTACTTTTCAGATTTTCAGGACTTTTTGGTACTAAAGCCAAACAGAAATGCAGTCATAAATCTGGCAGAGGCTTGGCTTGCTTGCTTTCTTCTCCCCTGCTAAGCCAGAAAACAAAAAGGAAGAAATATGTGGCCATCTCCAGCTTCTACCACAGCATTTAAAAAATGCATATTTCTTTGAGGTGATTGTTCTGGGAGAGGAGATGRCAAGCCTGCTCTTTGTTAGGGTGAGCTTTCAGGACCATAGTRTCTTTTAAAATGTCTCTAAGCGCCTTATTGCTTTCTTAGATGCTCTTGAAAGCATGCTCCTTCTGGACTYGGAGTTCATTGTCTTTGCTAGATACTAATGAGGGAACATCCTGTAATACCCTTGATAAAAACCCAGCTTGTTCATACCAAAACACCTTTTTCTTCAACTCAGTGATGTTATGTGACGTGCCTCACAGGAAAAGATAAAAGATCCCAACAAAAGGATACAGCTGGCTAGGGCTGTTTCCATTGCAGGAAGGGATACTGGCAGAAGGGTAATTTACTGGGACTGAAGTGTATTGATTTCTGCAAAAGCCTTATTGCAAAAGTTTCTTATGTCCAGAATGAAATCTGGTCCAAAAGAAAGAGAAGAAAAAAATCCCACCACCCTAGAGAAACTGYTTTTAAGAACAAGAAAACTACATAGGATAGCTGATGGCTTGTGGGAAACCCAGCTTCAGGTCCCCAGTCTAATTCAGGCACAGTGAAAACTTGCAGCAGTTTAGTGACATCCAGCCTGTACAGACGGCGTATTTATTGCTATTACTCACTGAACCCTTGTTACGCGGTTGTTTCTGTTGATAATGTGAACTCCTTGGATATAACACTTGTTTTAATGTCCTCCAGATGTTTTTTCCATTAATGAAGCTGTGCTGTCCATGTGCTATGATTTGCCAGGGATGCTTTTTCATGATGCAGAAGTGTCTTTAACCTTTGATACTTCCTCAGCATAGCAGCGTCATGTAAGAATGACATACATACATGTAAAAGCTGCTTGTGGAAATTATTTCCCTTGGCAAATCCACTTCATTAGGGCCATGTAACTGATAAGAAAAGCAACACGTACAGTTTCCTTGACTCGAAGGATTTTTCGGTCTATCTCAAACCTGATTGTCATTGCATCTTTTGACTTCCTTTTAGAAATCAGGAATACTTAAAAGCAATCTTTGGGCTGTGTCATCAGTATGATTCAACCACTGGAAGTGGTACGTTTGGGTAGACTGAAAGAGAAAGAAACTGGGTGTATTTCCAGCCTAAAATAGTACTTCTCCAGATTGTGTTTGGGCAAATATTCATTATTCTCTTTATGTGCTCACATCCCAGACAGTCTGTGGTGTACCTGCGAGGCAGAACTGTCTTGTGTCTGTCTTACTGAGGACAAATCCCACGGACTGTCGCCTTCATGTTTGTAGGATTGTGAGCAGAAGGGACTGAACATGTGGCAAAATTAATAACTGGGTAGCATTCATACTTTCATCCTTAATTAAAGACAAGTGGGTATGTGAAATATATTTCCCCAGGGCTGTGGTGAGGGAATATCCACACATGTAATTAATCTAGCTGCTGGAAGTCACAATTTCACCACTAAAATGGAGCAGAAAGAGACACCAGCGAACAATATGGGCACACTCCAAAATTCATTGAAGTCAATGCGAAACTTGTCTTTTGACTTCAAAGGGCATTGGATTGAACCCTGCAAGATCATATTAAAACACTTAGAAGTCATTAAGCACTTATTCTTGCCATACTGCAGTAATAGAGCTAGAAAAACTATAGGTGGTTTTTAATTTAACCCACTCCCTACATTTTTAATTGTTCTGTGTTTACACAGTTGGTTGCATACAGTTGGATTAGGTGGCGATTTGCCTGATGATTTATTGTGTTTGACTGTTGCTGCATGGCATGGTCTTTTATAGTCTTGTTTCTCTGTATACGTAGTCATCTTGTATGCTGATAAAATCCTCGCTTAAGTTAATACACGTGATTTTCTGTGAGAGCAAAGCTAGTAGCTTCTGTGAGTTATAGTATTGTTATTTAGTAATCTCAGTAGGGTACAACTCCTGCCCCGAGGATGGGACTGTGGAAAGGGCTGAAGGYGTTGGTGTCTCTTCTGCTGAGGGGATTAGCAGTGCCCCAGAGCATGCATGGTCCTTTTTATGGGATGGGGAAGAGGTCACAGAGCTGCCGTTACCACTGCCGCTATGTCTGCTGTCGGTCGGTGTCCATTACCAAGAAAGCGCAAACTGCTCCAAGCAATGCATGGTCTAAACTTCGGGTGTTCTGAGCTGCTGCTGGGCACGGGGCACTGGCAGACATTGGTAACAGGGGAGAGAATTCAGGGGCTGCATGGAGGCTTCAAGGTGCGAGAAGGTAAATGTCATCCAACCTGGTCTCTGCTATTATTCACCCAGCTAACCAATGATTTGGGAATTTGGTTAGCCACTAATCTTCGTCTGACTTCAGAGATCTGTGGCCAGTCGACGTATTAGGGAGAGCAAATGGTTGCCTTGAAACGGATCAAACAGGGTGGTCAGAAAGCCAGTTAGTGCCCAGGTTTCCCACATCTGGAAGATGCAATTTAAATTGCAGTGCATCTCAATTACTTGTTGTGGTTGTCAGGCTGTGTTCAGAGAAGCCCACTAACTGATGCAAGGCAAAATTGAGAGTTGGCTCATTTGAAGATTTTTTGTGCTTACTTACGGTATTTATTTATTGCCTCAATTTTGTCTGCGCTGAATTCACGTTAAGTTTTTAAGTAGCTAAAATTTAAGAGGAATGTTTGCCTACGAAAAGGTAGAGCATTTGCTACTTCTGTTTTCTGGTACATTGGATTTTGGAAGTCAGGACTGAACAGAGCACAACGAGCATTTTGTCCTCGCACAGCAAACTGGATTTAGGTGTCGCATGTCGTGACAAATGTTGAGTTTTGTGGCTTGGGCTCCAACAAGAAGAAAAGGCAATCCTTTCGTCCCATCAGACGAATAATGTGGCACCATTTAATACATCTGGTATGAAGCCTAGAATATAGCAAATAAAGAAACTGAAAAACTTCCTTCCTTTACATACTGAAAGTGTTACTGTGCTGAGGATGGGGGGAGCTGTGAGTTTTGCTTTCAGAACCGTGCTGGAAGATGGCTTTTCTTGCCCCTGCATGTCTGTAATCTTGTTTTATAGCCACATTGGTATCTTTACCCATCCATTCATTTCATTGATATTGCAAAACAAGAAGGCAAGATGGAGTTTTCTTTTTTTTTAATGAGTGGAACACATTGGAGGTGACCTCAGTCAAAGTCTAGGATTTAGAAACCCCAGAGATGAAGATGATTTGCTCTTTGCTTCCACATTGTGCAGGACTAATGGAAATACTTCCTAATTTATTTTATTTTTTTAAGAAAATGTCCTGGTTTAATTGAAAAACACTTGATTTATAGGTGTGCCAAATGTGCCACTGCTTCTGTGGAACCAAGAGTAGGTCCCAAAAGAATAACTAGTTTTTTTGTTGACTCTTTTTTTTAATCTTCTGACTTGTTTTGGTATAATGTGCTTATTCCTGTTTGGCACGGAGAAGAATAAAGGAAGTAGAGAAGCCTGCTTCCTGTCTGCAGTGTTGAATATAAAAATCTGCTTTAATTGTATGTATAATTGTTGTATATAAAAATCTGCTTGCCTATATGCATAGGTGAAATATCTGTTTGTTTTCTTTTACAGAAAAGAGTCAAAGACGTCATATCTCCAATTGTATTTGAAGCTGCATACAGCCTTGGGGAACATGTGATAGAAAGAGGAAAAGAGGACAAGGAACTACCTGCTCTCAAGCCCATTCTCCGCTGGAAGAAAGGACAAAAGATAGCGCAAAGGAATCAGGTCAGATTTGGACTATGTTATTTCCCTAGAAGGCCTGTGGCTGAACTGACAGCAGAAGTGGATGTAAAATGGGATTGCCAAGCTCTGGGTCGTTTGCACACAGTAGCCTTTTTGTACAATCCCTACTGTTGCTGACATCAGTGCTTCTCCACGACGTAGTAAAGACTTGTGCTGATAAGGTTGGGTGGCGCAAGATGAGGTGACTTTCTTGTTTCAGGGCGCTTGTGCTGGGAAAAAGGAGACTGAATAAGGGAACAGATGAGAAAGGTCCTGCTCCTTCTGGTTCTTCCCTTTCTGTAGGAGGTTCTTGTGAAAGGCTTGGCCCTGGCCTTCTTTCCAGGTTGAGCCTTCGTTAGTGCCAGAGGGACAGGGCTGGCTCCAGGAGGGGACACGGGAACTTGCCTCTCTGTGTGAGGGGAGAACGGTGGACAGAATAAAGAAAAATTTGCCTGGCCCAACTGCCCTCTTTTCTTGAGGGCTCCTCATGTCCAGTCATGTGGCAGGGGAATCCGGCTCCTGCTGTTATTGCCCGACATGCCATGCTAAAATAGGATGGTTTTGTTTCAGAGAAAGTAAAGCGTAGGTGCAGCCATCTACTTATTAGGATCCTATTTTGCTCCACTGCAGTGCAGCAAACCCTTTTGTCTTTAATTTTGGTGAGAGCAAGAGAATTCCCTTAATTCTGAAACACACTTCATTTAGAGAGTAGAAATTTCTTTTTTTTTTTTTTTTTCTCCCAAATTGTTCCCTAAGGAATTGAAGTGTATGTGATTATCCCGCCTCTCTTGTTTGTCTGTCTTGACCTCACTAGTATCTTTGGAAAATGCTGACCAATTGTGGCAGGTTTTGACAGGAGTGATCACGACAGTGCTTATGAAGGTATTAAACACCTTCAGGGTTCATGAAGCAGGCAGTCATGTTGAGGAGAGAGACCCCGTTAGTGACCTTTTGAAAGACTCCAGTTTGAGGGTGGTCCTTGTAGGTGCAGGACAGGCTGCTGAGGAAGAAGCCTGCAGGATAATTCAACCTCCCACTGTGCCAGCAGCAGAGCATCCAAATGTGAAGCTCGAGGAGCCATAGGGAAATCAGATTTCTTCTGTGGCTTGCAAAACTTCTTGTGTGTCAGAATTGCAGGATAATTTAGGCTGGAAGGGACCTTTGGAGATCCAGTTCCTTGCTCAAAGCAGAGCCAATTTAAAAGTTAGATCGAGTTGCTCAGGGTTGCATCCAGGCAAGTTTATTTTCCAAAGCATGCTTACAGAGTTATGAGCTGGCATTGCTAGTGAATAGGAAACTCTTTTTTTAAAAAACAAACAAACAAACAAACAAACAACAACCTGTGAAAAGTCTGTCTGGAGTCTGAGACTTTTAGCAGTGGATTGTTAGATCTGGTTTTTAAACTCGGGAAGCTCATACCTATTAAGTGATGTTTGCATCATCATCATCTATAACATTATTTTCTGATGCTGCTAGTAAGGACGTGTTATTGTGCTGAAATTGCAGGTCCCTGAATGCTACTCAAAAAAGTAACTAAAATGCTTAAAGAGATTTGCTTTGTCATATACCCAAGTGTTTTGTAATGTATTTGGCTATAATCCTTGTACTTAGAGAAATGAGTATTTCTTAAGTATGCTTTATTTTTATAAATGTATGAATGAAAGATGCATCTCAGAATTATTTATTTTTATGAAGAGGGATTATGTGGCTGTTACGTATCTGAATGTTATATTGTTGCAAACATGATGATGGGAATCTGTGGAGAACTTTGGAACTTGAGCAGCGTACTGAAAACCTGAGTGTTAGATGAACGAAGCTGCTTGGATGCTTTACCACTGGGTTTAAACTCAAAAGGTCACTTCTTGCCCTGCAGGCATAGTCTTGGATCAATATTAAAATACCTATATGCTGAGATTATAGAGAAGAAACAAAAATATGTTGGGAATTTCCCTGACTTGTTTTCTTGTGTAATTTGGATGAGAGGGAGCTAGTTTAACAATCCCTTTCCATTTGCTTTCCAGATGTTGTTCACTTAGCTTAGTAAGAAAAGGATTTTGACATCGGGTGTGCCTGCAAGTGTGCTTTCAGCTAAGGAAGTGGGCAGAGCTTCAGAGTTAGTGTGGCAGTCATGGTGACAAAGCCCTAACGGAGTAGCCTCGAGGCATTGTGGCGGGGTCCTCAAAGACTGATTTCATGGGAAAACCAGGGCGTAGTGTTCTCTTTCAGGATTCTTGTCATCTTGCAAGTAGAAATTGTTTTTAAAGGCCAAAAGGGATAGTAGGTACCAAAGTTTATATAATAAAGGATTTACATCTTCAAAGAATCTAATGATTCTGGAGGGACCTTACAATTTGGAAGTCCAACTCAAGACAGATTTAGCAGGCTCTGTTTTCAGAAGATACAGCACGGGTGAGGGCAGGTGGACAAGCTTAGTGTTAGTGCTAGTACTGAAGTCTTTAAATATAGCTAGTTATGTGTGGTTTTCAAAAGCCCTAGATCCTACTGATCCACTAAGAAGTGGCATTTTGAAATCGGAAATGTTGCATCTGTTGCTTCAAGGTGCCATTAAGATACTGTTAAGAGGTTGACACTTTGCTAAAAAGCCCAGGTGGCCGTTTTTTGTGAATGAACGCAGGAGAAGAAGCTGGAAGTAGTGAATAGCTGAAGAAATGGGAGGGAGCCATGACTGGGCAGGAAAGGGAAAGACTTCTGTCTTTCAGGATCCTACTGCAGGTCTGCTAGACCTGCTTGAAAAGCCACACCTCTTGCAAACATGTGGGCTTTATAGTCACCTAGATATGACTTTATTTAAACTAAAGGGATGTTAAAGCTGAAGTGATCACTTTCACTGGGATTTCAGTTTGTTTTTCATGAACCAGATACTCCCTGCATGCATGCATGACTTCCCAACGAGAGCTCACAAACAAGGAGGTAGGAAAGCCATCGAGTGGCCTCTTGACATGAGAATTGAAGATTATATTGAGCATATGAAGTTCTGCATGATGCCTTGCTCTAATGCATTAAGGAGTCAGCTTGGAAATAGTGTTCATGGAAACCCACCATCAGAAGTGACATCTCCCTAATGACATAATCACAGAAAAGGATTTTGTTGGATATTCATTCTTTAAATCAGTATTACGTTGTATGTGAGAGAACAGTCTGGTCTTGTACTAATCGCTTAGACCAAAGCAGAGCTATAGTAGTAAAGGAGTGTATGGATGTGGGATATCATTTGAAATGCTTTTTTTCATTGGTCACCTTTATTTTAAAAGAATGCAACTTTTACTGTAAGGCAGTGCAAAATGCTTGTATTTAAAAACAAAACAAAACAGAAACAAACCTTGACTGTTCAGTGAAGGAGCCTGCTTCTATTCCTAAACGAACTGTGCTTGAAACAATAAAAATATGATAAATAATTTGAATGTCTGATTGATTTAAATAAAAGGATCTTAACTGGAAATTTCCTAAGGAAAACGCATGCAATCGTGGGACTTCATGTAGTGCCCATTTTTTGTAAACAAAGAGGCTCTGATACTTTAAAATGAAGTAATAATATAATTAAGCTAGCCTGAGGGACTATTTGGCCCAGGATACAGTAACAGTTGATTTCTCATGGACTTAATTACTTTCTTGGTTCTTGTATATGCTTACCAGAAGCTATGGTTGCTATAGCTTGGTGTAATTATTTGTGGTAGCAAAAGCAAATACTTAAGGGTTATGTACAATTGTTGGGTGGAGACTGGTTGTGTGGAGAAGATTACAGCTTTCCAAGTTGTAAGTGGCTAGCCAGCTCAGTTTTGCTCAAACAGAAAAATCTCTGATGGGTCAAGATTGGGTGGGGGAAAAAAAGATTCTACTTTTTGAGTGCGTATTATGAACTTTGAAACTTCCCACCCTGAGGATGACTTTCCATTAGCTTCTTTGTTGCCTCCCAAATCCAGTTGCTACCTCCATCCACTGGAAAAAACTAATAAGTCTTCTTACTTCAGGGAAATTAATGTGTATTTAGAACTTGGTTTGGCTTAGTGTGTTGTAAGTGGTTTGTACTATAACATTTATTTTTGTATACCCACTGTATAAATACATGTCAACCAAGAAGGAGAAAGATCTCCTGCCAAATACAGTGGGGATTTGTTCCTAGTAGTATCCAGTAATGTATCTTAGAGTTCAAAATGTGGTATGCTAGAATTCTGCCTGTTCTAAATACTGTAATAAAATCACCTGCTGTTATGTGGATGGAGACACCATTTTGTTATAGGAAAATATTCTCAGTAGATTTAACTGCGTCAGTGTCTTCAGGACTTCGGGAATGGTCTGCCATAAAACTGCTTGTAAGTTATAAGAAGAGACAGAAAATGTTTAGGACGTTCTGTTCCCAGCTGTGGCACTGACTTGCAGTGAGAATTTGGGTACAGTGCTGCACCTCCAGGTGACTGAGGCTGCACATCTCTGGGATAAACATCACCTTTTTAAAGCAGAGGACTATTTTCTGGAAATACTTGTGTTTGAAAAGCTGGTTAAGTATTTGCACATAAATTAGCTTAGTTGGCAGGTATGAGAAGGTATAGGAGGATTTTTATGGAGCTGAATTATGAACGCTTTTAGTGATTTTTGGTTTGCTGCACAAATAATGCCGTTCTCTATTTTAATATGCACACACACACACACGGTCTCATACTGAGGACAAAGCAATGACAGATCTGGACAGGCTGAAATGTAGTGTCCATACATGCAGCGTGGTCCAGGTTTGTCAGTGGTGCCTTCTCCAGAGCAGAGATCCCTGTGTGCCTGCTTGAGTTAGGTCATGTCTCTGCCAGCAAACTGAGTTATGCCTGAGGCATTTCCAGGCATTGGAGTGACATCTTTATCCTGGTAAGCTGCTGGAATGGCTCTTGGCACAGTTTTAGCCTGTGACAACTACTGCAAACCATTCCCAGGCATGGGTCACGAGTTGGGATGCTTCTGTCTTGGAGGCCAGGGCAGTTTAATTTACTGGTACAGCTGAAGCCTCAGTACCTTAGTATACCTGTCAGTAGCTGGATAGGTAGAAAATTTGAAGATTAATTGACTTATACCCAGGCACATAGGAAGTCTTTGGGAGACTGCAGGAGTCAGCCTAATTGCCATGTTCCAAATGAAGCGTCTTGCCACTAAACTCTTGTCTCCTTGGGCAGGGCAAGCTCCCAAATTATCTTCTGCATTTATTCTTGCAGAGATCCACTGTGTGCCACCCTTCCTGCTTAATTGCCATGGTTTTCCCTTCAGTTGGAGTGGGATTGCTGAAAGTGATGATTTCCACTCCTCCCTCTGCCATTCCTTCAGTGGTGTCTGTCTTTTGCTCTAGACAAGTTTGGTCAGAGTCGGTGCTGAACTGGCAGGGACTGGGTGCTGTTCATGCCAGGAAATCTGGAAAGGACCCACCCTGAGCATGTACTGGGTTAGGCTATTACATTTGCCAGCCTTTTTTTTTTTTTTTTTTTTTTTTTTTTGTTGAATGGCAATAAAGAGGAAAGATTTACAAGTCTGGAAAAGATTCAGAACTGAACAAGAACAGCAGGTGTCCAGATGTATTGTACTTCTGAAATGTTTATAATTAGCAAACTCGCTGAAGTAAGAATGAGTGGAAATCAGTGCCTCTGATGGTATGTATGTTTCTATATGCTCGTTCTTAAGCAATGACAGGCTTGGCCAGTAATTGTCCAACTTGTTCATATTCCTGTTTAACAGCAGAGGAAAAACAACATAACTGAGAATGTGTAAGACATGGTTTAATCCCCAGGTTTAGATCTCATGGGCTTCCTAAAGAACAATAGCCAATATCATATGCTAATATACACATGAACACACACACACAGAGATATACAGACTTCATGTCTTGGCATATGTGCTAGGGGAGGGTCAGACTACAGGGTGATCCTCTTAGGTGCTAGGACGTGAATTATCTGATTTAGTTTACAGGTTCTTCAAATAAATAGGGAAAGGAGAGATGATCACGTAAGCATTTGCAAGCTGAACCCTAACTTAAAATCCTACTGGGTAATTTCTGCAGTTCAGCGTAACAGCATGCATTTCATTTCCAAACTACTCTGTGGATGGAGAATTGTAATTGTAAGAAAGGGGGAGTTCCTGCTTATGCATGGAGCTCTAAAAGAAAATCGTAATATTCTTAAAAAGCCATAGAGACAGGTGACAGACTTCAGGAAGCCAGGCTCCATTAGTTCTGTTCATATCTTTTCAGCAGTTATATAAAGGATCGGTAGAGCTTAATTGGAATACCTAACATCTTGAGAGGAGATAATATGATAGTATTAGTTCATTCAGTTCAGAGTACCTCAGTGCCACAAAATCCTTGTCAGTTCAGAGTAGCATTCATAAATACAAAACCACTGAAGTGCAGGTGGATTATAGGAGAGAACTTTCACATATCCTTGGGGGTCTGAATGAGCTAAAGGTAGACATAAATTGCGTATCTGATGATTTGAAGACTTTTTTTGCGTTTCCAGCTGACAAAACAGCTGCCACATCTGTTTTTCATTTGTCGTTGTTATTATGCTTTTGTATTTTTAATTACACAATTGTGTGATGAGTAACAAAGGTTTTGACTCTTGTGTGAAAATGTTTAAGTATGAAAGCATCCTGAGTGAAAAAGATTCATCTTACATGGTTCCACTTTTAGTAGTAGAAATAAGGAGGTTTAGAGTAGAAAATGTTCTCGAATAACATCAAAGAAACCTCCTGAGATGATATAATTGAATTATTCTTTAGTCATCCAAAATAAATGGAAGACCATTTAAGACAAGACAGGAAAATATATTGAGAAATGTGCTGCAGAAATCCATCCTATAATGGTATGGGGAGATGGGACAATTAACCCGATAGGTCCTTCCCGTCTATTGTTCTATGAATTTATAAGGTCTGAAGTCTTGTAAAATGAGAACACTATTTGGATGATTTGAACTGTTAATGATTTAAAAAAGAAAAAATTGCCTCAGCCTGAAAAATGAGTGAGTCAGACTAGAAATCTAATAAAGGTCTGAAAGGCTGGGGGTGTATTTCTATTGCCACCACTTGTAATTCTTCACCCCAGGAGAATATGAGGACAAAAGATTGCGTTGTTAAATCCACTCACTGCTGTGAGGAATAACTAATACATATGTTTATTAATTTTTGCTTGCCTTCAATAGCTAACAGGTTTCATGCCTGATCTTTTCTAAACAGCTGGTTTCATTTGGGAGTTCCTGTTCCTCTTATATTTGAGTGTCCTCTCTCCTTTTTAGCTTGGTGCTCCAGCCCAGTTTTTAACACTTACTGAAAGCAGGATGCAGCTGAAATAGGGTAGAAATTATTGCATTTGGCCTTAGATGGCTTGACAAGTGGCAATGTGCTAGTCATGAGCCATAGGCCCAGAGTCTTCCACTCAGTAAAGTGGATGAATTCTCCTGTACCTTCCCCAGCTGGAGAAGTTCGACTTACATGGTTGCACCCTTACTAGTGTAGTAAAATAATTATTACTGGCCAGTTTCTGTTTTCTTACGCTAATGCACTATAAATGAGCATCTGTTTTGTTTGCATGAAGACATGCTCTGATGAAGTCTGCATGGAGCTGAGGGAGCTTGCTAGCTAACCTTGGTCCCCTGCACCATGCAGTACGGGCACGGCTCTTTGGTTTCGTAGTAGGATTCTATTGAACGCTTATTGCTCCCCTGGTATTCCTGCCTTCRTCATGTGTTCACTCCCGCCACTCACTAGGGGTGTTGTGGAAATCATGCGTTCTCATTTTAGCCAGCACATCTGATGAAATCCTGGAAAGTTTTTCACAATATTAATTGCTTTTCTAGTGGGAATTTAAATCGGCCATTTTTCACTTGGCTCAGCAAGATACATGAATGGACCATTTCCATGAGTAGTATAGTGAAGCATAGGATGTCTGGGGAGAGTCAGTCACTATTTCTTTTTCTGGGGTCAGTAGATCTGTAAGTAATAGCTTTATTTTGCAGGCAACTTGAAAATTTAAAGACAAAATAAATAAGTCAGGCTCCTGTATCTAGATATTAATGTGCCTAAATATAAGTGATTGATTTGTAAAGCTATAAAACAGGAAATAGTTCCTAGAAAAGGCAGTGAGATTTGCTTACAGCTCAGTACTTTTGAAAATTGGATCACATATCCTGGTCCCTAAATAAGGACCCAGGAACCCAGCTTCACCAGATAACATGGTAATAGCCATATAGCATCAAGATCTAAAAAGTGAAGAATTATTAGACTAACAAGCCCCCTTATCCTTCATCCTTTAAATAGAATTGCTTCTGTGTTACTAGTATGATCTAATTGCTAAGTCATCCCTGCACATACCATAGGGTATGGTGACAATTTACAGGATATCAGTGTAGAGATTGGAATGCTGTATTCTTAACCCAGATTATTTTGCATAACCTAAGTTGTCCTGCTTAAGTATGTTTATGAAATTAAAGGAGTGGATCCTCAGTTACCAAAGGCCAGCTCTGCCACCTTTTAAGAGGTGCTATCTGAACCTTTTGTAGACTGATGTGTGAGGAAGTAGTTAAAGGCCAGATCCAGAGTGAATCACTACTCTCTTATCCAGACCGTAAAATGACATGTTTTCAAGGGTTCTCTGGAGAATCCCATTTCTCCCCCTTCTCTTCAAGCATTGTCCTTCAACTGTCACTTTCCCTTTTCTATGAAAGGATAGACACAACTCTTACTGGAACACAGTACTGGCAACATCTCAAAGTCTTGATTGCACATTTTGGCTACAACCTGAAATTTCCATGTGCTTCCCTGAATTTTGGGAGGTTGAATGTCTTGAAATACTTCTTTTTCTTTGTTTATTGGATGATTTCCAGTATTTTCTGTGGGCAGGAGTGCCATAAACACAGATTTTTTCAGTTTTCTCTGTTTCCTGTTCTCTTCCCTACTCCCAGAAACATAGATGTGTTTAATTTTAGATAGCCATTGAAAGAAAGTGAAGCAATTTAGCGAGCCAGGTTTGAAATCCCAGATCGCCTTCCTCTGAGCAGAGAGCTCTGACCATTAGGCTGAAGCCAGGCTCCTTCTTGCCTTTTTCACCTCCTAGCAGCATTCCTTAGCAGTCCACCATCAGCAGAAGGAAAAGGAGAATAGCTTCACACCCAATACCCAGCAGCTTTGTGGTTAGGATGCCTTAGGATGCAGGAACTAGGGATTCATCCTACTTCCTGAGGCAGAGGACTGTACATTTACCCCTGGCCTTTACCACAAAATGTGGAATTTAATCCACTACCTCTCTTCAAGAGGCAGAGTGGACACCAAGGTACTTGCTTTGAGGCCCTGATCTGAGTGCCTGTATAGACATATGCCCTTCCTTATCAGCTGGCTCTAGGTCTCTCCTTACTGTACACTTAATTGGGTACAGATATGTATATTCACTCTTTATAATGAGTATATCTTAATGTAGGCTTTTTGACTTACCCTCTGGAGGACATGAGCAACATCCATCTCTGCTAACCTTTCAGGATATATCTGCCACATTCCTTGACCTCCCAAGAAGCATCATCTTTTCTACCCAGAAAAGTTGCCATGCAGAATTTGAGAAAACCGTGTTTGTCCGGGAAGTTTGGTGACCTGGTGGGAACCACTATGGAGCAATTCCCCATAGCTGCTGGGTTCTGTGCAGCAGGGGAGAGTGCAGAGAGGAATCGTGGACCCTGGAAACACTGGATTTGCTCTGTGCTTTGCTGTAGATCTGGTGATGGCAGGAAGTCTGACAGATTCACTGTGCATGCACTTTACATTAGCTTTGTGTTTGTACAGTAAAGATGTGTCCTAGAAACACTGAGGTTATCCTGTCCCTGCTACTAAGCACACGAACACCTATTTCTCTCCTGGAAATGCCAGACAAAAGTGTGGTGGCCTTGAGATAAGAGATGCAGCTGTGTTTCTCATTCAGGACAATTTTTGCCCCTTCCCTGCCCCACCCCCCCTGCCCTTGACATTTTTCTTGTATGTATTTCTTATGTAAAGAAGCTTCCTGACCATCTCCGATGTACATATTCTGTGAGGTACTTGGTACAATATAAGTGGAATCCACTAAGAATCAATTGGACTTCAGTAAAACCACTGTTCAGAATTGCTCGTCTTCACTTTGGATAACAGTAACTGCAAAAATTACGAAGTGTTTCCACAGTGCAATGAATTTGTTTTGTCCTACTTCCCTTTTTCCAGTTCTGGATAATACATACAGCCTATTGGTTACCTTGTTCAACACTTTTAATATGTAAAGAGCTCTATAAATCCCTAAAACTGGTATTGTAAAGCTGAAACCACTTTAAAGATTGCTTAGAGTTAAAATTAGTGATTATATTGTAGTAGGGCCTGTGTGTATCCCAGGAAGGGACTCCTGCTCTAACAACATGCAGTGTAGAGTTAGGAACAGTTTCTGGCCCAAAGAAATCACAGCTCAAGTAGACCAAGTAAGGGCACAGTAACAGAATATATAAGCAGTGTTCACAAATGTTATAACAACTTAAAGTGTGTTTACTCCTTAATTCTTTAGGAGGGATTTGAACAGGCAGGAATTAGTCAACTGGAAAGGCAGAAGAAGCAACAGGCTTGGGAAGGGGGGAGGTTCAAGATAGCAGAGAAGAAAATGGAGGAAGTAGATTGACTGTGAGAAGCTACAGGGTTTAGGCTCTAGCAGGCACACAAAAAGGGGAGGTGGAGTAGAGTCATGGCAACATCTGTCCAGACCAGGGAAATAGTGGAAAATAGCAAAATAATCCATAGATGTCATTAGCCTGCGATCAAGTGGGCTGCTGAACCAGCTGTGGCTGCATCGATGGGTCCTAGCAGCTGGCTGGACTGGAAATCCTTTCTCTCCCCAAACCTGTACGGGTTCAAGATCCTCCACAGAAGCAAAGGGTTCACTCCTACACAGTTATGGATCTGGGGACTCATCATCCTTATTTCTTTCTCCCATCCCAATGCTATGTAGGAACTTGGGTTTCTATGACATAATGAAATACTCCTAATGTATTTCAAAGTAGCTTACTGTCTAGTGCATGATATGTTGGAAGAGATACATGCTCAGTAGTTTTAGAAAATGAGGTATTTGTTCATTCTTTCTGAAGAACTGCAACTATAGATTTAGTAACAAAATTCCAGGATTATTAGGTAGTTACTTAAATGTACTTACAGCACTTTATTCTTTGAAACATGCAGGTCATATCTTTGATTGCTCTGTTCACTTTGCCAAGATTTCTGCAATGCAAATAGTGAAACTGTCAGGCAAGAATATTTTTACAGTTTATTTTTCTTTCTCCTCTGAAGGTCAAATGTTCTTTCCTATATATAGCTACTATGGTGGTTGAGGATTAATTCTGAGGACTTTTGAGACTATACCTCTGAAACGTGCCATGTTTTGAGAGGGATACCTTGTACCAGTTCCTGTCTTAGGGCTATTCTTGTCCTTTCGTGTGGTAGTCTTTATTAAGGAGGAAGGGTAAGTTCAGCCCTTGTGTTTAAATCCTCAACAATTTCCACTTCTGAGATTCTGAGAAGGCAAAAGGTGGGAAAGGAAAATGAAAGGGCAAAGTAAATAGCCCCAAATGAACTGGCCACCTCCCATCTTTCTTCTTTTTGCAACTCAGTACAACCTACAGCGTAGTTTGATATCTGCTAGTCTAACACCAATTAACTTCATAAAGGTCCACTCATTTTTGGAGAGCTCTGACAATATAGAAAAAGGAGACCAAGCTGCCTCCTTAGCCAAGAATCTTCCTGGAGAGGCAAGGACTAGAAATCTCTGTGCCCTCTGGGCTTAAGATTCCAAGTCTTTCTCCAGTCCTGATATAGTTGGGCAGAGTTCTTAAAAAATGTGTTAACTCTGTATCTTCTTTTATTTCCCCCACGCCCCCGCTCCCCCGCCCTTGAGTCTCTCCAACCCTATCTGACCATTATGTGTGTCCTGCACAGATTTGTTCTGTCTTTGCATTTATGATTGAAATATATTTACTTTGGTAATAAAAGTCATGAAGCCAAGCCTGTAGAAAGGAACATTCATATTGAAGGAAGAGATCAGTGGATTGTCAGGTTTCCTAGCTGAACAGTGTTGGCAACCCTCGTTTTGGGTATTTGTCCTTTGAATATTTGGTAAGCTGAAGAGCATTACAACTCTGAAAGAATGAATCCTTCAGCCTGAAAAGTCTAGTCATATGTTCAGAAAGGTATTGGTCTCTGTTCTCAACAGCAGGGGAATGTAACCATGATCTTGAGAGCATCTGGGTTTCTTGAATGTCAGGAACATGTTCCTGTCCTCCTCTTTCACTCACTGGTGCCTGCCTCGTTTAGCCATGACAAACTACTGTAGAGATTTGCATAGGCTCATAGAGTTCTCACATATTCCCCTTCTTTTTGCTGCCTAAATAGCATGCCCCTGTCTAGTGGTATGTCATCCTTTCACAGTTCCTAGCTTTATTAATATGTTAAATTTCCTAACTGATAGTCTTTAGCAGAGTTCATAAGCTTGACAGTGGTTCCATTATTTGAGGGTATCGCTGGTACGTAACAGTTTTTGTAATTTTCTGTTGCTTGCAGGATGGCAGAAATGTTTCCTATCAATCATACATAAAATCTAAAAAAAAAAAAGAAAAGGTTTAATTCCTTATCTTTAATACTTTAATATAGGCTAGTGAATTTGTTTGGTGCATCATTTCCTTACTTGCAATTCTTAGGACTGAAAATACTTTCATAAACAGTTTATTTTGTGTTTCATTTTCATGCACATGCATTGGGAAGAGAAATAAGAGTGCCAGAAATATTGTGTGAGCAGTAATTCTTGTCAGATGAGAAGTGGGAATGGATTGCGGAAAACCTCTTAGAGAGTCTGGTTTTGGTGAAACTTCTTGTTCAGTTAGAAGAGAATAAGAACGGTTCTGATAAAGATGAGATTTGCCTGCCCTTGAATTTCCTTAACACTCACACCATATATTCCTGTATCACAGATTTTGAGTGGGTTTTTATTTCATCCAAGCATGTTCCTTCTTTGAATTTTGATCTTACTCTTTTCATGATGTAACAGTTCTTTTCTCTGTTTTTCACAGACTGTTTTTGAGAGGAACTGTCAATCTGATGACTGTGCTGCTGATTTGAAACTTCAGGGTAAACTATTGCTGTCTAGGTGAGTAGGTGAACTTTTTTTTTTCTTTCTTTCTTACACACTAGTATGCCATTCATTTTATGTAAGATGGCATTGAAAAATCAAAATACAAACAACACAGGTGTTTTATATCCAGACTAGAAGGATGACGACAGTGATACCATCTTTAGTGCAGAAAGGTCTTGAGATGTACACAGAATCTGAACTCCTCTGGTGGTGGGTTCTGTGCACATACAGGGCAAGACACCTTCACCTTCCCAATCACAATAGACAAAACTGGAGAAAAAAAATAGCATAGCAGAGAGGGGCAGGGAAAGTAAAGATGCATGCCCAAATCAAGTACCAATGTGGACCATCTAATTTTTCAAAGACAATAAAATACTGTTTATGACATGGTAGGAGTAAAACTGCCTGCAGAAGAGCAGTTTTGTTCAGAAAAAACGTCACATGGAAGGTTAAAAAAAACCCCTCAGAACATGGCAAATTATCTTCTTCAAATTATCTTTTTCTGTTTCTGAACTTCTAGTTTTGCTAACTCTCCTGAAATACTGCTCTCCTTTGTCAGATTCTTCTTGTTAGTAACTTGGGGAGGGGTGTCTGATTTCACTTTCTTCTAGGATAATAAACCTCATCAAATAGACCAGAGGTGAAGTTTACGTTCTGTCCCTTGTGACTGGTGATCCTAGGAAAATGCCTATTGTTTTGCCAGGATGTAGTTATTCAATTTTGGGATAAATCAGGCTAAAGGTGAACTTTACACATCACTTCTGTTTCCTTTTTTTCAGCATTTTTAGCACATTTTTAGAGATGGAAGTGCTGATGCAGGTAATTTAATTGTGTGCCAGAGGTTTTGCTGTTTGATAGAGATGCTTTCTGTGAAATGCTTTGCTTTCAGATTGGGAAAGAGAGAGGAAGAGACTCCCCTGCTTTAGGGAAGAAAAAAAAAGGGGGGGGGAAGAAGTAATAGTCAGGAGATATACACACGTTTTATATAAGTCTACAGCGTGCTGTAACCGTACTTGGAGACAAAACTGAACCAGAGTCAAGTCTGAGAAGTTACGGACTTCTCCAGACACGACTGAAGTCCACAGGAATGTTTCAGGGGATTGGCTGGGAGCAGGGTTACGTCTCAGGTTGCAGAGTCCGAGCTTTGACTACGATTAGTCTGGATTTTTGACCTTTCACTCGATCTTCATGGTGAGCAAAATCTGTTGAGAGCTGGAGATGTGTCTGTGCAGACTAGGGAAGCCAGTGAGGGATTTTGTCCTGCAGTTGAGGAATAATCAATAAAAAGCAAGGGACAAGTCCTAAAAACTTGTCAGTCAGTGTATAGTAATCACAGCAGTAAGAGCTGTATTCGTGATTGGAGCATTAGACTGTTTATTTTTACGGCTGTTATTTATGTTATCTTGGCAATTTAAAAGCCACAACCATCAAAAAAGCTTAGGATATTCAAATACAGTTTCTACATCTGTATAGCAAAATGTTGAACAAATGCTCTCAAATCTTCTTTATCCAGTGACACTCTGAAGTCCTGTTTGAAATAAAGAGGATGTCGTCAAATCCATCAAGTCTGCACAGAATGGGTTTTCTTTGGCTAAAGGGCTGTGTAAGCTTCAGTTATTAAGAAACATATCACAACGGGTATCTCTAAAGAAAACAGATTTTTTTTTTTATTATTATTGCATGTAAAACTACAAAAACATGCTATGGATTCTGATTTTAGAGAAGTGCTTGTCTTGAAGAATATGGTAATTTTTCCAGCCCCATGTGTTTCGTGCTAAAGAATCCTACCAGCATTTTTCTACATTATTCCTGTTTATGCTAAGTCTGTGTATAAAGCATTTTTTTTGTAGAAAGAGCAAAAAAGTTGACTCGTTTATTACTATCTGCACTAAACAATTGACTTCATTGTTAGCAAGGTTATGGCAATGCCTTTGTCTAAATAATCACATCTGACTAAATTTGGTGGACTTATTATTGGAAAGAATGCAATTAATGACACACAGATACATTGGATTGAAATAAACAGCATGTTTATGGGAAGGCAGCAGTAAATGCTGTCTCTCAGATCTGCTGCAGCTCTTCAAAGATGTCACTGGACATGTCGATGGGGTGATCCAGTTAAGATCATCTACCTGGGCTTGCAGAAGACTTTTATTAAGATTTCTCACCTAAGGTTCACAAAGTAAGTAAGTTGCCCAGGTCTGAGAGGAATGGTGCCTGAGCATTACTACCTAATTAAAAGGTAGTCAACAGAGAGAAGGAGTAAATAGTTTGTTTTCCTGGTGGAGAAAACTCCGCAAGTGCTTGTGCTGGGGCCAGTGGTATTCAGCATATTCATAAATGATCAGGGAAATAATCTGCTAAAAATGAATAGCAAGGTGATAAAGTTTGATAATCATACTAAACTATTCAGAGCAATGAAAAGAACAAACGAGGAGATATGTTTTCATGAAGTGTGTGATTACTCTGTGGATTTTACTGTTGGGGATGTTGTAAATGCTGAGAGTTTACATGGTAGAGAAATGGCAGATATGAATGCTGGAAGCTGCAGAAATATATCAGCAAAATGACACTCTGTGCTTGCCTTGTTCTTCCATAGGCCTCTTGCTTTTAGACACGGTTGGATACAGGGCTCTCTGCTAGATGGACCGTCTTGGTCTGGCTGTTTTTACACACTTTTCAGGAATTTGTAGCATGTTAGAGCCAAAAGCTGTGCAGAGAGTTATATACTGTAAGGTATAGTTTTGTCCATCACTATATATAATATGCTTTCAAACATGTGCTGGTTAGAGCATATATGTGCATAGGAAGTTAGCTCAGATTACATTATCATCAAGAGAATTGCTTGCTGAGGTCACTCTTATGAGCTCAGGAACTGCACAAGCTACTCCGGTTTAGAGTTCACCTGGGATGCGTTTGAATCACTAGAATTACCCAGTTAAAAGATTGCACCCAGCTTTGAAGATGCCAAACCCGCATACCAAATGACTAATAGGAAAACCAGCCCATGCTGGCAAGAGCTAACCAGGTCTGCTCTGATTTTGCTTTTCTTGAGATCCTCCCTCTCTTCTGGAAACTCATGTGCCCTCAAATTGGGAGCACTGCACTTTGATAAATAACAAATAGACAGCCTGGGATGTTAACACTTGGTCTAGGTAACGACCTAATATATGGCCATTTATCCAAAGTGCTCGAACCAAGCATATCTGCACGTGTAAGTTAGAAACTTCACTGCTGTTCTGACCAGATATGATTGGGTTTGCCTCGTTATTTCTTGTTGTCGAGTGCTGCTGCTTGTGGAAACGGCGCTGCTGGGCAAGCTGAAACCCTCCGCTGTGAAGTTGGAGAAGAGGGTAGGGTAGGACTGCTTGGAAATGGGTGATGATAAAAAACCTTAAAGCCTTTTAACTCTATCTGGAAGCTTTTGCAAAGATTTGGGAGGGTGGGGATGGGATGTGGTGGTGATTCCTGTATTCTGTTTTTTTGAATACTTCTGTTATAGTGAAAGGTGTCCTTGGAGACTTGGGCTGAAGACCAGGGTAATGTGCTATACTGGAGTTAAGAAGAGTTAGAATGCATTTATTCTGGAAGGAAAAAGGTTTGTTTTCAGTTAACAGCTGAATCTCTTTAAGGCTCGTCCACCTTCGTTAGCATCAGTTTGCATGTAAACCCATCCCAACTTCCTGAAGGGAGTGTGGGACGAAGGAGCCAAACTCTTCCTGTTTGTGGCAGATGGCAAGAGGGGCAAGAGTCATGGACTGTGGCTTGGCAGGTTCAGACTAGAGATTTGGAAAAACCTTCTTGCGTAGACAGTTTGTGCTGCATGGGAATGAGGTGTGCAGAGATGGTGTGCTCTGCCACCCTGGGTTTCAGGACTTGGCTAGACAAGGTCCCCGCTGACCTCATCTGTTGCTGGCAATAGTTCTGTGTTGAGGAGGATGAGGATGGATTGTATGACCTCTAGAAATCCCTTCCAACCAACTTTTCTGCAGTTTTCTGACTCGTCTTGAGGTAAATCCTCTCTGTAACCTGCGCAAAATCGCCGCAACAAAATCCAGCTCTTCACCAACATGGAAAAACCTGCATAGGATGGTTATGGGTGTCTTCCAGCGCTGTGGCTGGAAACATGGCTGTGGGACTCCTCGCCTCTCACTGATGCAACCTCTGCCAGCAAGAACATTCAGCATCACCAGAGGGGACAGTAATATCGAAGGCTCAACCTAGCAAAGCAAACTGTGGGGATTTAACTTTCTACAGCAGACATTACGAGATAGCATGCAGAAACAGCTACAGTGGTGTGTGCTAGTATTGCTACAAATGGTCTTTTTAGTGATTGGCCTGGACTTACTCGTAGGAGTATGAGTGTTGTTAGCCTAAAACTACAGATGGCAACTTAAGAGTGAGGAAAAAGGAGCCATGGAGTGTGCTGGGGACTTGGTGAAGGCAGTGTTGGGAGAAACTGCAGGAGCAGGAGAGGCATTTCATCTTTCCAGTCATGACTGTTTTCAAATCCATTTTTCTTAAAGAATAAACATGTGAGGTTTTGGCAGCACAGAGCAGAGAGACTACTCATCACCTCCCCTTCAGGAAGTCTCCAGTGTTAAATCTTGTAGCTGTCATAGGAGATAGCAAAATCTGGCCCTATCCATGCAGTAATGCCCTGTTTTGGGGGCGATGGGGCATGGATTTCTAAAGGAAGAGGCTTAAAAGTACCTTAGTGTAAAGAAGGTATTTATGTATTGCATACGGGTAACTTTAATGACAAAACCTGAAACCATAAGAGAAATAGGAATAGAATATTTTGCAATAAACTTTATTTTTATGACCATAGCTTTGGGACAGCAATAGGAAACCAGTTTTCCTTTCCAGCAATCCAGTACTGAAAAGCAAAATGCAATTAAAGAGTGTTCTGTTATCTCTTATTTTCAAATAATGTTTAATATTAAAAATATATTTATTACATACCATGCTTGACTTCAGTGCCTCACTCTGTTTTCTCAGTACAGCACATGTCTTTTCCATCAGATTTCTATAGCAAATAGCGCATTTTTATTGAGCCTCTCTGTAGCTACTTGTTTAGAAGCTGAACTGCATCTGTTTCCTCAAGATGTGCTGGGGGAAATTCTGAAGTAGGTGTTCTGTAGAAGATTAGACCTCCCTAGCCTTTAAAATCTGCTAATCGATTCCTCTGGTAGTTTATATGGGAGAAAAGCACTCTGGTCTTTTAAGAAGAACCTGAAAGTGCTGAGGGAGCAGGGTTGACAGGGACACCCATCTTGTCTGACATACCAAGGCAGTTTCAGGTCCTGAGCTGGTGCCTATCTGTCTGATTGGCACTCTGCAAAGGCAACGGTAGTTATCAAGCCCTGTTTAGGCTGTAATGGGAACCAAGTGAAAACCGGGGAGAAGACATTTGAGTAACAATGAGGGTGTTTGAAAAAAACAGACTTTCTTCCAGCTATAATAAACAAACCAGCTAAAAAGACCAGAGCAGAATGGGTGGTGGCTTCCCTGCAAGATGCAGCTAGGAAGGAAATCCTGTATGGCTGTGTAAATATACTGACAGCCCGTGTGTCGCAATGAATAGAGCAGCTTTACCGAAAACAAACAGTGCAAGAAGAAAGATGATGTTGCAGCATGTCATGTAGCTGCTGTGTTCCAGCACAAGCTGTGCGCGTGGTATGTAAATCAGGTTGTAAGCACGGGAATATGAGCCCCCTTGGATAGAAAATGCTGTAATAAATACTGCTATAATAAATATTATAGCAACAGAAAATGCTGTAATAAATACTGCTATTCCTGAGAAGGTTCCAGGAGGAAGTCTGTCTTCCATATATTTATGTGACATGAGGTTACCCTTCATCCGTCATTAGAAACAGAATTACTCACCCATCGGAGTGCTTCTGAGTGTAAGTTTAGCTGTTTGGAATAAGCAGCTTGCTTTTATGTGTTGGTTTAGAGCATCCTTAACGGCCACCATTCGTTAGACTCAAATTTATGTTCTTCCCCTACAGACTGGCTGGAGTTCCGTATAAACTGCTGCAAATTGTTTATTTTGGAAATGTGAAATTGGAAGCAAAAGTCATAGAAAGCCAAAGGGGTGACAGGTGCATTTTGCAGAAATTTTCAAGGTTTTTCAAATTACTGAGTTTTTTGGGTTGGAGTCAATGCTTTTAAAAGTTCTCTTGTGAAATGGGATTTTTGAGAAATGCCATTTTCCAGTTGAAAGGTCAAGTTTGTGACTTGGGCTGTTTCTGCTTCTGTTGATCCCTCTGGAATTAGCCAGAGAATGGACAAAACCCCAGTCTGTCAAAAATTTCATTGAGTTTGAAATGTTTCCATTTTAATGAAATGGTAATTTATGAAGAAGAAGTATTTTCCAATATCTTCTGGTCAGCTCCACAGAAGGTTTTGGTTTTTTTTTTCCCAAATAAATTCCTTCTGTGACTTAGTAAAGGATTAACATGTTTTCTGCCAACACTCCTTTTGTTTCTGTGATGTCTTTTGTCTTGTGCATGGCTCTGTATTTGATAGGAAAGTAAATGATTTGATGTGATGTTTTGGGATGTAATCTCGAAGTACCTAACCCAGGCCTCACTGAAAAGACAGGGAAGAGTGTGCACCACCACCCTGTGGCCCCCCCAGCCCTTGAGCTTACARCTCTGAAGTTTATATGCATATTATTTGTATTAGTGAAGAATGAATAATTTCACATAGGTGACTAGCTATGCAACTGCAAAACTGGTTGTTTTGCAAATGCTGTGTATAGATGCAAGGATGAATACGCTCATGGACCTATTAAAATCAGTGGAAGGACTCCCTCCGGTTCACTGGGCACATCATCAGACGTTAGGCACCTGGATTTGAAAAATGAACCTCAGCAGTTTCATATTGACTTGTCAAATTATTACAGAACCTGAGCTGAAGGAATCCAGAAATTGTAGATAAAAACATGTGTTATGACAGCTTTGTCCAATTTGCTTTTTACCAGCACAAGATGTAATGGCACAGAACATAGGTTAGTGCAGTAACAGTGCAGAAAGTTAGTGTCTTCTGCAGAAAGGAGCAATAACATAAAATTTTGATCAGAAAGTTCAAAACTTTTTGAGTGTATCTCATCAATACAGTAGTGTTTTATAAAATAAATTAATAAAGGTTTTCACTGATCATAGGCTTTTGCAAACCCATGGAGAAAAGCTGCAAGCCTGTGGTTTAATGTGGGAAGCAAAGCTGTTTCATAAATTTGACCAGGCTCACGCCTCAGCACTTATCTTCCTTTGATCACACAACGGGGATTTGTTTCCAGAGAGGCCTCACGTTTCATGGCATGCCCGTTGTGGTTTTATGCCCCTGAAGTGCATCTTAACAAAACAGTCGTGATGAGGAAAAACAATACCCTTTCATTTGGAGCTTAATTACATGCTCTGATAATATCTGTTTTTCCCTTCCTCTTCATTCATAGCAGATGAAGAATTTGTTTTCACTTATTTTATCTTTCATTGAACAAACACTTCTTTCAAAAATATTTTTGACGTTCTGTTTACCCTAGACAGGCTACCCTAAATAGCTGAGCTGCTCAGATGGAGCTAATTTTCTGCTTTACAAAAAACAACCAAAGAAAAATGAGCAAATGCTATGGTTTAGGATTTCTAGTGCTAGGAGAGTGGTCTTGAGCTTTCTGTCAAGACCTTGTGTGTATAAAGCTGTGTGTACCAACATGGATATTCCCAACTCCCAGGACACAAACAGGGAGCCATGACTGATCCCACTGCAGTCATGTGCTACCCGCTGGTTACTTGGTCATACCCCAGTGATGTTCTAACTCACGATCTTTTAAACTACCAAAAGAGTTATTTCCAGGGAGAAAAGAATGACAAAACATTGGAAAAATGGATATGAGTAGATTGCTTTCAAGTCATACCAAGTTTCACACTGTGATTTAAGTGATTTCATAAATTACAGTGTAGTTTAATGTTATTTYGAAGTAATTTGCTGCACTGTAAAGGATGCAATGAAAAAAATACTTACACCATTTCACATATATTAGTACATTTGTAATTCTGTTTGGAATTTAGTCTTTTTGGTGAATCCAGGAAGCAGAATTCTGATTTCTAATTTATATTTACTTTTATTTATCTTTTACCTATAGACAGTTGTTAGTGTATTGAATGCTGCATTTGTGAGGCACAGGGAAAACTGTTGTAGCTCATCCAGGATCGGATTTGCAGTTTCCTGAAGGGGCTGCCCAGCAGAGCCTGCGATTCATCAGGATGTAGTACAAGTTGCAGTGGGAGCATCGTCTCAGGAACGAGTGAATGTTTTCCCTTGTTGAGGGTGAATGGGGATGAAGGAATGGTTTCTTGGTTTCCATCTGGTTAGTTGCGCTCAGAGCTTCATAAATCTCTCCCAAGTCCAGTTTGATAGCAGTGGGCAGTCCTGTTTCTTTTGAACATATGATGATTGAACCCATATGGATGGTGATAGAGCCATCAAGTGATGAGTGGTAACAAACCTCAGTAGTCCACATCTCATACAAGAATACAGATTCCCAGTCTCTATTTTCTGATAACAGGCCACTGATGATCAGTCAGGGATACTGTACAAGCCAGTCTTGTCMCTTCTTAAATACTGGTTTTGTTTTGTAAGAATCACTTGACTGTATCTACTGGAGTAGGATTTTGCTGTTTGTTTTTTAAACTAGACCCTAAAGAGATGTTCTTTCATGCAATTTGAATTCAGTGCTGAACTAATGTATAACCTGGCCCTCCTTGTGAACATCTCAACATCGGTATTTTATGGACCTAAGATAGTTCAAATCACCATATTGTTTCTTGCTCTAGCAACCAAAGTATAAAGCTAAGAAAGCAAAAGCTTCACCTCAGGCAGCGCTGTCATACATTAGCTGCCTCCAGAGGTGGAAGTTCTTGATACTGTACAGACCACACTGACAAGCAGATGCGCCATTGTTTTGTATTTGCAGAACACATCTTGGCTGATGCATACATGCATGTGTATGTATATATACATACATATACACATACTCTTTTGTGATGCAGCTACGTGAACTTCTTCTGTAGTATGTCCTGCAATTACAAAATCTGGTAAGACTGAGGTTCTTCACAGGTCACCAGGTAAATCATCTTGCTGGTTTTGCATGAGCTATAGAGGAAGTGTGCTGATATGGGTATATGTCGCTTATCATGTCTGACATTTAGATATAACTTACTCCTCATGTATAACACCTGCTATGGCAAAACAAATTTCCTAAAGTAACAAACCTGTACTAACATTTCATCTCTGATTAATTGCCTTTTATTGACCCCTGAAAGTGATTGCTGGATAGGGCACTGGTCTTTTTCTCCCTCATCGATGCTCAGCTGAGTATGCTTTTTAAATTACATATTGCACCCCAGCATGCCAGGAATGGGACAAGCAATTGAAGCTATCTAATAATAGAAGATCTATTTCTGAAGGCATAATTTCTATGGTAAATACATGGTTTGCGTGATGACTTTGTTAATGATCTAATTCCTAGAAACAGTATGTTAGAAAGTGCTACTGATTCATCCTCAAATTTCAGGGCCAGATCGATGGTCAACAATCACCTATTTTAACAGAGCTCTTCAAGTATTTTAACAAGCAGGGTAAACATAGAGGGTTTTTTTCTTTCACGTCAGGCTGATGCGTGCAACTTTCAGCTGCGTGCCTGGTATCGTTTATCTTTTGCATTTCTTTCTGCCACTAGTAACTAGTTTTGTTTGTGTTCCAACCTTAGGATGCTGTCTTACACACATACGCAAGGATAACTTTGTCCCGGGGGCACAGTACTGTTGATTTCAAGGGACGCTGCTTGTGGTTATAGAAGATGTTGGTTTGTATGTGTGTCTGCAAGGGTGAAAGATTAGATTAGAGCTTCTGTAGATGTTGTGCCTCACCTTGCTTTCATGTGACAGTTTCATAAACCAGGGTAGCTCCATTCAAAGCAAAAGCTGCTCYCTGGAGTGAACACTGTGTGAAAACAGAGGCGGCTCTTTCCCCATTGATTCTTCAGTTCTGTTTATAAAGGGTTGTGAACATCTGGGTACAATTGAAATTACTGATAATAATAAAAGGCACCAGATTTCTGTAGGGTGATAAGATAAGGGGTATTTTTAGGTGGATGTTGTGCCCTGCTCTGTCCTTTTTACTTAAAAGTTCGAAGACATAGGTGGCTGGGAGTTATAGCTATTGTGTAGTTATGGGGGATTTATGTGGAGAAACTACATTTGGGGAAAATAGGACAATTTCCAGAGAAGCTTTGAATATATGGTAACTAGCTATAACTAGAAATCAGTTTCTTGTTTCAATACCATAATAAAGAGCAAAAAGGATTTCCTAGAGTGGGATTTTTCCCCCACATTGCTTACTACTCAAATGCATTCATTTTTAAAATTAAAGTGTAGGAAAGGATGGAAAAGGTAATGCTCTGTGCCATATTCCTGAATTGCAATATATATGGGAACTGAAGTGCTAGAAATGGCAGCTCTGCTCCGGAAGGGTACCGGCACGAGCAGTTCCACCTCCTTGGCCCTGGGCTCACTGCAGTAAGCACTTTTTTTGTACAAGACATTCAGTTCCTTCCTATGGGGAAACATTTGCACGTTTTTGCTCAGTCTTCCTAGGGAGCAATATTGGTATGATATTACTCCCCAACTGTGCTCTGCCGACACAGAACTTTGGTTGACCGCTCCTCGAATTCTCTATTATGTTTTTCCTATCACCTCATGTTATCTGCTACTCAGAGCACACTGGAAAGTTTCCACTTGAGAAATAGAAATAGAAAAGATCGTTAATGAAATGATCTGATGGGCTCAGAGCTAGTTTACCATAGCTGGCTTAGTGCATGTCAGATAGGCTGTGGTCATCAACTGCATGAGGTCTCTTAGCACCTTTGCTAGCATAGGATTCAGTGTGAGAGGGGGAAGGCAGGAGCTCAGCTAATGCAGAATAAGCCATGATATCTTGAGTGTTTGGCCAAGTCCTTAGTCTAGATTGGCTGTGAACTTTGCAGAGAGAATTGACTTCGAACACACATGCAATGGCAAGACAGTGTAACCAAGCAGTGTAAAATCCAATAGCTTTGCTCCCTGTGGGGTTGTTCAAAATTTTTCTTTCGTTTGGATTTGTTTATGGGGCTGCTACCTCTCAGTTTTGCACTGAGACATCAAATGAATTCCCAGAAGATCAGCTGAGGGTTTCAGCTTTTCATTGGCCCTTGAGGTTTAACTATTTGCAAAACTCCTCCCAAAGTTCAACTGACCCTGGAGCCTGTGATAAAAACCCAACAGGAGAAAGGTTTTCAGGGTTGATATAAAGAGTCTGTGGAGACAAAATTAGTACTCAAGTATCATAGTAACTGCGAAGACCAACTACAACGCTGGTTGGTGAAGGTAGAAATCTGTTTGGATCTGTCACAGGACCAATGTTGTTGTCTCACTTATACCTTTTACTGATTTAAAAACAAAAGGTGGGACTCTTCTTTAATTTCATCTGATGGAGATGGAGGGCAGATTGGACTTTGGTTACCTATCTGAAGCATTTTTACCCACTTGCAGTCTAAGTGACCCCAGCTGTAACTTCTACTGTCCATCGAGCAATAGCGGTGATTTATCCACGTAGGTGCCGATTTGCTGTAAGGAAAGAAAGGCTCCTAATATAAAAGGGAAAGTCAGTGACACAGAGTAACAGGGTGAGTGTGACCCTGTCACATTCCTTGCCCTATGTATGATCTGCACAGGCTGAGAGGAAGTGCTAAAGGCTTTTTCAATTTTTTAAAAAATTCTCTCTAGTGCAGGAAATCGAGAAATATGTCCCTGCATACCTTTTGGAATGCAGATTATGTGTCCCCTGACCCACATTAATAAAAACACCAGCATCTTGGGGGGTGGGGAAATGAAAATTGCAGATCTTTTCGGTTTGCCTTTCCCAGCTTGTCTTTCTTCCCTTGCTGACTATGGTGCAATGATGTGGTGCAGGCATTAACAAAGAACGTTAAAGCATGCAAAAAAGAAGATACTTGTTTTATCCTGGAATTTAGTTTCCTTTTCTTAAGAAGGAAAACGTTTCCTCTTAAGAGGAAAACATTAAATTTTCTATATACATTTGATGTGTAGTACCACAGCCAGTGAATTCAAAACTCAAAACTGGCAGAAATTTGGAGCCTGATTTTCAGAATTGCTTGTTACCTGCAAGTCTGGGTCATGTGAATGAAAGCTGCAGGTATTTAGTACTTCCGAATGTCAGACTTCTTTCCCTTTCCATCCAGACATTGATAGCTTGACATCCTGTGTGCCTGTACATATGTGTGTGCAAATGTGGTTGCCTATGTATAATGTATATATATACCTGCAGTCTACCCAGAACATTTACTCAGTTCATTGTGTGTAGTACCTGATGTAATGAGATGGTGGTGTTCTGTCCAATTAAGTGATTATATCTTGATATTTTTTCCCCTTCTTTTCTTTCTTTGCTTTTTTTTTTCCCTTTTTTGAGTCTGTTTTTATTTTTAGCCTCTCTTCCTTGATGTGAGCAAGGTTACGAGGGCCGAGGTGAGGATGTTAGCGGTTTGATAGTTCTCATCCAACAAAACACAAACTGAGAGCCATTACTTGATTATGTTTCTTAAATTGTTTGACATACCGTGTCGAGATGAAGGGGTGGCTTTAGTTTGTTTTCTTGTTTCTGGCGGGTGGCAACAGTTCTTTAGTTGACATATTTTGACTTGGCAGCTAGGCTGCTTAATGTGCGGCAGGCGCTGGAGGAGGATGGCACCGGGTTGGCAGCAGAGCTGCTCCAGCACCACAGCAGGCTGTCCGCGCCCCATGACGTTACTCTCTCAAGCAGCAAACAGGACCTGGGAGCTCCCCTGTGAACGGGGAGATTCCTAATCCTCTTCTCACTGCAAGTGAACCTGATTCATTCCAGATGTACACAGATTTAATGACTCGGAAAGCTGCTCTCTTAAAATGGGACTTACAGCACAATCTCATATAGCCTTTCGGAGGAAGAACTGAACTCCTCTGCCAGCCTAAAATCAGTGAGGTTTTTCAGAGCTTATTAGTGTGTGAATTTTGTGTAGGAGCAACTACAGTGCTCTTAGAAAGTGGGTTTTCTTTCTCTGCTGAGGAGAATGTTGTTATAAACATCGTTTTGGTATGATGCACTTTTAACAGAGGAGTGATAGCTTTAGAAAGGAGTAAGACAACCCGATGCTGTTTATGTTSACATTATTTTTTGTTTAGTTTTAAATAGAATTTCATTCTGAGTATTTTTTCTTATTCGTTAGGAAGGAGAGTGTTCTCGATTGTCTTGACTTTATGTTAAATCTCAAAGTCCTGCTTCTACCAGTTCAGAGAGGATTCTGTAGTGTGCATTGCATTTGGTATCAACCCTGCATAAGATAAATATCTTGTAATGTTCGTTTGATTACTGAAGCGATACTTCCAGATTTTGCTAATGGGTTTCATAGATGCTGATTAAGTTTTGAAGTGATTGCAAGAAGTGAGATTATAAAGTTCATGAGAAATAATTCACAGTAATAAATGGTTGTTTTATTTCTTTGCTTCCAAATATGCACTTTTGATTATTAGAAAATCCTAGCAGATTGTTTAGCATCTTCATAATTTGTCTGTTTTTCAACAGTAAACATTGAAGTTGGGGCCAAAAGGTTAAATGCTTCCAAGTACTCTCATATAGTTGYGCCATTAATTTGGTATATAAGGAGCAACAACTCAAATGATTTGGACCTCTCAAACTAGTTTTGCAGTCGATCTTGCACCGCATACACTTTTGCAAATGTTTCTTTGCACTGATAGTTAACTATGAGAATAAACTATAATGTTTAGAAAGCAAAGTGTCCAATTATCGGTAGGATTGGTTGTTGTCTGTAGTTGATTGTAAGCATGAGAAAGCAGGCACATTTCCTGGAGACTTATACCTGCCTCGTAAGAAGCTGTCATTGAACTGTAAGCCATAATTTTGGGCTTAATAAATGAAGATCATCATAAATGAAGTAAGTACAGGAAACAAATATGCTATAAATATTGTCTGCGTAACATGGAGAAGTTATGCTCACAATCCACAGCCATCAGCTTTAAAGCCTGAGTCTAGACCATCTTCCTCCGAACTACTCACTCACCAGAGCCCCTGGCTGCTTTGGTACGTACCTTTGGAAACCCACGTCTAGAAACTTCTTGGCAAACGCAGGGAGATGGAGCCCAGTGAGCTCTGCCTTTGGAGGTCTGGTATGGCTGTGGTTGGCAGAAGATGCTGAAGGGTTTATAAGCACTACATTCTCAGAAACCCCGCTTTTATGCAGATGCTCTGGCTGCAATACCATGAGCAAGGCTGGCAGGGGAGGGCTGGCGGTGATGGAGGGACAGGCTGCCTTTAAACACAGCTCACATCCTGCACCCCCAGCCATTTTCAGAGTTGTTGATATGCAGAGGAGCAGTGTGTGCCAACATGTACGTCCCCAGCACAGCCATTCCTTCATGGAAATGGGGTGAATGAGAGGTGGCTTGGTCGGCTACGGATTTCTCCGTGCCGTTGTGTGCTGCTGCGTGCTCATGCGTTGTGCAACAGTGTCTGGCAGGGTGGGTGGAGTGAGGGTACATTTCCTCAGAGGTGGTTCCTTCTTACTTTTGGGCTGGCTGTCCCCTAGAGGAAATAGTTGAGAGCATCTCCCTGCTGTGTGGCTGGTGGTCTCTGCCCTTTTCTGACCAGCTACTCAGTGTTTTCTCTGTGACACTGTCTCTGTTTGTCCAGGATGTATGAATGGTCTTGGATTCCAGTTATGATAACTGTAGCCAATTTGATATTTGGGCTATTTTTGCTTATTTTTACATTTATACCTGGTATATTTCATATTATCTTTTCCTGTATTTTTAGTTCCTAGACCTGCAGATCTGTGCATTGATAGTATATTTTCTTGTGATTTATCTTTAGCCTTTATTCCTACTTGTTAGCTCATCTTCTGGACAGCCTAGTATGATTAAATGTCAAATAATAAAAGTGTGTGTATGAATATTTATATTTGCCTCTATGTGTGCATGTCTGTGTTTGTTGGTAATCTGTGATGCCATTTTACAATAGTGTATTGATTCATGATATATAGCTGTTAACTCTAATTCAACCCTTCCCTTGGTATTCCACTTACAGAAGATTACTCCATCGTATTAGGTCCAGGATAAACACCTGGAGAAAGATTAGTCACATTCAGTGGACATTTGTTGTAATTTCCATACATTTTTCCACTTACACCAGTTTCTGGATTTTATTTGACCCTCTTTTCCATTTCTTCTATCCATAGCGTAACTCTACGAAGATTTTTCAGAAAGTTACTAGAATGTTAGAATAAGTTTGAATTATTGAGAGACAAACTGAAATAGCTTGTGTATTTGAATGTGGGCATAATACCTTGCACTTGTTGCATTTCCCCCGTCCAATTACTTTACAGTCTTCAACTATTTTATTCTCACTAAAACTGTACTAATAATAAGTCACATGAAATAGTTCCACATGAGGATCATGGGGTTTCCTTATAGTCACAAAAGGCAGCATCAGAACCAGGACTCAGGAGCTGCTCATTCCCAGTACGGCCCCCTGCCCCATGCATTGGCCGTACAGCACATTCCTGAATTACCAACTGCCGAGCTTTTAAGCAGTTGAGTTGTGACACTTCTGTAGCAGGAAGAAAGAAGGACCAGAGCGTGAAAGTTGCCCAGAGTTAAACCAGTGTAACTGTTTCTGCCTACAGTGTTGATGACAGAACTGCCTACCTGGCCCTGGGAGCGGTGAGGAACATCTCACTTAACATTTCCATCTCTAACGTTGGGGATGACGCCTATGACACCAATGTTTTCTTCAATTTTTCTGGGGAGCTCTTCTTCATCAAAATGTGGCAAAAGGTAAGAAAGGCCAATTTCGCGGTGAGCAAGTCTCTTAACTTTAAGCCAATTTAATTGCAAGATGTAGGGACAGAGGGTGGCCTGGTCCACACTGCTGAGACATTTGGAAGTTATTTCTGGTTATGCTGGGCTTGAATTTCTTCCAGGCTCTTTACTGAGTTTTTTTCTTTTGTGGGTTTAATCTGTGTAAATTACACCCTTTGTGTTTCTGTAGAAGACACAGGACTGTTATTTGGGGTGCACTAATGAAAAAGAAAGACTGTTTCGTTGAGGTATTAATGTATTAAGAGGTAAAGGGAGACCGGTTTGGAAACCAGTAGGTTACCAAATGGCGCTGAAATACCAAGGGTGCCTCTAGTTTGAGTGGAGCCACACTGCACTCAGCAGTCCTGGTCATCTCCTGGCCCAGGCTCCTAGGTTTTCTCCTCATTGAAACCAAGGTACAAGGCTGTTCTTTGCTCACAGCCTGGTGCAAGTTTGGGTTGTGGCCAGGGTACATCACTAGATCCAAGAGCTCAAAAGTGCTTTTAATTTCACCCACATGGAGTCAGGTGAATATTTTGAGTTTAAGTCTCTTTACATTTAGATTGAAAAACTTGGATGTTTTCATTAGTAGGAGTTCATTTAGAGATAAAGTTGTTAAAGTACAAACACTGAATCGAGCTTTTTGCAAACTGATGGCTGCGAAAGCTGTCTGAGTGAGTAATGTGAAAATAATTGTGCAAAATGGGAGCTGTATAATCGTAACAACATTCTGTCTGTTTGTTCCTGCTTTTCAGTCATTTGTCTCTCTGCTAGAGCTTTGCTTTGCTTTGCTTTGTAAGCCATAAGAGCAATATTAAAAACAGCAGTACAACTGTTGCAAAGTATGGTATTAACTCGGTCCATTGAACCAATGACATTTTGCCATTATTTGTCATGTTTTATGATAGATTTCGGTTATTATAAACCTCTTAAATTAACTCATTACATAATAAACCAAAATATGATAATTTCTTATACATGTTAATTCTCTTAATGTTCAGTTTTGACTATTATGTTTAATACAGTTGCAAGCCTCCGAAAGTTGTCTTTGTATTATAAGCTTCATTTTCAGACCTTATGTGCTGCAAGTATGCAATGTATCAAGAGGAAAAAAGCAGGGGATAAAATAGAAGTGCCTTAGGCCAATATGCAACTTCTCCTTAATAGAAGTTTTATGTGAAGACTTTCAGGGTCTGGCCCAGCTCCCATTGAAGTCAGTGGGAGGGTTTCCATTCCTTTGCACTGGAAAAGAAACAAAGCTTGATGCATGTTCTTTTAAAAGGTTGTGGTTGGTTTTTTTCTTCTGTGCTTACATGTTGAATATTTTACACACACGGATTAACTAGAACACCAATTGCCTTCGTTGTTCTTCTTGGCCAACACTGTGAGGGAACAAGCTGAAGATGATGTGCTGTTTCCCTTGGTATTTTACCTTGAGCCTGGGTCTATAGCAGACTTGAAACATCTGTGCTGAATGCTGCCTAGAAGGAGCAGTTTCTGGAAGCAGATGACATTGTTGTAGGGTTATCTCACTACTCAGTGTGTCCTCTGCTAATAGAAGCTAGCATTTCTTTAAAAAAAAAAAAAAAAAATACAGCACACATCAAGGAAGCATGTAGGCTTCCTTCTTCCTTAGATCTTGCAAACAGGATCAGGGGATAGTCTGCTATTATTCCTGCTCTTCCACTGTTCTTGTGATTGATTTGATAGGGCTTGGGTTTTTTTCTGATAATTATTTTAGTAACAGTTTTGAAACACAGGTTTGTCTTGGGCTATTTTACTTCCTCTCAGTCAGCTTTTGCTTTAGGACAAACTAATATCTTGTTGGCCTCACCATTTGTCCAGTTGGGAAACTGGATTATGACCTCATAGCCTCAATTACAGTGTTATGTTTTCCCTAAGCTCTTTGAACAATGATTTTTTGGTAAAATATCACAGCCTCCATGTTTCATAACCTACTCCCATCCCTTGACATCTATGCATAATATGTACTGTGCATGTACTTTAAATAGATTTTGTTCCTGGTTGAACATTGCCCAGGCAAAAATCCAGAACATAAAGCCAGAATAAAAATGACGACTCCTAAGATTTCCCTTAGTGGAGCAATTTTGGAATCAAAAGAGCTTCTTGTTGTGGGAAACTTTCAGCAGCAACTGCCTTTTAATGAATAACGCTAAAGTGGAAGAGAACAGTCTCTTCCATGTGGTTTCTTGATCCTTTTTCTGCAAGGTGACTCTGAGAACGATGATCACGTGGTGGGCTTTTGTAACCTGTCTCTGAAGTCCTTTCAAGATGCTGCGAGTCCCCTGTATGTTTTCCCTGTGTCCCTACTGCGGACATTTCTAGCGGATTCAGTGAGGTTTTGTTTCTTTCTATGGATTGGTTACAATGAGACCTGACAGTGCAAAAGTTTAATGCTGGTTTTTTTCAACAGAGTTATTGAGACAAAATGCCACATCTTATGTTTTAAAAGAAACCGGTGGCCTAGTTCAGGAATGATGACGGTAGCGTTCCCTGAAGGGTCTGAGTGGAGCTAGCCCCTCTTTCCTTTCTGGAGACTGAGATTTCATGAGACGTGGATAGAGACACTACCTTGAGAACAATCAGCCATTGGAATAATCTCCCCAGGGAAGTGGTGGATTCCCCAACACTGGACACTTTTAAGATTCGGCTGGACAGGGTGCTGGGCCATCTTGTCTAGACCATGCTTTTGCCAAGAAAGGTTGGACCAGATGATCCTTGAGGTACCTTCCAACCTGGTATTCTATGATTCTGTGATACCTGGCAAGGCTTTGCTGCATCTCTGTGAGGTGAAAAAGCATTTGCCAACTGATATTTAGGAGACTCCACCTATTCCACTGTCTGATTTTCCTGTTGTGCTGCAGCCAGTCCTCCCCGTCTCCATGGACAAAGCCCAGCATTTTCTTTCCGTAGCTCCTGACAGACAGTCCCTCTCTTGAGAGGTACAGTATGTGGCATGGGCTGACTTCTCGTTCCTCCCTGCGCTCCTTGTAGCGCTTTTAACTCCCTCACCACTACTGCCCTTTGAAGGGGCTGTCTTCACCAAGGTGTCACTGTCCTTCTGCACTCAAAGCATCCCTTCACCCTTTTTAAATACAGGGGGACTTTTCTGGGGAAATGGGCATGTAACTATGAAATACCAAATTTGTTAACTGSTGAAATTCCTGAAGACTTAGGATACAGCTGTGGGTTTCATCTCCAGTAGCTTAGTGTGCCTATTCTTTTCCTTTGTGTTTACATTTACTGCYGTACAGTTATGCCAGTTATTGTACCTCTTATTGGGCATGACAACACTTTTGTTATGGACCTTATTTTTCAACTCCTAAATTTGGTGGGGTTAAACTGAGATGAGATTTTATAAGCCAATTACAACTCACATTGCTTATTTAAAAAAAACATTCAGCTGAAATGACAAAGTCCTTTCAGGGCTGGGCTGAGGCTGGGTGTGTTTTTGAGAGATTGGTGAAGACTGGACATTGATACAACTCCTGTGCAAAGTTTCAAGCTCTTACTCTGTGCGAGCAGGTTGTTTTACAGGTGCATGGAAGTACTGCACTGCAGTGAATTTCAAAATGTGTCCACTAAGAAAAATATTCCTTTGAAATACAGAAAGATTTAATCACATTCCCTTTAAAAAAGAAAAAAAGAGAGAGGGAGAGAGACACCTCACCTGTCCGCTTAGATTTTTTTTCTTTACTATGCTGACAAAGAAATCTTGGTCCCCTCTTCTGTGTAGAGTAGATTTTTTAACTTTTTTTTTTTTTTTWAATCTTAACGTTTATTGTCCCATAATCTTAATTCAGCTTCAGGAAAGCATCCCATTTCAGAGTCTGAAAAATCCACTTAACGGAGGTGATGCCACTTTCCTATAGAAGAATGCAGAGTGCTGCTGTGTGCCGAGTCTGGAAAAAGAATAAACAGCTATTGCTACTAATTTCTACACCATTTCACATCTATTGGAATTGCCTCCTGGCTTGTGATGTTTTGCTGAAAATGCTTGTCAGCAGTGGGCACTTTGCTAACCGTTCGTTAGCCGCTGTTCARCACAGAGGGGTATTTTCAGTACAGTTGCAGAAAAAGCACTGTAAGCTTGCTGGCAGTGGCAGTTAACATGGTGTAGGGCAGAGCTATATCTTTATTAAATCAGCTCAACTATGGCATGAGATTTTATAGCAATAGTATAAAAATAGCATATATAACATAATAATAGTAAAACCAACAGCAATAACCCAATATGTATAACATTAATCTGTCACTGCTCTGCAAGGGCTGGCGGGAATCTATCAGCTAACCCCATTTCAGTGCTGGTTACGGAGAGAGTGGGTCAGGAAATCCCATTGCTGACCGTCATTTCCAGCCATGGATTGTTCCTAAATTTCAGACAGGCTCCCAGCATCCAAGGCCAGCTGTGTGTAACATTCCTGCTGCTTCTCACAGCAGCTTTCGCAAGCAACAGCTGAGTGAAGTTAGTGGGGCCGGGCCAGGGCAGGGTGAACAGCAAGGTTATGGTTTCCTCAGGCGCAGTAATTTCCCATGATTCCTTCATGAGCATGTACCTGATACTTTGGTGTTGAGTATGAATATTGCTGGTAACCAGAGGCATGCTGCTACAGGCTCTGGGGTTTTTCTGCTGACGAGTAATACGGTACCGTCTCTTTCTGGGTTAGCAGAGAGGTCATGCAATTTGGATACAAACTCTTTCTTCCTTGCTCTCAGAGCACTTGCCGGCGTCTCTTGACTAGGACTGCCCAGAAGAGCCGCAGACGCAGGCAGAGTTTAATTTTTTCCGAATTGGAAATTCTCTTACACCGGTTTCCCGTACTGCTCATACGTTCTAAGAGTCTTAAGACTGGCAGGGGCAGGATACTGATAGGGCACAAAAGCCAAAGACACGTGCCCTCTTTTGGATCCAGCTGTGCCATTGGAAGAAAATTTAGGTGCTGGGTATTCATTATGTCTCTTTTTCCAGCAGTTACTGCCCCTTTGGATCCGCTGGCAGAGAAGTTAATGTGATCAGTCTCAATTCACATCCAGCTGGTTAGCAGAAACCTTTTAAATTAGTGGTTTGATTTAATCCAGCTGATTTTGCGTGGAGTGAGTTGGACTTGCTCCTGTAAACCACTCTGCCAGAGGGTCAGAGGGGAGTGATGCCAAGTAGTGTGGAAGCTGTGACCCCTTGCGCTGATACAAGCGCATCTGGAAGATTGCCCAAGCCATATATCACTTACGTGAGGGGATTTGAACCCTTTTGCCAGGAGACCTTTTATAGCAAGGGTTTGCGAATACGAGTAGTGTGGCAGTAACCATGCCGCATGCTGCCTCTTCGTTTTTTGGAAATCTAAAGCTTAACTTTTGCTCCAGAGTGCACCAAAACGTGTTGCATCCCTGGAGTAAAATTGTCCAATTTCTTAACTGGGAAGAAAAAAACCGTGCAGTTCAAGCTATCTGACTTCATTGTTTATTTTCATTTTCTTTTTCTGTGAATGCTCAATGAAAACCTCAACTTTTATGCTTCCCTAGGGATAAGTAAGGAGCAGCACCTTTTTCAGGACAGAGGCTGTTAGAGCCATCTAATATCACCCTGCTCTTAGCAGGTAGGAATTGAAGGCTAGACTTTTGATCCAAACTTTGCACTTGGGATTTGTGTATCACTCCCACGTTCAGGGAATGGGCATTGGAGACTGGGTTTAGTTGTGTAATTAGTACTGATCTCAGTCTTGTAATTTTTTCTTCTATACTCTGATTTATCATGTGTATCTGTAAGAAGTCTTTGTTATTTTTCCCAACAAATTAACTTGATGAATAGAATGAAAAATCCCTAAAGTTTTTTGGCAAAATCCCGATTGGAATAAATGATTCAGAAGCCATGATTTTACAGGACTTTAGATCTTGTTCTGCTCAGTGGTGGAAGAGCCTATGTGAGTTTGATTCTTAAATCCTGTTTTCAGGAGCAGCATAACACTTAGAAATTTCATTGAAGGTTGATAGCATATGAGGTTCCAAAAGCCTAAATGACTCTGGCCTTGCAAAACCGAATGCAGCTAACTCCAACTAGCTTTAAAAATCCAAGTTTTTGCAATCTTCAGCTACTTGCAGGGAAACAATGAGTTGCAGTGGGGGATCACCCCAAGCATTTCCACAGAAAGCAACAGAAACTTCAGATTCAAGATGACAGGACTTTTGATGATATGCCTGTTTCTTTTGGGTGAGGTTAGGCAGAGTAAAAATTTATTTTGCAGTACAAAAATGTGGTATAATTTTTTGTGAGATTTTGGGAAGGGGGAAGTTGGCTGGTTGTTTTTAAACAGCTTGTGATTAGTAAGCTATTACCAAACACCTCTGTCTTTAGGACTTGACAGTCCTGGAATAACATGTGTGACCAGATACACTGAGAAGTTTTATGCTGATCAGGTGGGGCTGTGCTCTGGGTTACATGTTATGGAAAGTGTTTTTCCTGGAAGTAGCTCGTCATGACTCTTAATTCGACTGTTTACGTATATATACATAGTGGATTTGAGGAATAGCCTGGGATGCTTTGTGTGGCTCAGATTATTAAGGGAGGTTTTGTTTGACTGCCTAGCCCTGCTCTTCCCCTGGGGCTGCGAGGGGAATGGTTTTCTAAAGGAAGAACAGCTGTGTGGATGAATACAGTCATGTGAGATGTACTTTTTGTAGAGGCTAGAAGGCAGCCTGTGCTATAGCAAAGCCCGTTTACAATGAATCCCAACCGACGTGCTGGTGTACCACCCAAGGTGGGGTTTCACCATGGCTGGGCACCAGCAGAGGTCCTGGTTTCCCTCCAGATGAGGGAGGGAAAAGGAGATCCGAAGCACTGACATTATAAGACTTCCTCGAGGGGGTGGAGAAGGGCTGCCTGGGCCACAGGTGGTAGCTGCCCACCCCGTTTTGGTCCCTGTGTGGCCCATAGCTCACCAGCCGAGCTGCTTCCCCCTGCACATCTTCAGGAGCTGTGCAGAGCCAGGAGCCACTGCCATGGTTGCGTCAGTGCCAGTCATGGGAGAGGGCTTTGGAAAAGGGATTCGGCTGCCTCGGTTGCTGAGATCCAGCCACCCCAATCTAGACTGTTGTCTTGATAAACTGCATTGCTAGGAGAAAGGGAAGAACCCTTTGCAGAGGGTAGAGCCCAGTGTATAGTAAGCTCAATACACTAGATCGTGGATGTGCTTATTTAAAGGCTATGCTGTCCCTGCGGAAAGATCACCAGTGACTTTGCTGTGTCCCAATGTCTCTCTTCATTATCATATTTTGATCTTAAACTCAGTGGAGAGAGACTTGCCAACATTTGAGGTGGGAAATCTATGGGACAGGGTTTGTCGCCTGTGTTCTTAGGATGAGGCTTAAAATTGTCCGAACTTTGACATCCTCTGCAAAAGACAAGTAAGAATTGATTTGCACGGCTTTCAGTGGCTTTCATTACAGCAAGAAATGGGGATTTGTTTTTGTTGTAACTTGAAGCTTAAAGTTTATCGAGTTTCTGGTATGAGAGGTCAATTCTGTTCTTGCAGGTGTTTCTTTTGGTCACTTTTAAGACAGGCGGCTCAAGATGGTGCCAGAAGATAAATGATACCCCAAGTGGAAAATCCAATAGAATTGTAAATAAATATATATATGTTTACACTAGATATAAACAAATATATATATTTACATTATATGTAAATATAATGTAAATTTCAAAAGAAGCACGGCCAGCAGGTTGAGGGAGGTGCTTCTGCCGCTCTACTCTGCTCTGGTGAGACCCCACCTGGAGTACTGCGTCCAGTTCTGGGGTCCCCAGCACAAGAAAGACATGGACCTGTTGGAGCAGGTCCAGAGGAGGGTCACAAAAATGATCAGGGGGATGGAACGCCTCTCCTGTGAAGAAAGGCTGAGAGAGTTGGGGTTGTTCAGCCTGGAGAAGAGACAGCTTTGGGGAGACCTTACTGCAGCCTATCAGTACTTAAAGGGGGCTTATAAAAAAGATGGTGGCAAACTTTTTAGCAGGGCCTGTTGCGACTGGACAAGGGGGAATGGTTTTAAACTAAAAGAGGGTAGATTTAGACTAGATATAATGAAGAAATTTTTTACACTGAGGGTGGTGAAACACTGGAACAGGTTGCCCAGAGAGGCGGTAGGTGCCCCATCCCTGGAAACATTCAAGGTCAGGTTGGACAAGGCTCTGAGCAACCTGATCTAGTTGAAGATGTCCCTGCCCACGGCAGCGGGGTTAGACTAGATGACCTTTCAAGGTCCCTTCCAACCCAAACTATTCTATGATTCTATATGTATAATATACATGTATACATATATATGTATTTACGTTGCTTAGTCCTGTGGAATGTTGTAGTCGTGTGGCTGGAAGTGGTGGCAATTGCTCTCTTTCACCTAGTTGTTCAGATTTCTCCTGTGATGCTGATAAGATCTATAAATAAAAATGAAATCCTCTTTAATTAATCTTATTAAGCACAAGGCATGATCCTGCAGTCAGGCGTAGCCTCTCTGAAGTCAACAGCAGTTTTGTCTGTAGAAAGACTTAAAAAAACCCAGCTGCACAGTCAAAAAGATGAGTAGGGGTGTGAAGAGTTTTTAGCTGAAAATCTGGGGGGCCAGTGCTGCTTAAGAAATCACAAGCTTTCCTTTCCTTGGGTTTGACACAAGGGCCCTGGGATTTTCTGACTCTCTTGTGAACTCCTTGGTTTCTTCTGGTGTGAAAGGAAAGTCCCGGCCTTTTTTTCCCTTTCTGTTACCTCTCCCTCTTTCTTGCTTATTCTTTGCTCTTTCCCTTCCTTCAAAAACATGGTGGAAAGCTCTCAGGAGAGCCTTGATTTCTTCTAGGGAACTAGGTGAGGCAGACTCCCTCCTCCTGGCGCAGCTGACAGTCAGTGACATAACCCTGGGTTCAGCTGGCATCGGTCTGCGTTCTATTAGCAGAAGCAGGCACGTTAACCCCCCGCTCCGAAGGAGGCCTTCAGGCCCCAAATCTGGTTTTTTTTGGAGAGGGAGCTTCCTGTGGCGTTTCATCAAAACCAGAGGCATTGAGCAAGGCGGGGAGGAAGAGCGAGAAGCGTTTCAGCTGGCTCCGTTGCAGGTTTCGAGGGTGAGCGGGTGACCCCCCTCTCTGGGCCGTCTCAGCGGACCCCCTGCCCAGGAAGGCTGCAGGGGACGCCGAGCCAGGCGCGTTCCCAGCCGGCAGCGCTTTCGCAGCCTGCCTTTGGGAGGAGGCCAGAAAACCTGCGCTTGACTTTTGGCCGTAACCATCTGCAGAATAGTAACGCAGTGATTTCCACTTAGCAAGGGAAAAAGGAGGAGCGCACTAAAAAGCTGCTCTATAAAGCAGAGCGGCACCTCTTAAAGTAAAGCCTTACAAGTGAACTGCTAAGCTTTTGTTTTAAAAAAAGAAAATGTATATATTAAAAAAACCTGTTTCAATATCCCAGTGCAGTAGGTAATGGATTATACCTCTGCATTTCAGCAGTGTTGCTACGTTATGTAGTATTTATCATGTCATCAGGTCTTTCTGTGGAAAAAGCCCTGATGCGCCTTGTATTTGAGTTTCTGAAAGAGAAAAACCAAAACCACCAAACTTGTGTGTCTTTTCAAAAGGCGTTTCCTGGGGTTTCACATTTGGCTTTGGTTGTTGGAGATTGTAGGTTGAGCTAAGGTTTATTAATTCCAGGAAAATACCCAATGCCAAACTCATTATGATTGTTATTACCTTAATATTATTCTTTACACTTGAAAATTACCACCAGGGAAGAAGCGGGGGGGGCGGTAAGGCTTGATTTTATCGATTGTGTTTCCTCATCCAGTTTGGTTTTTATTTTTTTTTTAGTATTATTTGTGAGGTTTTCCGTTTGCTTTTTCATTGAACTGTGTGTAGTTGATGACATTTGAATTTATTTCCTGAACTTGTTATGAATTTAAGCTTTTCATTATAACACTAAGAGCGAATAGCTGTGTTGCAGTTGACTACACCAATATTCAGTATAATTGATGCCTTACACACAGAAGGTTGTCTTACAGTATATGTGGGCATATATTGTCYGTGCTTTCAGAAATACCACTAGGAAATGAATGCTGGTTCATTTATTTGATTTCTGACGCTTTATTTTTTTTCTGCTTTTAATTTTAAGAGAAGCACGTTTTGAAAATATGTTTTTGTTATTATAGAATAATAATGTGTATAACCCATGGGTTATCTGTAATAATTAAAAAACAATTCCCCTGTTAATGTTGCCATGCAACCATGATTTAGTAGTGTGAGATACATGTGTGTGTGAGCACATATGTACATACATCTACATGTGTTAGTGAGATGAAGGAAAGCTTACGTCCTCCCAATGGCTTTCCTGTTTCTGATTTTTTCATGGGTTATTGGAGAGCATGGACTCATATGCATGAGAATGCACTGCTGTTATTAAGCTTAACTTAATATCTCTATGCACTGATCATAAGGGAATAATCCAACCCATAAAAAGATACGTGTTCATCCACAATTTTTTTTAAATAAAGGTGTAATCAAATGCCATGCACTGCTGGCAGATTACAACAGCATATATAGTTTGGTTATACATGTAATGGTGTGAAGACTATAGGAACATGCAGTCTACAATTCCGGACATGCCTTTTTTGGACTCTCAAGACCTAATTTTCTTTTCTGGACAATCGCATTGTGTCTGGACAGGCATTTAATTCCACAAAGTTTCTGCAGTTTTGTAGATACAAGCTTTTTTTAGGAATAGCACAGTCTAAATTACTGCTGAATTTAGCTGAATGTGTGTCATAGCAATTTTTTGTGTAATAGTTTTTATCGTTGCTTTTTAAATATATCACTATGGAGTCAGGAAGCCTGATTTTCCTTTAGTCTTTATTTTCCTCAGGGTTTTGCTGTGGTTTTGTACATGTAACTTGAAGGACATGGCAAGTATGTGGAAGTTGCCTTAGGCTTAGTAGTATATTAGTGTATGTACTAGCCAGTGTAGTGTTTTCAAAGGAGTGTCTTCACATTTTTATGAGCAAAGGTTTTATCTTGGTTGGCAAACTGATAGTTCATTACTAAGTAGGCACCGTTTTGTAATGCTTTGGTATGTGTGGATTGTGGATTTTCCCCTTTCTGCACCTAAGTCTCCATTTTTCATGAAATCTTTGCTCTTACTTGAAAAATACTGTGGCAATGCATGATTCGTAAGACTGACAGTTGTGCACCAGGTTACCTTTTGCAGGTTTCTTTTTTAGATGGGACTTGTAATCAAGCGATACAGAGAGGAAACAAAGGTACGTCGTGTTCAACCTTTTTTAAGCATCTCTCTTGCAAGGGTTGGTCTGCGTTGAATTTCCTGTCACAGTTGGCTCATGGTCCAGCTGTCATCTATGCATGGGCCTCTTAGCTGCTTGGCAGAATCGTTGGACCAGACCAATAAAGGTACAAATTCTAAAATAAAGTGCAAATACATGGAGGAGATGGGGTTTGGATTAGATTTAGTCTGAGCTTCCAGCTTTGTATTTGGCTGCATTAATATCTCAGGGACTGTTCCTGATGCTGTGGCACTTGCAGCCAGCACTGGAATCCTGCTGGAGAGGAGCATCCAGGCCAGTGCTCCAAATGGAGAGGACGTTGCTGAGTCCATTTTCCATTTGCCTTGCGGATGGTGGGAGTTCAGCAGGCCAGCTTGCTTCCCATTTAATTTTGTTCCTGTTTACTCATTGTCCTGTTGTTGGATGCAAAAGGCTGTTGCCTGCACCAAGCCACGAAATGACACTGTGTGCCTTCAGAAAGGAGAGCTCTACATCTCTTGGAATAAATGAAGAACAGTATTTCAAGTGATGGCAACAAAAGATTTGTTTTTCAAGGTGGCTACCTAAGACAGCAGCTGGGGAAGGTGTCTAGTAAATCAGCTGAGTGGACTTAGGCGGGGCAATGAATTTTTTCTGCTATCCTGCTGTCTAAGGTAGGAAGCAAAAAAAGAAAGGAGTGCTTCACACCACGTCTGGTCAGGCTGTGGTACTCCTCACCACTGGATCAAGTGGGTGCTAATAAGTGTGGGGGAGGTAAGCAAGTTCATTGACAAGGAATCCACAGATGGTTAGGGAATACACAGCAACTAACTCTGGCTCAGGACATCTTTGGGTCAAAAACATTTGGAGGCAGGGAGAATATTTTGGGCAAAATAGCTCTGTATGTTTGCCTTGCTCTCGTACCCTTCCCCAGGCACTCAATTTGGCCACTGTGGAGGCAGGTTACTGGGATGGAGAGTTTATTCATCTTCCCATCAGTCTCTCTGTGTGGCTGTGAAGATAATCATGTTTTGCCTATGCATGTGCTGAACTGTAAGCAGTCTTTGAAAAGCCAGCAGTTCCTACTGAAAGGGAATAAATGATACAAATAAATACAGGGATGTGCTTTTGTACCATTACACGCCGATTTATTTAGATCCTGCTGACACTGAATTTTAGATGTGTTTAGATTTGTGTTGCAAAAAGTGGGCAGCAGGAGTGGCACCAGGATCCCAAGTCCCTTGTGCAGGCTCTCTGACTCAGTTTGCTCCCATCCACCACTCCCCTGTTGCTAGGCCTGGACACCCATGCTTGCAGTGCAGCTCCCATGGTCTTTCTCCTGCTCAGTGATGGCTCTGTACCAGAAACAGGGCTGGTCAGGCAGATCTGTCAGTCGACCAGCTCTGTCGGACCCTTGGGGCACAGGGGAAGGGGCAGTGGGCCCCACCTTGGGCTGCAGCTTAGCTTAGCTGTGCAACCTATGACACTGGTCCTGAAAAATAAGAATATTAAATGATCTTTGTGATTAGAATTCACGTTAGAAGTGATGGTTGCCATCTTTTTAGTATTGAGCTGGAAAGCTCATGCAAAAGTAAATGATGTGTATAAAAATCTACTGAAAAGACTCTGCAAATGTAAGCGTAACCTGCATGTGCTTGGCTCCTCAACTATAATATCTACTGAAGGTAATAACCTGTGGGGTACAAAATATACTTGCTGTAAAGTGGTTGTGTTCGGGTCATTTGCAGTGTGTGTGTTACTGATTTTGGCTGTAGTAGGAAATGGTTTCTTTTGCTTGGCTGCAAGTACACAGTTTTGTTTTTATTTTGCCTTGTGCATGAATGGGGCAATGTATGTGTGCATGCATGTGTGAGTGTGTGTAAGGAAGAAAGCAGCTGAATTTGTTCAAAAAACAGTACAATATGAATAGACCAAAAATATAGATACTTCTGACAACACTGGGTCGACTCAGGGATCCTGTATGTCCCTAATCCACCTAAGGCAGAGCAGTCCATTTTTTTATAAAAAATAAACTTTTGGTGGAACTGATGGAGTAGTCAGAACTTCTGAAAGTTGAATAATTGGTGTTTCCAGTTGTGTTGGCTCTTTGATCCAAGAGGAAAAACGAAGTCTTAGCTTTATTATTACCCCCTTTGATTTTTKKYTGTCTTTTTTTTTTTTTTTTTTTTTTTTTTRAWGMMGSMRYCATAAATCTATYCATATGTATTKTTAGGGCAAGGAGTATAGCAATAGGAACAACATATATTTTTGAAATATCTGTGAGGTCAGATATCTGTGAAGGTACCTGACATAGTGTGGTGTCTTACCAGCTCCGTTACAATCATGACGTCCTTTCTCCCATTTCTCATCTGAACTGGAGAAAATAAAATGCTTAGGTTACAGTCATGAGTGGAGCCAATGGGTTAATCCCAGTTTGAAACCAGTATACTTTTGTCTGTCTGCCTCAGCTGGAAAATAGTATGAGCAATAGACCTCAAATGAAGTTTGATGTTAGCTTTTTTTTTCTTTATTTCTTTTTTCCCTAGTGACTGTACATAGTTTTGAAATGCTGCATGCAAAGAAGAGCAAGAGCAAAGGGGCCTGTTTATTGTTTTAGCCAGAGAGTTCCAAGCAAGGAATTCTTTCTCTTTCTATTCCAAGCAGTAATTACATTTTTCCACTATAGAAAGTACTTGTTATGTGAAAGGCACTTGTGTCTTAACAGAAATTATGAGCCTGATTCTTTAGTGAGGATTACAAAGGACAGGTGAAAACTGGATCACTGGAATGGCTTTTGTTTGGTTTTATTAAACATGAATTCATACAGGTTTAGACAGGTAATAATTTCTTGGTAATGATAGACATGAATTACATTAAACTATTCAGTAGGTAGGTTGAGCTTGTGGAACTGTCTTGTATTCCAAGCTTGATGCTTCACTACTTTGCATTTTCAGTAGTTTTTTAATTGTGGAATGACAGTAACTGCACCATCCTACAAGCAGGCACCCCTTCTGTCCTCGCTTTTCTTGGTTGTCTGAAGAGGGGAAGTGACACAGCGAACAAGAATGGCCACTTTCGAGAGACAGCTGATCATAATACAGTCTTAAATGAAGTAGTCTTGTTAGAAGTACCTTGTCTTGTTCAGCATCCTTTAAAGGAAGGAAGGATGAAAGAGAAGGTCCATTTGCAAGAGGGAGAAACCAGAAAGGGATCCAAGTGAAAGCAGGGCTCCCTGCCAAGAGCTGCTCAAGATGGGTTTTGCTTAAATACTGCAAGGGACAGAGGATTTAATCTGAATCCTTCCCGTGAAAAGAACGCTCTTCCTTTTTTGGTGGAAAATGCATGAATTGACTTTGGCGCTGGTACTGATCTTCCTGCAACATTTCCTGGATCGTTCTTCCGTGGAAGCAGGCAAATTCCATCCCAAAGCTGCCCCCAGCCCAAGACAAGTGTTAAAAGCAAGGAGGAGCGTTGGCAGAAAGTGGTTGGGGGAAGCACTCAAACCCTTGCTTGCTCCTCCGAAGCCTCAGGTAGCAAAACACCCAGAAAATGGCGTGACAGGAGGCTTCCTTGGGAAGTTTCCAGTGCCTGCAGTCAAGGTAGCTGCTGGCCTCCTTCTTGCAGCCTTTCAGCTCAGGTGGTTCCTCCCCGGTGGGATCTAGGAAGCATTAGAGGCTCATGGAGATGGGAGGGAAAAGGCAGCTTGAGCTTTCTGGCTCTGGGAAAATGTTTGGTTTGGGTTGTGTTCAGGAGTTAGAGAGGCCGTCAGGAGCCTGAGGTTATCCTGACTGGACTGGCAGCCCCCTGCGCTGAGAAAAGAGGTGCGAGCGCCAAGCCTGAGCTAACGCATGTTCCCTGGGGCATGGAGGTAGCTGCAGGGGCCAGAGCCCCAGCATGAGTTCCCGGACTGATGGTGTCAGCAATGATGTCACTTCTTAGATGCTAATTGCTGCTGCAGGGGGGCAGGGGTGGCCTCAGAAATGCAAACTTGTCATTAAGAGCCAGATTCCAAAAAATACATATTTGCTCTGCTGAGAACTATTTTCCTCTGTGACTGCTTTTGTACCACTGTCTGTGGAAAGGATGTAAAAGCAAGAATAAGGCTCTCATCTCTATTCCAAACTTCTATGAGACATAGTAAAGACATCACAGGGAAAGTCTGGTGTCTCCAGCCATTACTCGCCTGGACAACTCCACTGGGAACACTGGTCATCCACCACTGTAAAATAGGCTACCATCCTGTACTTGGGGGACACTCTATCAGTTTATCCTAAATTACAAGCTCTATGCAACTTAGTCATATGGCCCACTGTGTCCAAATTTAAAGGGCATTCCTTACGTTATTAATAACACCCAGGTCATGCCTGAAGGTGCTCCAGTGGATGAGCGTTGTTGTGTGGGCAGGTGGAGTTCTGACCTTTAAGCTGCTCCCGCTCTGCTGGCAGAGTACGTGTAGCCATACATTAACACATATGGAAAAGAGTCATACACTCAGGCTTGACCAAACAGCGTAGTTGAAATGTGGCCAACCTCACGATGAATGAGGGACAGCTGACCTAACAGTTCTATGGGGACAGTGGATCTTGGTGATGTTCCCTGGATTATTTCCTATATCTTGAAGAAATTAAGTTCAGCAGTTCTCAGCAATTGGGGAAAAGAAAGATTTAGCTTGCATAGTACAGTGAAAGCCAATGTAAGTCTAATTGGTCTGTTAAAAATGAGAGTTAGTGTGGCAGCAAAGGAGGTGAAATTTCTCAGGGTGGCACCAAATCTCCCTTTCTCCTTATAGCTTCACCACCTGCCCTGCAGGTCCCTTAGAAGATGGGAGAAGCAAAAACACCATCGGTTTTGTTCACCAGTTCTGAAACTTGTTTTGGGGATTAATCACTTACGTGAGCTGAGCAAACAATTTCTGCTGCTTCTTCAGCTTCTGAGATGGTGTGCTCTAAAAATCTGCTGTGCTAGCTTTTCGCCAGTTAAGATAAACTTTTATGAGAGAGAAAGAGAGAGAAAAAATAAGAATGTTGGGAATATCCAGTAAGTAGAAAAGTTTTTGTCTTTCTCTCCCTTTTTACTCAAAAGATTTGCTGTGTCGGCTGGGATCGGTGAGTTCATGATCTATAAATAGGTTCCATCCAGGGAGGAGAGGGAAGAGGCGGGAGGCTCTAATTAATTATATAGAAATAGTTGTTTTCACAAAATAAGCAGCAAATCCAAGATGTTTGAAGCCAGGCTCGCTGGGCTTGGGGGTGGGGCGTGCCTACGGCATTTACTAGTGAGATCATGGAATAGGACAGGAAATCTCTCCCTAATGCCAAAGAAAACTTTTTTTTTCCCCGTAGTTCTTTTTATGAAACAACTGTTGAGGTTCCCCAACCCCCTTTCAAGCTTATTTTCTGATAATGAATCAAAGGATTGATTCATTATCAGAATACAGGTCCAGACGCCCACTCCGCCAGATCTTTATATGCACATTTGGTTGCGTGCATGTCAACATACTCAGGTATGCGGTTTTGCTTGCTCGTGTAAGCACTGGGATGACAAGGTTCTTCGCTGGTGAAACAGCAATTTGTGGAGCTGCAGAATTTATGATGTATGACACTCATGTTTGCTGATTCAGTTTGTTAGGGCAATATCTGTGTGTTGAAAAATAAAAGAAAACTTTCAGTCCCTGTGACACCTTTAAAACAGACCGTTGCAACACACACACAAAGTCGTTTTATTCCACTTCATAATTGGACTGGATATCCAATATTCTTCAATCATTGCATTCAAGAGGTTAGATAGATGCTAGTTTCATGACAATGTCTGGCTGAGCCAGTCTGTATTGAGTCTGTATCTCCCTCTCTGTAATATTTTTCCTAGCAGGTAATGACTCACAATAATTTTCACACTATGGTTGCTATTGCTGCTGATTTATCATTGACTTGTCCTTTGTGTTTTTCACATTGTTACTTGCATTCCACCCGTGTTTGGAAATTATTTACAACAGAAGAAACCTGTGAAGTTCAGGCAGCAGTTGCTGTCGCGTTAAAAGAGTAAAGCCATCTTAACTTCTTTCTGTCATGAACATCTTTTTTCCTCCTTATGTGTGATTCTGTCACACACTTTGCTTCAGCAAGTGCAGAAGTGCATGCAGAAGAGTTTCTGAACGCAAGGTGTTTGCTTGAAGTTGCTGAGTAAACCGTGTGTCAAAAAACTGGAATAAACTCATGAGATTCTTGCTCTGAAAGCAGAAATTCCCTGAAATGCACACGAGAATTTTTCCTGGACCTTTGATGGCTTTTACAGCCAATGGCCACCTGTGCTGGACCACTGCAGTCCATCTTCAAAGCTACTATCAGTAATAGGATTTTTTTTCCTTTCCCCAGGCCACATTGCATGCTCACAGCTCACGAGAGGCCCCGTGGCCCTCCCAGGTGGCCAGGTGCCACCACTGTGTGCCACCGCTGCTGCCTGGGAAGCTGGCCCCAGGGAAGCAGTGCATCCCGCCACCGCGCACAGCTTTCCATGTGCCTTCCTCTGTCTGACCCCCTTTTTATGCAGTGTTGGGAGCTGGGCGTTGATGGCAGTAGGTATTTGAATGCTTGTGCATTTGTAACTCCTGAAACAGATGAGCAAAAAAAAGGAAAGCAAAACCCCAAAACTGCTGGCTCAGTTTGTGACGTACTGAGATTTTCAAATGTGAGCGAGTTGCTGATGCTTTCGGCATTCRCTGTGAGCCAAAGGAGTTGGGGAAGGTCTGTGCCTGGCAGGGCAGACCTCCGGCCCAGAAACACGGAGGAAATATTAACTGTCTGTTCAGCAAATAGAGTACTGCTGACAAAGAGGCAAAGCAGACATCAGACTGCTAGTTGTACTAATAAAACAGAGGCCCAAAGGGCTTTCAGGCATGATAATCAGAGCAACTTTTAAGAGGTATCTGAGGTAGATCAGACCCACCATTTCAGTAATTTCAGATGATTTTTGCTTGAATTGTTGTACAGCGCCAGGAAGAGTTCCTGGTCAGTAATACCACTGATCCTCTTTGTGTTCTTGCAGTTTTAAAATACCCAGCGAAGGCCCATTTTGGAGGAAAGCGTGGTATCTGTGGAATTTTGTGTAAGAAAAACCGAGCTGTTGTATGCACAAAAAGGGGCCTCCAAGATTAAATTACTCTGAGCTGCACTTGCACAGAGTCATAGGGAAACTCAGCCTGGACCGGTCTTTTTATCTGAAAAAATCCCCAAGCTTTCAGGAGCTCAGGCATCCCTAATTGCTTTGTACGTGTGGGTAACTGTGACCCACATTCTTTGGTGACCTCAGTTGCTGTGGAAAGAAAGTACATCAGTATGCTCAGGGGGTGGCTATTAAATGAATTGACAAACCTTCATATCCTTGAAGCCTCAGTGAAGGCATTAAGAGGATTGTGAGGCAGGGAGAGATAAGGGTAGGAGCAAAATAAAAATTACACTCTCAAAACCCTAGGGAAACCCACAGTGGAGAAAGTTGTTGATAGTACAACCGAAGGGCTTAGACCAGGATTATGAAGAGTGACTTGAAGAAGCCACCTCAAACATCATCAAAGAGGTGAGCCTTTATTTCAGGTTCCTGACATGGGAGGTGTTTGTGCTACTCGGCTTTGCTAGCTAAGTGCGTAGGAAGCAGATTACTAGCTGTGAACAGACATATGTTCAGTGATATCTCCCAAAAGTAAGAAGCTCTTAAAATGCAGGTCAGGTCTATATAATTGCCCTGTTGGGTGGAACAAAACATCCAGATGTTCATCTAAACTCTCATTTGGGAAAGTGTCCCTCTTCACTTCAAAAGTACAAATTGGAATTACTGAGGTGTAAGTATATGCTTTACGTCAGGGTCCATGATGAGTATAAAAAACTGTACAAATTTAGTGAAACTGTATTTTTCCCAGTGCCTGATGTAGGCCTCTACCTTTGGTGCAGGTCAGAGAACCTGCATTTCCAAATAACTATTTGGGGAGAGTTAGTTGTAAAGTCTATATACTGGAGAGTATATATAGTAGGTAGATGCATAGTATCTAACTTTTGAGACTTAGCATAGCGTGGACAGTGCAAGTAGCCCTCCTGTGTGATGTTTTCTTAGCATATTTCTTTTAGGAATTCTCGGATGAGGATACTGTACATGGTCCCCTGTAGTGTCAAGTGTAATGGTTCGCAGACAGGCGTTACAGAACAAGAAAACCAGTAACAACAAGAAAAGCAATAACAAGAGTGTGTGCTCTGGCAACAAGTGCAGTGTTCCTCAGTATTCACTCTTGTCATTCTTCTTTTGTACCCTTTGGAAAATGTGCAGCAGCATAAAAAAACCTAACAAGTTAAATAAATTCTCAACATCTTCAAAACAGGAGTGTTCTGCCAACATATTATCAAGGCTTCCAGAACATTTTCTCCTCTGTTCCAGAGCATATGTGCTAGTAGCCAGGATTTGCAGGGGAGACTTTTTTCCATCTAAACAACAACGAAAAAGCTTTAATTTGAATATAGCTAAGGAAAGAGAAACATAAATTGCCAGTAAATGCATTTTCTAGCAAGTTGGGGTTTTTTTCCTTCTAAAAAAATATACAGATTATCTTAACAATTCTGCAATGAAGATATTTTCATGCCTTTCATTAGTAATTTTACTCCATTCAAAAATAACAGCTAATCAGAAGAGTATTTAAAAGGGTGAGGTCAACTCTGGCACAGATAATCAACAGTATTTAGAGCACTACTGAACTTACCCAAAGTTCAGAAATTAATATAACCTTCTGTTGACTATCTTGGTATGATTTTATTAAAAAAATCAGTTAGAGCCATATCCGGCACATTATTTTGCAAGTTTAGTATTGTTCTGTTGCATCTCCCTGTTGACATTTGAGATTTAGTATCTACTAGTAGCTTGTGTGCTTAGAAAAGCAGAGAGCTGGCAGACCATAAATGAGTGTTAGGATAGTTGAATTCACACCTTCTCTGTGAGAGGACTGGTGAGTGCAAAATAACATAAGTGACCCATACTTTTATATTTGTTTGCTTTGCTGATAGTCATAATTTGGTAGAAGAGTTGTCAGATAGATAAAAGCCTGGTACTGGAGATTGTTGAAGGGGACTTAACGGGCTGGGAGAGATTACTTAAGGAGATGCTTGAGGCAAGGAACTTGCAACCAGTCGTGGGTGGGGATGAGGGGTGGGAGCAAGTTGAGGAAGCGTGCTGATGACTCTGGGTTGGGACCAACATCAGTTCAGAGGAGTTGCTCTACCTTTGGGGAAGAAATAAATGACCCTAAGGGTGGGAAAAATAAAAACAGAATATGATTATATGAACTGCCAGGTCAGGCTCAGGAAGGTTTGGAGGGTTTTGGTTGGACATAAGTGAGGCAGAGAAGGGTGAGGGTGTATCGGCTGATCAATAAGTCATCACATACAAGCTATGCAAGATTCCCTTGGGAAAAAAACATATGCGATCTGATTTGACAACGGTTAGTCAAGGTGAAGTTGAGGAAGTTTCAGTGTCCTTCTTTGGGCTATGCCATTTCACGTATGGTGGACATTTTTGGTCATCTGCATTCAGGAAGAGGGAGCTCAATTAGGAGCAACATGTTGTGTTGGTATGTCAACATGAAGACTCTTCCCAGAGGCAGAGTCTCTGACCTGTGACTGTGTTTTATCCGGAGCCAGGCAACCTTTCTTCCGCCAGCAGTTCTCTCTTACTGTTTTCTTAAGGCATTCGCTTTTTCTTCTTCTTAAGTCTTAGATTTGGCAGTTAACCAAGTTGAAAAGGACCTTTCAGGGTCAAAGTAAACAATATTTAAGAAATCTTCTAAAAATGTTTGTTTCAGGAGGGGGACAAACAGCAGCTGTCTTTGAGCAGGGTTTGGTTCTAATAAGGGACCTTTTCCAGGATCATACCTAAAGTAATCTGGTCTTGCGCTCCAGCTGGCACTGGTCCCACCTTTGTACCATGAGAACGTTGGGCCCATCGAATACTATTAAGGGAAGACAGGCTTGTTAAATGCCAAAATACATGCAGTGAAAGACTTATTTGGTATGATCTGTTCTAGTGCTGACAAGCTATTTTCTTAGTGATAACCTACCTTACGTGGCCTGAAGAACGTGTGGTTCTCTTGCAGTTCAGTTAATGATCTCTGTGATAGGAAAAGAGCAAAATCTGGGGTAGTTCCATGTGTTATATCCCCAGATAATCAGCTAGGTGAAGCCAGCAAAAGGATATTGCTCTTGAGTTATTCCAGGGTAAGGTAATGATCCCATAATCCAGCATCCCATCTATGTGGTTAAAATGCTTTACTTATGTTGAAATGCTTTCTAGACCAAGCTGAATGCATTGTTTTAAGCATTCAGCTTGATCTAGCTTGTCTACCTGCCTGAAGCAAATTACTCTGAGTCCCTTACTTTCTTCTGGTTAGGTATCTGAGTTGGTTTGGGCAGTAAGGATTTGACTGCACAGAGTGTATGGGTTAGGGACAAGAATATGAGGTGACATTGCTCCGAGGCACATCCCACATTGTCAGCCTGTAGTCAGATATACTCAGAGCTCCCATGTTCAGCACCTGCCCACTTCTGCTGAGACAAATAGTGGCCAAAGATGCCACTGGAGGAGACAGCTGGTGTCCCCCAGTGAAGACTGCGTGGTGCACCAGGCGAATATCTGAAACAGCAGAGAGATGGGGAAGAACTGGGGAGGAACATGAGCATTGCTGAAATTGCTCCTCTCAAGTCTTAAATTTAGCAAATAGCAACAATCCCAGGTTGCTGCTTCTACGCACTATGTTAATACGATCATTAGCAGCTTCCTGCACTAGTTAGTTGAAACCACACATAGTATTTACACTTCAAAACACTTATGTCCAAAAAAAAGGCTGTTTTGTTACATCTCTGCTCATACACCCGATTACATGCCCCAGGGATTATGTTTGACAGCATTATGCTACAGAATTTAGGTTGTTGTTGTTTCCCCATGTGCTCCTTATAATGGAGTTAGAACTTGACTGTTTCATTTCTCATGTTGTAATTATCAGGAACTTTTCTTTCTGCAATAAAGAAGAGAAAACAGAGTTTTTGAGAAACAGAGTGTGAGCCAGCCTGAGCTTCATGTTTTTCATACCCAGGTCTGCATTTGTTATGCAGTAATAGTACAGCTATTTGTCTAATTAGCTCACTATTTGTCTGATTGACTCTCCTAAGAATATGAAATGCTGTGAAATGTTTCAGAAAGAAAACAAAGTTTTCCAGATAAAGCTTCACACTGTCTCGTTGGAAGGGAAACTTCCAACCCCTTTGGCTATGTTTTCTAAGCAAACTAGAAACTGCTATGGAAACTCATGCAATAAGCTGGGTTCTCAGCTGGGTTATGTTGTCATAGAGAAGCATTGCACACTAAAAGCATTACCTGACATCAGCGAGAAGTGGCATCCAAAATTTCTGGAAGCCCTGAGTTGCACTGTTTCCATTCCCTATTTGTTAGATAAGACAGCACCAACCCTTCAGCTTGCTGGAATAGTGTGAAAATTGAATTTATTTAGTGCTTACAGAGTACCCACGTGTTACAGAGCTGAACACCATAGGAAACCCCATGAAGAAACAATTTTCTCTCTCTCCAAAACAGTGCACTGCAAATAAAGCCTGAAGCCGGACAGTGAACAGTGAAGGAAAAACAAAATGTTTACTTGTTAGCTGAGCTTCTCCATCCTAATCACAGATCAAGGCAGGGGGTCCATGGGAAAAGTTTTCTGGGTAACCTGTGTAATTTAGAAATGTGCAGAAGACTGAACCAGTGTGGGGCAGGCAAACTTATTTCTGCTATTTCCTAGCATTGAACAGTTGGACTTTGTAGCATTAATAATGTTGTATTACTATTAAACATTAAACTGGATGTTACGCTAATGAAGCCAGAAGGTCATTCAAGTCAATCTTACTGCATCCATTAAGCTGTTGCAAGCAACAACAGCAAAGCCAGCCAAAGCAACATTATCTGTCATTTCCTTAACAGGCCATTATAAGACAACTGGCATCTGCCTGCCTGCTGTCAGGGCTGCAAAGGCAGGCAGCCGCCAATGTGCAAAATGAAGAAGTACTGCACTTCTTCCATTATCAAGATGAGGGTTCTTCCTGTTATCGTGTTTTTTGACATCTCTGAAGTGATACAGCGTTGAGGAGAGGAGGGCCGCCTCTTGGGTCTGTCTGGTCACAGTCACCACCAGACAGCTATGTAAATAGAAACCCCTCTTGAATGAACAGAGGCTGGGAGTTGATGAAAGAGAGTTCATAGGTTGCCACAGTTAGACAGCAAGGGACATTTGAACAACACAGAACCAAGAATGTTCCCAGAGGAAACAGCTGTGAAATTTTTCGTTTGGTTACGCAGCTGCTCAGAGTTTGTGTTCACTTGATCACTCGCATAAAACTGGAGAACCTCCCAGATTGCCGAGAGGAAAAGGCAAGTGAAGGGGATGCTTCACCTTGAAGCACTTGCTCTGCTGTTTTGTGTTAAATGGAGGAGAAACTCTAACACAGCATATGAGGATGGCAGCTTTGTGCGACTGAAGCTAGATATTTGATTCGCTGGGCAGTGCCATCTTTTGTATTTCTGGAAATAGAAGCCTACTGAAGATTGCAAGGAAACAAATTCATAAAGAAGCTGAATGTGGAGGCCGCTGCTCTGGCATTTGAGTAGTACTGGAGTAATATCTCGCCATCAGGCATTTCCAAGCATGCGTGGATTTTCTCCTTATGTTATTTTCTTTTCATATGAAACCAGTGAAATAACTGTCTGAGTCAGATAAGAAAGGTAGCATGAGGGCTATAATTTTCTATAAATGTGTGCCCTGATTTGAACCATGATTTTGAAGATAAAGCAGACCTTGTCTTTCAGATATCACAGGAAGCAGTTAAAAGTTCAAGAATCTGAATGCTGTCAGACTCGTAATGAGGATAATAGTAACGTCTGTAGAGCACTCATGCTGTGCTTGGGTCAGAACGTGACAGGCAGAGGGGCATTTCCTGGAGATGCTTATAGCCTGAGTCCATGGTTCAGGAAGCTACTTCCACATGTGCTTGTTCCAGCTGAGAATGGTACTCATGTAAATGCTTAATTTTAAGTGCATATTTAAAGCAGAACTCATATTTGAAGTGATTTAGGAAATGTGCATAAGGAGACAGAGCCTGGGCTTCTCAAACTGCTGTAGATACTGCAAATAGGTCAAATAAATCATATATCCTGTAGCTAAAAGACTCTCAGCTACATGTCTAGAATAGAGTTAATTTCTGGATTCAGATGTCTAAATTTAGGCATTCATATTGTAGCTGCATAACATCAATACCATAGCTCCAGTGATGATCTAGTCAATACTGGGGCCTAGGGTGGTATTCAGCCCAGTCTAAACTAAACATCTGCATTTGGTCTGCTGAACCATTTTCTACATCCATTGACTACGATGGGAGCACTGACACCTAGATCACATAGCAATCACTTGCTGTGTAGGCACCTAAAAGTGTATATCAGATTCTGGAGCTGAATCCCAGTCCTAAAGTTTAGTGAGATGAACTTGTCCACAGTGACAGAGCATAAAACTGTTCACTGATAATCTGGAGATGAGAACGTGCTAACCTGAAGCCAGACACTTACTTTATGGAACAATGAAACACTCTCCATTCAACAGAATTATTTCTGTTGTTGTAGAGGAGTCACCAGTCAAGCAGGATAGGGCTGCTCTAACCTTTTTCATTTGTATTATTGACAATGTTCATAGCCTGTCAATGTTTAGCATGAAGAGAGGCTCATCCGTCTACTTTATCTATGCCACCATTGTATCACTAAAGAAAGTTGGTATCCATACCAACGTGGCTCAGCCTGTGGACCAGAGAAAGAGATCAGGGCAGTGAATGACACCAGGACCAGATTGTTTTCTCCAGCATCTGTGCGTGGCATGGTTTGGTCACTGTCGCCCAATACAGTTCTCTCTTTGTGATACTGGTACCTGGAAAAACTATCTTGGGGAACCTGTATTCTGGACCGTTTGAAAGCTGTCTTTTAATAAACAGAGGGAACAACCCATGGTCTGAGTTATCCAAGAACTTGGGCTGATCCCCTGACTCTAATGTGTTTAGTCATGCAGTATTTCCCCATGGTCTGTCTCTCAGAGCAACGTTCTGATGGTTGTCTTCTTCCCAGTGCTGGTCTGACTGAGGTGGAGTAAGGAAGTGCAACACTGCACTTTTCCTTATTCATTGAGTTTTCTGGGAATAAGAGTGCTATGGTGGGAAATGTTTAGTTTTCTACGATACTTAATCACAATGGTATTTCTTAGTAATCCTCTTTTTCCCCCAAAATCTATCATCTCATGGTCTTTTTTTATTTTCTTACAGGAGGAGCTGGGCATTGCCTGTGAGTTGCTGGAGTCAGACTTCCTCAAGTGCAGTGTGGGATTTCCTTTCATGAGATCAAAATCTAGGGTAATGTTGTGATATTTGCATTTGCAGAGTAATGGTCCGTTCACCTCTTTGTCTCCAAGGAGTGGCTTGAAGGGCAACTGCTCTGTTAAATGTCTGTGACTGATACTTTCTGTAGCTTTCTAACCCAGATATCCAAGCCTTTCACAGTTACAGAGGGTAGCTGTCCTCTTTCTCACCAGACAGAGCTAGTGACAGTACCCTGTGCACTGCAATACAATGCTCTTGAAAAATAATGCAAGAGTTGCAGCTACGAAAAGCTTACATATTTCCTCTGCAGAAAATTAGAAAAGGACACTCTGTCATATTGATGTTGCCTTATTCTGGTTTTATTTTTGCCTTTTCTCATATTAAAGTGCAACTGAACTTGTATGAATGACAATGAAAATGTCTTAACAACTTTTTCGTATTATGGTGTCCTGGTAGCTTTTAAAGAGGATTTTGCTCGGTAGTAGATGATGGACTCTCTCATAATGTTTAGAAATCCAGCTGGGTTCTTTCTGTCACTAAACTGAGCTGTACAAATGACCAACTGTTGTGGTTTAACTCCCAGCTGAAACCAGGACACCAACCCAGAAAGGTGAGAAGATGAGGAATAACTTCAGGATGACCTGAACAAAACGAGTCTGAAATTTTTCAGAAAATTTCAATTTCAAAAACTAATCCTTCCATTTGAATTGACATATGCTTGACCCGACATGAAATTTTTTTTAATGTGTTTATTGACTGTAACACGCTCTTTTGAAACATTTAAAAAGATTTTAAATAGAATGGAAAAAAAATGCAGTAGCAAAATATTATCTGGAATGTAAGAATTTCAGTGTTTTGCTTCAGAATGACATAGTTGGGTTATCTTCAGGTTTTTTTCAGCAAGCCATTGAAATTATCATGAATTTGGAAACTTTTTCACTTGGCCAAAAACTGTTTTGGAGTTAGGTAGAAAAGTTGTTGCATGGAGAAGTTAATGTAGCGCTACAGTGGTCATCAAAGTAGATTCTCTTCTCAAAATTAGTACCTGATTTTATCCATTATGATGGGTGGCCTGAATATTGCTTTAGCTTGTGCCGGTTGTTCCAAGTCTCTGTGTAGGCCTATGGGATGATCTTTATTCCCCCAAAAGATCTCTTCACCAGCAAGTAATGTATAGATTGGTGCTGAGGTAGTTTCAGGTAGTGATCCCCTTACACTAGAAGACTTTTCCCCTGGCAGATGATCTCCTCAAGGAATATCTTTGAATGGCAATTCTAGTAAAGGCCTTTTCACAATGAAGGAAAAATCGGACTCTCTAGTATTTGAACAGAGATGATATTGCTAAGGTTTAGAAGCTACTGTACGGTAGAGGAGACTCTCTTACATCTATCAAAATACGCTACTTTTGTACAGCTAGGCCATTAAAATATATGTGAAGTTTCAGAATAAATACATTTTTGAAACAATATACCGTGTCTCTCAATACTGCTTTTTCTATGCACAGTATGACTTCAGTGTGATCTTCGACACAAGCCACTTGTCTGGGCAGGAAGAAACGCTTACCTTCCTCGTCACTGCCCAAAGGTAAGGGAACCTTTGTACGTCTTGATGACTTGGATATTCTTTGTTGCATGAAGTGTGTATTGCATATGCTTGACAGTCATGTGATAGCAGTCATAGACAGGTGTATGTGTAGTAAATGAGGTTAAATTATAGGGCTAAATGCATGTATTTTGATAATGGCAGTTGAACTACATGATCATTGTAGGTCCCTTCCAGCTGAAATATTTTATTCTATAAATGGTTCTATAGAGGAACCATGTGATGCAGCTTCCTGAAAAATGAAGTAGGATCATGCTTAGGCTTTCTTTGCCCAGGCAGTTGCGATTCTGAAGGAGCATTTCGTATTCTCTCAGTTGGAAGGCCCTTGTGTTTCTGTGCCCATCCCTTTGGGCCTCGTATCAAGCTCAGCTCAGCTGCGGTTGACGATCAGCACCAGGCAGACCCATTTGTTCCAGCATTTGAATGAAATAAGCGTGCTTGGATGCAAACCAAATAAGATAAATGCTTTCATCAGATGGTCAGGGATCTCACTGACAGTTTCCAAAGTTGCATGTCTATTTTTTCCCCCTCTGGATCTTCAGCAAGCTATGACAGACTGCATGAAACAGCTGAATAGGGTACTTCCCCAAGGGCTCTTGGAGCAGGCATTGCAGTAGGGTATGATGCCAAATATGTGTGCATAGGGATTTTATCTCGGGCAGAATAAAAGGTGTGACACATGCTCTGTGCCTCCTAAGATGATGTGCCACAAAGCAGCAGACTCCCTGGGTGATTTGGTCACTGGCACTGTCTGGGTGTGTATGGGAACTGACAGTAGTACAACTGCATTAACCTGGGCCATAAACTGCTGCTCTGACATGCTGGGTGTGTGACTGGTTCCTGCTTCAACATACTGTGTGAGTGGGCCAACTTCATACCCTCCCATGTCAAAATCAGGATCTCCAGCCTGAATTCTCCTCCCCAATTTGATGACACCTCATCGACCGGCTGAAGATGAGAGATGAGATGTAGCAGTTGCTGAGTGACTGCTCTCATAAGGCATAGTCCTCCCCTTCAGTAACAGCTGTAGGTGGGAACAAGATCCTGCAGCATGTGGGGCTGGTATGAAACACTGAAAGTGAGACCTCGCATCAGAGGGGCAAGACCACGTCTTGCACGTTAGAGAAGTTTTATTCTTCATGAGGAGAAGTTCATCATGTGTTCAGATGACCCCGTGATGCTTCTAGATCAGGGAGATGCATCAGTATCTGCTAGGTGAATGCCAGCTGGTGCAAAGATGGGTCAGCACTGCTTTAAATTTGCCCAGCCAGTGTTTTCCAGATTGTACCTCTCATTTACCTGCCTTGGATAGCACAGGGCTTTCCTCTGTAACCTCACTCCTCAGATTTCTGTGCCCTACCAATGAGAAGAGTTAGTCAGTGCCTTTAGATGGAGCAAAGAAATAGATAGTAGTTTGTACACATAGTGTGAATGCTCAGAGGGGTTAAGAGAAAGTTTCTCATTTCAGAAGGATGGGCAGGAGGACAGTTGTGTTTTGAAGGATTCAGCTGAACCTCCAAAGACAACACTGCAGGTCCCAGTACTGATTACCCTCATTTTCTCTGTGACTTTGGGCAAATTGCTCAATTCCCTTGCTGTCCAATAAGTGTAATAAAATCTTTCTACTACAAGAGTTGCAGGGAGCCCTGGGGTAAAGTCAGTGATAAGAAAATGGAGAGGAAGTGTCTGTGCTGTGGCCAGACTGCAATGAGTGGGCACATTGTTTCCACACAAAACTGGAGCTAGTCTGGCTGAAATGGCTGGACACAGAGAAGCTATGCCACGCTGTCATGGGAAAGTAAGTATTGCCCTTCAAGTGGCACTTAAGCCTGTCCCTTGAAGCTGCAAATTTGGCAGTAGCATCTGTAACAAGAGACTGGTTCAGTAGTGGGAGAGATCAGTTGGAGAAAGGACTAAACATTACATTACATTTACTCTTTTTGTTTAAAAAAAAAAAAACAAACAAACTCTTCTGTGCTTTCTGGCATGAACTATTTTTCTAGAGCTAGATTCACTGAGCTATATTCTCCTTTTCTGACAGTACCTTTGCTCCATTTGAAACAGATAAGGACATACGCATGAATCCTGTATGGAATTCTACTTGCTTATTCTGCTTGCCACCATGGTATCTCGGTATTTGTATTGGATGAGAAATGTCTCCATTTTGGACTCTTCTTTGAGGCTATTCAGAGGAAAAGCTTTTATTAAATGTTTTTTTCCTAGGACTGAAAGTTTGTGGGTTTTTCCATCTGGGCCATAGTTTTATTAGCAGACAGGGCCAGTGTGTCAGTTGCAGAAAGCTGAGCTATATCTCTGCATGTATGTAGCCAGCAGGCTCTGTTTTTGTAATCTGAGCAACTCATCATCTGCATGGTATCACTTGGGATGTTTCTGCCTACTGTTGCCTCAGCGATACTGTCCTCAAATAAATCGGATCATATCTTTTGTTTTGCCAGTTTGATTTGTGAGTAATTCCAATGAACTGCAAGGCAAAAGTGATTCCAGAGTCACTGCTGAAGAAATTGGAAATATATGTAACATGTCTTTCAAGATTGTTCTTCTGACCTGTCACCCACCAAGCAGACTCACCATCAGAATTAGAATAATTACAAGTTTGCGTTGGATGTGCATTTCAGGAACCTTTCCCAGACTTCATACATAAGTGTTCACACTGAAATAAACTGACTCAAATGAGAGATGATTGCTCAGTTTTCTCTTTCCTCCTTCTGCTTTTGACCAGTTGAGGCAACTGCCTTTGAAAATGCAAAGTAGAAGTGCTTTCATTTTGGCAACTAAGTACAGGAAGAGGGGCTGGAACTGCTGAGAGGTTACGGCCAGTTCAGTGCGAGGGTCTCGCCCAAAAAGCTGCCTGTAGTGGCACCAAATTGGTGCTGTGGTACAATGCAGGTACAATGAAAGCGCAGTTTCATTTACTGAGTCAAGACCCTCTGTGGGGTGTGTGTATCCCTCCCAAACTGACGTACAGTCAGGCTGGGAGAAAATGAACCCTTGCATTGGAGTCTAAATGTCCTTGTTTCTCTCCACTGTGTATGATGGCTGCTGTTAGTTTCACTCTGCCGTTTGAATTCACACCTTGCTCCAAGATAGGTTTTTTGGTGTGAGCCTGATCATGTCACAGCCACAGAGGAGCAGCCGCAAAACACAAGCTTTATGTGTGTGCCCTCTCCAAGGTGGGAATGAACAAATGTAACTCTTAATCTTTAAGAGGTTTCTTAAGGAGAGCTGACATCACTCAAATAGAGAGGCTCAGAGTACAAGGCAGAGAGATGGTAGCTGTGAAACTGTGTGATACATTGCAAAGGCTGTCGATTTACAGCATGTTTATTTTTCCTTTCTGGCACAGTGGAAACCTAGAACGGACTGAATCGCTGCATGATAATACTCTAACCCTGTCGGTGCCCCTGATGCATGAGGTGGACTCATCTATCAACGGGTAAGTACCAGTCACCAAATGAAAACAACAAAAATAATAATAATCCTAACAGTAACATCTGAGTCTCTTCCAGTGAAAAACTGAATTCTTCTCTTTGTTTACAATGTAGCCAGACTGTTGCTTTTTCCCTGTTTCCCAGACTCTGGAAATACAGACAACCTCATTCATTATCTGGGAATTTTATTTGTCGTGCCTTTCATTCCAACACTGTACCTCTTTCTCACTCCTTTCTAGCTAACGCTAATTAGTTACCATCACATTTATAGTAGGTATTTTAGTGATCATATTTGAATTCCTGTGATTCTGTAGATATGATGTACCTTAAAATAAAATAAAAACAGAACAAGTAAATCACATCTTGTTCCTTAGGGCATGTCTTTAAGGATATGGTTGAGAATCACCAGGCCAAAGGTTAGGGTCAAATGTTCTGGGATTTTAAGGAGCTTGGTGGAGTCTAGCTGTTCGCCTTTCTGTTTAATTTCACAATCAGAATTCACTTCTGCTTCTGTTCATTTTCCCACTCCCTCTGCCCCCTAGTCTGCGAGGCGTCTGAATACCAACGGAGGAACATCACTCACCCTTTGACTGAAATACTTGTATAACACATAGCTGTTGTCCTCTCCCGGGGGCTGCCCATGTGCAAGTTCCTGCCTTTGTACTCAGAGGTCTTCCCTTCCACTTCTGCATTACAATCTAGAATGAAAGATTTGCGGTCAGTCCCAACAGAGAGACCGTCCTCTAGCATAAACAGTGCTCGAGTTGGAATTGGGGGACCTGGTCACTGGAGGTGAATTAGCATCCATGTAGACTGAGAAAGTTGACATTCATTCCTAAACTGGGGAAGCAAAAACTCATCAGCAGTGTCCCCGAGAGGTCAGTGTCTGTTTTAGCCACCATTTATGACAACCCCCAGGGAATATGTATTGTCTAAATCACCAGTGCAGGTTGGCATCAGTGGAAGTCAAAGATTCCCTTGACCAGCGTGCTACATGTGTAGGAACAAAGTTACCTGCACTGACATGTGATTTGGCTGAAAAGCTGGCAAAACTCAGATTCATGGCCTAGTCTGCGTTTTACCACATAAAGCTGATTTCCCCTCTTGTTGCATAGAAATAAAATCCCTTAATGACTGCCACAATATTCAGAATGGCTTGAGTCTGCTCAGAGAAGTGAAGAGTGCTGTCAGACCTCACAAGATGACTAGCAAGGACAAAAATCTCGTCTATATTGAGAGTACGGTCTCAGCAGCGTGTTCTGGAAGTTTTTGAATACTTTCATTGTTACAGATTGTGTAGAAATTTAACTCTGTATCCCTTGCTTCTTGATGCTTTGATGCAGATGGATTTTTGTACAACTTTACAGATACAAATGCTTTCATCTGTGTCTTTAGATCTCTGTTTGTCACCTACAGAATACTGCATGCCAAAAAAACTGATAAAAATCGGGCTCTTTTCTTTCTTTTCAGAGTGTACTTTTTTAAAGCGTAAGGTCTCTGAATTTATAAGCCCCACCCAACTGACTATGTGGATTTTTTTTTTTTTTCTTTTTCTCATAGGCAAGGCTTAGTTAATTCAAGTTCACGGAAATGTCCAACTACCAGGGAAAAGTTGGGTTTATTGGAGGGCACAACATTCCTAGGCATGGTAATATTAGTAATACTCTTTTTTGGACAGTGTATTTTTAAAGCTTATTTTTATTAGCTCTCCTGCATTTGAGTCCATGAGAGCAAACTTCATCCCTGGTCATAAATAGCCCGGAAGGGCTTGTACCATGTTTGGGAGGAGCCTTCTGGCACAATGCTGTAAATGGGAGGAGTAAATCTGTCTCTCGCTATTTCCCCTAGCAATCCCTGGCATAGGAGGCAGGCAGGAAAAAAGGAAATGTACCTAAACAGGCTTAAAATCCTGTCTCAAAAAACCCTGACCCAAAAGGACAGCCTGGGAAGGAAGCAGAGTTTTAGGCAGTCCCTCACCAAGGTTTGTCTGAAATTACACCAGGACCCTTTCCAGCCAGTGGAACAGCCTGAGATTAGGAGGAGGCACAAAGGATGCTTAAAGTGCTCCTAGTCCTCTTCTGCAGGATTTCCAGGTACTGTGTTGTGCTTCCAAGTCTTTTCTGATAAAAACCTACTGCATTTTACTTTGTGATAAGATGATAAGAGTAGTTGAGGAGACTTGGCCTGTGCCACTGTAGTTGAAAGCAAGTTATATCCCCCTCTACTCTTCCCTTTAACCATCTGCTAATCATAAAGGTAGTGAAGCTCAGATAATTAATGAAGTGTTTATTCCTGCAATGCTGTGTAAATGGTATATAAAATTGAGATGTTACTTTAGTGAATATGTATCTGAAAGTATTCCTATTAGTAAATGTTTCTTCAAATTAACTTGGTAGTGCAATGATTTCCTGTGTTACACAAGCTATAGGACTTGCACAAATCATCTATGGCAGGGGACCCTGGAGAAGAGGTTTTGTGATAGGAAAGGAGAAAAAGAGATAAGTAATCAAAAGAAGTCTGCTTCAATGATGGGATGTTAACCTTGGTCAATCGAGATGCTGCTTGTGTAGTCTAGTGTTGTCAAGAGGAAATCAAATCACAAATAATAGATTAATGTAAAATGGTCGCATAGAATTTCACATGACCAGAAACCAAGGGGTGCAATTCAGCTTGCCACAAATATATTTAATGTTGGTGACAAACACAGCTTACTAAATCTGTGTCTTGATCTTTCAGAGAAGTCTTCCCTACTTCATTTTTCTACGGTGATTCTGTGGAAGCATCCAACTTCATTCAGTTGGAAAACCACGAATGCCTTTTCCAGTCTCTCAACTTCACACTGCAGGTAAAACTGATCCTTATTTTGACTGCTTTCCTGCTTGACAGCACATTCTGGTTTTGTATCTCTCTTATTCTGAGTGTGGTATGGGCTTTGGTGCATATTTCTGAATCACAGTATGCTATGCAATGCATCCTTCATTGGATGCTGTATTTACAGCATGCAGGGATGGTATATTTCCTTATCTGAATATATTATAACAAGAATTGCAAATAGGGCATCTCACTTCCATAGGAATGAAGCTGCTACCATTTGTTTCTCTTTTACCTTCCATCACATGCTGAGTAAAGAGCTCTAGTTACTCAAGTGCCACATCTTGGATGTAGTCGCAGGTTCAAAAGGGAGGAGTAATTCTTTTTAGTGGCATGGTCATTGAGCAGAGGAGTGGGCAACCATTATCCATGAGAACAAACACATACCTGTGCAAGGGATTCAGACTTGCTAAATGCCGCCAGTATGAAAATGTTTATAGCACTACTGATAAGAGTACAGCACAGGGAAGAGACTGTGACACTAAAAAGACAGGTGTGAGAATGTTTCATTAAATGTCTCAGAGCATCTCAATGTTCTTCAAGTATTATCTATAGATTACACTTCACATGGCAGTTAGATGGGTTCCTGGTGTGGCAAAACCTATGGATGATTTATTATAACAAACTCTTCTGATGCAGCAGAAATGAACTTGTCTCACTGCCGTGACTGTATCTATTACAAGCACTTCAAATCCTTTTTGACCACTAGATGGAACTAGGGAATGATAAATCATGCAGAGGTGGGGGAATCATTTATTGTGAAAAATAGTCTTTTGCCTTTTTTCCCCTTTCTGTTCTCCTAGGCATGAATGCCACTCAGCTCATAATGAATAACACATGTCTTCCTCCGTGGACAGACTGTGGTCCAGAGCAATTAAGCCCCCACTGTCATGCAGTGCCCTTAGCTATTTACTGGAAAGGAGTGAAAGCAGGATTTCAGGACATTAAAGCTTTTGTGAACCAGGCTATTAATTTTTGTGATTCTGATTTCATTCTTGAGGGTTTATAGGTCTTCCCCCTGCCCTCCCCCCCATAGCCAGTTATTGGTTAAAACCAGATAAAGAACAGATGTACTGATGCTTTAACTAGATTAATATTTTCAATAAAACAAAGTGATAACAGGTAAGGGAGAGAGAATTTATATATTGGCAGAGCCACCTTTTGTCCTGCCCCATCCTCTTCTCTCTCATGCGCACACTTAGAAGTTGCAATATTAATAATTTTTTTTCCATATACAAGTAGAAAATTACACTGTAACAAGTCACAGATCTGCTCTCCAGTAACATGGTAAACCTCGTAACTGTGTGTGTCAGAGAGAAAGGGTAGAGTTTCATAATGGGCAAAACATGGTTTGTGTCACTGTTTGCTTAATTGTTTTTAATGATTTGCCTGCCATTTATTAAACTTCTCCAGATGGAGAAAAGTAATAGTTTCTTAACCAAGGAAAAGAGATGATTTACAAAAATATGGGGCTTTATAGCGGTTTTTATATGTGAAAATCTATACCATGTCCAATGTTAATAAGGAAACAGATCTATGCATCATTTTTGGGGGTAACAAGATGTGCAATGAAAATGTCTTTTCTGCATTAACTCATATATCTGATCTCAGTGAGATAATCAAGTTTTTTTAAATGTCTAACATGAAACATTATGTTTGTATTTCATGCAGCATTTCTCATGCTCCATTGTAGTGGGATTTCTCCCCCTGCCTGGAGCCTCAGGGTTTTTGTAAGGATTTGGCATTGTGAACCGATTCTCTTTATCAGTCAGGCATTTCTTCAAATATAAACAGTGTTTGAAGAATGAAAACCTGTTGGTTTTAATAGTTGTACTTTACACAATTAACAACTGATTGCTACATCTTTTGACAGTACTGTCTCAGTGCAGATAAATGTTCTAATGGGCTTAATGTTTTTACTATATGCACTTATATATGTGTTGTTAGAAACAACCAGGAAATATTTTTCCTAATTAAAAAATGTAGATAGACATGAAAACTTATTTTCATTGAAATTTTTCCACGGATTGTTTCTTTTCAGCAAAAATCCACAAATTTTGGAATTTTCACTGGATATGTTTCAGTGGTGGACTGGAAATTCTTTGAGTTTTTGTTGAAAATTTGTGGGGGGTTTGATAGAAAGCCAATGTTTTCTGCTAAGAGTGTCATTTAATTGGAAACCCCAGAACATGAATGGAAGTTGTTCACATGCATTTCCTGGCAACTCAATCGGCAAACCCACAGTCCGGCAGTCACAATCATCATTACTTTGGCTTCTGCTCCATAAGGAAAACATACGCAGAATATAATGCAGTGGTTACCAGATAGAAATGAGAATGTTAACTGAGACAGCAATATTTCTTACAGTCTTCCGGATGGTGTTACCAAAACACTCAAAGAGTACTAGCAGTGTCTCTGTATATAAGGTAGAAGTCTCATGCTATTTGTATTGATGACTGGTAATTATCTTGCAAAACTGCTTCTCACTTGATATATGAGCTGTGTCTAAAGACTGTTAGATAAGCTAAACCTTTGACTTCTCCCTGATACTTACAAAAGAAGTCTTAGTCTGAAGACATTGAAAAACTTGCATAGTATTTGAATTTTTTCAAATGTACCTATACTCCCAGCTCTGGTTCTACAGTAGTTTCCCATTTATGAGCAGTCATATAGGTAATTTTATTTTTATTGATTTTTCATACATTTATATACATCTTTGTCTTACAGGTTTACAATGCTGGACCAAGCACTCTCCCTGGAGCTTTTCTTGACATTTCATTTCCAAACCGCCTCTCTGCCACTGGAGCAGAAATATTTCACGTTCAGCAGATGATGGTGAGTACGTTATGATGTGTTCTGAGCCCAGAGAAGCACTGAGAGCTATTGATGACTGAAACAAAAAAAGTCCAGCAGAACTAGATGAATCAGTTGCTTTTTTAGGCAATAAAAGGTTCTTTGTATCTGTAGCCAGATCATCATAAGCAGCTGAGCCCCTCCAGCTGTTGACTGCTGTCCCTCACCTAGGGCAAGCAGCCAGTTGTGTGTTCCTGGTTTCCTACAATGCACTGTAAAACTAGGTCAGGCTAATCCTGAAGGAAATGTGTAGAACACTTCCCTGAGTCACACCTCCAAAGAGGATTGAGTCTTAATCAGAGTCCTCCCTGATTAAATGGTATATGTAATATCAGCAGGATGCGTTATCAAGCTGACTCACGTTCCCTGTTTTTTTCCTGTGGTTATCTGCAAAAATGCTAGCTAGGTCTGAATACATTATCAATATCTATTTTTCTATAGTCCATGTTATAATTTGCTCTTTTTGAGTGTTCTTTTAAGAAATGTAAGTAACAGAGAAATTTATTCTTTCAACACAACATTTTTCAAAAGATGATTTTGTGTCAACTACAAAGAAAATCAAAATAAACTGTGGCAAGGGAGACACATTCTTAGATTTCATTTCTAATGTTTATTTATTACTTTCAAAGCTTTTGTTAAACCACTAAAATACCATCATTTATACTGTGGTGGCCAAGAGAGAGAAACCTCACTACTGAGGTATATTTATTGCTGAAATTCAGAGTAATCTGTCTTTGTAAGACAGAACCAGCTCTTTGGGCTACTTGAAAAGAAGTATTATACTTTCTTTGTTGTTAGCTACTTTTCTAGCCTTTTGGCTGAAAAGTATTACTATCCCTCATATTCAGGTAACTGTGTCACTGAATCTGTGTAAATATAGATCCAATAAGACCTTTCTAAACAGGTTTCCAAGATTTGTGCTGTTGAAAGGTATGAGATATAGGTATGGCTCACAGATGGGCACTAATGACAGAATCACTGAGAAACAGATTTGGGATACTGTATGAGACACCAGTGTTGTATAGACTGAGTCAATTCTCCAACTAGACTGAATTAATTCTCCAGCCTATGTCTCGTTTTCCATGGCATTGCATTTTAATGTTTTATTTAGTCCAGCCTTACATATGAAGATCACTTCCCTTTGACACGTTGCCTGTCAAAGGATCGTGACCTGTTTCCTTCTCCCTTCCCTGGTCTCTGTGTGCTGTGGGAGAGGGTGTGTGTCTGTGTGTGTTCACAGCAGCAGCAGAGAGGTGGGAGTCTCCTTAAAAGATTTTGTCTGCCCAAATGCTGGTGTCTCCTCTAAAGTCAGTCATCCTATATATTCCTATATAGCCAAGAGAGAGGAATGGAAAACTCAGCCCATCTAACTTAGGGTGTGATGAATTCCTTCTAGGCATTGCTTGTTTCTCTGTGTTGACTCTTCCAGGAGTCTGGGCAAATTGTCTTAGCCAAGACACCTGTTTTGCACACTTAAATTAGCTGAGGTGTACACTACCCTCCAAGCGGGCTAATTTCCAGGCATAGTTTGTCATCATTTCTACACAAGACCCTAAGTTACACTGACAAGGATGGGATGGACTATATGGTTTTGAATAGCTGTTAGAAAAACAAGGCAAAAACCTTAAATCTTGCGCTTAACTTGTTTTTGATTGCTGTTGTACCTCTGAAGGCTTACCTAAAGGAGGTCCAGCTGGGTGATGCGGCCTTGGGCACTGTGCTAATAAATACTTGTAGGGTTTGCATCCTTTTTCCTCAACAACAGGTTGTATTTCCCCCAGCATTATTTGACATCTTTCTTCTACTTTGCAGTTTGTCTTTGTTGAAATTTCAAACTGCCGTTGTGAGACCTATTTGCATTGCAGGCTGAAGAGTGGTAGTAGGCAAGTATGGTTTTATGAGAGATGTCTGCATGATACACTGGTGTACCCTGGATCATTTCAACCACTGTTTTTGGGTATATGGTCAGTAGGAGTCTAATGCATGACTTTTTGAGCATCTCTCACATGTTAATAAATGTTATCAAAGCAAATCCTGTCTGGGATAGTGGTTATCCCTGCTTTACAGATAAATAATTGAAACACCAAATGGTTTGCCTGAGGTCACACAGGAAATTTGTGTCAGAGCCAGGCACTGAACCCAYGTCTCCCAAGTCTTACTATTGTAACAGAAAAAGCATCCTACTCTCTTTCCTCCTGCCTCTCTCCCACTGAGTTTTTATTGACTAAAAAGGGAACTAAAATCATGGAGCTTTTCATCTTTTCATAGACTAAATATACTTAAACAAACAAACAAAACCCTAAAAGCAGCAGATTGGCATGAACTTTGGAAAATGGGTTAGAAGAGCTGTTTTTCAAGAGCATTTTTGTAAGTATAGTCTTTAAAAGGTCCCTTCCAATCCAAACGATTCTATGATTCTGTGATTAAAGATTTCAAGCTTTTGCTTATTTTGAACTTCCCAGAATCTAGACCGCAGTAAAGGTGATGGTGTCCTTTCAGACAGTGCAGGTGTTTCTGTAATTATACCTTTATACCTATAATCCAGCCATTCTAGGTGTCAGCGTTGCCAGACCTTTCAGAATAGCTGTCATTAATACAGAGGATTAGGAATTGTCATTTATCTGTAACTGAAGCTGTTGATAAAGCATTTGGGATTTGATGATGTCATGGTTTTGTTTTTTTAAAGCTATTAATTCTTTTGCCACTTCTCTGATGTACCGTACAGCAGTGAAATTTATGGGTGAAAATGCATAGTAAAAGCACTAGAGTTTGTGGCTCAAATACACATATACCACACAAGACAGTGCCAGGAGCTAATTCCTTCATATTGTATTCATTGATGTAGTCTTTCAGGCACAAAAAATAGTAAAAGGAAGAGAGTCACATACGGCCCACTGGAACGGTCTGTATCTCTGGGAGGTGTTAATAGGAATTATTATCTCGCTGCTCTTAGAGGAAATGACAGCCCTCATGCTTCCTCTATTCCTGTTGCTCTAAGCTTTTGGCTTTATTGCAGAAACTGCTTTAAGATTTTCTTCCAGAGAAATTCAGGTCACAGAGATGTTCTGACATTTGGAGTTCTGCCTTAGAGATGTTCAGATGCTCTTCAAGGGGTCTTGGGAGTTTCTGCAGCACTTCCCCCAACAAAACCCCTAATATATAAAGGAAACAAGTGAACAGTAAAAGCCGGAAGTAAAAGAAAATGGATAATTGAAAGAAAACTAGAAAAAAAACAAGTGAACTTCCTCCCTATCAGAAATTTTAAACCAAAAGGAAATGCTAGAAATTTTACAAGTCATTTTAACTAGGGAATTTTACCATTGACATTGATTTTACATAGTAGATACTCAAATTCTGAAGTGGTAAATGATATTTTGGAAGCAGATAAGACAAATTAGTACTTGGTTGGTTTTATGTATTTTTGTACTTGCTTTCTTGCAGAGGTTTCAAGCCAGGTTAAAAAATAATAAATGAAATACCTCAGCTTGTTGGTAGAAGTGTTGTGATAGGAACAATATAGGTGATGACACAGAAGAGCTTCACCCAGAGTACAGTAGAGTTAGTGTTAACAGACATGTATATTCTCCAGTCTTCAAGCCATTGATTATCTATTCTTCCACAAAGGAAAACAGTGCTCATTATACTTGTGTGTGTTCTGGTTTTGAACTGAAAGATTAGTAATTTCCTTTGGGTATCCAGCTAATTTGGAGGGCAAGGGAAGCGCTACTTGACTTGCCAGCCAAGGAGCTGCTTTCCGGGGCATCCAAAAAGATTTTCACAATGGGAGTTCCTACCAAATTAACCAGGGTATTTCCTGAAGCTGTTGATAAATTAGCAACGAGTCCGGGATTACTCTGATGCTGGCTTTATGGAACTGGATCAGATTGTTGCCTTCCTATTTATTTTATTTCCAGCGAAGGTAAACACAATTACGAGGAACGAGGGACTAACAGTTGGCAGCCGAGTTTGTCTGTTTGAACTGGAAGCCAACTGCAGTGTAAGCAGATGACCCTCACCCTTCCTCTGGAGGGACCAAGCTCTGCAGGGCTGCCAGGTTGTTTAGACTCCAGTCAGACAATTGTCACCAGAATCAAAGATGCACGGTGTTAACCCAGAGCAAGTGCCATGTGCGCTTGTGCGTTTTTGGAAGGAGCTATTGCTTCTTCTATTGCATGCATTGTGCAGGCCAGCAAGCATTGATTTTTTTTTTTAAGAGCCTGTTTAGGTGAATCAATACGGAGGATATAAAGAACTGTGTTGTTATCATTGCTGAGATAAGGATCTTGTTGGAAAGTGAGATGCACATGTTGCAAGACAGCCTCTTCAAAGAGTTTGCAGTCTAGGCAATGAAATAAAGGGGAATTCGGAGGAAGGAGGGAGAAGGAAAGAAATACTGTCCTCAATTTTCTGATGAGAAACTCCCTCCCTGCATGTAACTTTTCATATCTAAGTGTAGTAATTACTGTTTTAGTAATTGCTAGTAATAGAATATTTTTAAATTACTATGTTCTCTTACTCTAGTAGCTAATGGAGAGAGAGGCATAGAAACAACTCTGGAGAAGCACTTGCTGGTCTCCACTGACAATACAAAAGCCATCTAGTCTCCCTGAGTTTCCCTAGGTGTCTAAGCTTAGACTTTTGAGAATTATCTCCAGAGAGCGAAAAATGGGTTAAACCTCAGTCTTGTGAATCCTGCTCCCATTGACCTTGAGTGTGCCAGTTAGCTCAAGCCCCTAGTTCCTGGTCCAGCGTTCCCATCACTTTTTGGTTAGGGAGCAAAATAAAAAGTCCTTCTGTTGGAAGGACAAACGGAAGTCCTCCAGTTGTCCTATTATGCTTGGCATATTCACGCTTCTTTCTTCTGTCTGAGCGGGTGAGACCTGGATTGTGCCTTTATGAAAGCTGGGTATCAGTAAGATTTAAAAAACAAAGAAAAGCTGAATTGGAAATGAATTAACGGCATGGAGGAGTTGAAGAGAATTCCTTTTCCAAGTTGCCTTTTAAGTTAATGGCTGCCTGAGCATAGGACTGTAGAAAAGCTTGTCATGTTCAATAAGGAAAACCATTGAAATAAACATTATTCTCTTCCTCTGAATGTTGAAACAGAAAAAGTAAAATGGAGTCAGTCCCAGAGCCACAAGTCTTTCCTGGCTGATGACAGGTTACATTTTTAAGGCCAGTTTTGTGTAGCACTCATGTCATTTTTCTTCCTGGCATTTGCACAGTAATGTCTGTAAGGAGCAGGAAGACGTTAAGGGGAAGAGTTAAAGCTTGCTGTCTTGTTCCGTGAAGGGTCCCAGGCTGCTTGAGGTTTTTCTTCACTTGTATAATGAAAAAGAAATCTTTGCAATTTTAAAACCTTAAATGTAATTTCTGCTTATTATCTGTAGGTTGCTATCCTCCAGCATAAGAATAAGATGCTTTGGGAACTGCAGTGCCGATGTTTAAAACCATAAGCAAAGGAGGACTCTCAAAGCTCTCTGAAGTGCTGGTAGTGCATGAGTGCTCCTTGAAGCATATGTTGAGATTGTCAGGCTCACTATTACACGCTCCACATACAGAGGCAAACCTGTATATCGTTATTGTTATGTAGAAAACCCCTTGTTTTTTGGCAGCCAGTTTAAAATTGTTCAGTTTCTGTCTTTTGAAGTTACAGGTCTTGGCTCTGAAAACATATACACAGTCCCAGCATGTGAAAATACAAATATTTGCTGATAGTACTTGTAGAAAATTTTTTTCCAGCAGCAATTTATGCTGCTGCTGGTTGCCACCATTGATACAAGGTTTGTACAGGAACATTTTGGACTTAAAGCAAGATTTGTTTTAGCCCTTTGTATTAGTCATCCCCCCTGTAGTCTCTTCATTTCAGTGATTGCTATACACATGTTCACATAMGCATATTTTGGTACCATATTTAAAGGCATAGCTAGATGGCTATTCATTCCAGGGAGTGTATTGTACAGAAACTTGCTGACCTTCCTGCCTCCTTCTCTTTAAATGCTTCTTTCAATGACTGTTCCAAAACATTTTGCTTAGGCAAAGGTGTTCCCCCCACCCCCGGTCTAGAGCATCTCTGTGATAGTGACGGAATCTGACTTTGCCTGGGAGCCCTGTCACTTGCAGAAGAAACTGTCCACCCTGTCCCGGGATGGCTGTGCAGGGAGGCAGGAGCAAACGCCATGGTCCAGCGTGGCACAGTCGCCTCTAGGCATGGGAAATAGGACCCCAAAGCAGCTCAGAAAGAGCTCTCATAAACGTCTTCCTAATGTCAGCATGATAAGCTGAAGCTTTTTCAGTGAAGAGGAACTTAACTCTCATTTGAGATTTCATTGTTATACAGGAAAGGGTGCCTGGCCATAAAATTAAGTTATTTCCTGAGTTAGGACCTTAAAATAAATCCAAAGTGGAAAAAAAATCATGACATTTTTGCTTTACAGGAACCAGCTGAATCACTCTACAAAAGCTGTGCCTTGGTTAGAGTTCAATGCATTTACAATGCTTGAAAATGATCTTTTCATGCATTGCTGGATATTGCCTTCAGGATACAGCAAGACTACGTAACATGGCAGAAAGTTTTCTGTGACTTCCTAGTTTGGATTTTTAGGTGAAACCAGATTTGGACAAATTTTTGACATTTTCTATTTGTTTTGTCCAAATCTTCTAGCAATGAGAGAGCTGTAGTATTTGCATAAGCAGTGAATTTTTTTTGCAAATGCTAGATAAAGAGGATGTTCATGGAAAGCACATTTTGGATGTGCAAAGATAAGTCTGTCTTTCAAGAAAAACTGGTACTATAAAGATCAGGGCCATCGAAAAATGGTCAAAAATGCACTGTGATCTACGTATTAAATCAGACCGTGGCAACACTTGACGTGTTCACTTGTGGCCTGCTCACAGTTAGCTTCTAAACTAAAGAAGTTAAATTTGTCAAATTACTTAGCTACTGAAATTTTCCAACATTCTCTTCCCCCAGAACTCATGACCTGTCAATATAATGTGGCAGTCTGATTAATATTTTGTGTCAACTGAAAGTGTTGCTACTTTGTGAACTGCCCATAGTTGCTATTTTCTTGGCCAAATATGTGAAATTCCAATTTTGAAGAAGATGGCTGATTTGCCTTTTCATAAAAGTGAATTTCAGATAAAGAAAGAAGCCTTACGAAGTGAATTGGCTGTATACATTAGCTCTTCTCAGATTCATGAAGGAAGCAGGAAGTTTGGTAGATACCACAGTAATCCCGAGTTTTGCTGAGGTATGGAAAAAAATACACAGTAGACTTTTTGTAAGCTTCCCAGGCAGAGAATTCCCTGGTGAAGGAACTACTGAGTGAGAAAAGAAGAGAGTCTACAAAATTTTATTTTATTTTATTTTTTTTTATTTAATTTTTTATTTTAATTTTTTATTTTATTTTGATTTTTTTATTATTATTTCTTTTTGAAGGAGTATAAGAGTTACATCCTTTCACCATTTTCCCATTGGTGAAGCTGTTCCTGCCAAAAAACAATGAAGAAGGAAATTCAGGAAAGAGCTGATTGATTAATTCTTTTAACATACATGCCTCTTTTAAATGCTAAACTAGCGTTTTTCTTTCATAAATAACTTAACAAGATTTGTGGTTTAAATGTAAATTTAGAAACTAGGAAAGGAAGAGTTAAAAACAATGCTATCTGTGTCTATAAACTCTTATCTCCCATTTGATGGTAGAAGGGTTTACCCCCTGTCCCGTACATGTATCAGAGTGGAAATAAGCATCTTTTGTTTGATTTCTCTCCTGACTTTGAAAGTACATCATTCCAGTCTTGTGCAAGGTACTGGATAGTATCAAAAATATCAATAAACCATTCCTTGGGGGAATGAGAACTCTGAGGATGTTCTGGAAACAAAGGACATCTTCTGCCTAACTTAAAATGCCCCACCACCACCCCACACCCCAGGAGGGTTTTTTTAATGAGGATGACTCATTTCATCTTCAAGTGTCTACAATAGATCAGTGAAATCATCCTGTTGGAGGTCATACCTTCTCTCCGCTGCCTCTAAAGAGAGCTTAGATCTTAGAGCTGATCTTAGATACCTTTCCGATACATTCAAATATCCGCTTTAGTGAAACATCCCACCCAAGTTGTTTGAGCCCTACAGGGAATGTATTTATCTGCACAGTCTTCAGAATTTTTCATCCTAACATAAACACAGCCCATGAGGAAAGTCCAACGGTTAGGTAAAGAAAAACTATGGGCTTATTTGTGTTTTACGCACCATAGGAAAGGCTGTAGAAGGGGATGTGCTGGCAAGAGGTAGAACCTCGCTGAAGGGGCACTGAACTCCAAGTGATCTCAGGGGCTTTTTAAATAGAGACGTACCTTGAGATCTATTTGCTGCCTCATGTGTTTAGCATTTCGCAGTTAATCATAGGGAGAGGAAATGTACCTGTCAGTGACTCTCTCTTGGATTTCAACTGTTAAAGGCTGATACATAAGGAGCACACGAATGTTAGAGGTAAACTGGTCTCCATGTAAGGTGGTGTTCGTTCATTCTTAGGCCTGGACCTTCTGTGGACCTTGCAGTTAAATCATACGAGTAGTCAGTGTTTCTTCTCACTGTGTACATGTGGCRGTGCCCCCTCTCTAGGAAAGAAGCCGCTGTCTTGTAAGTCAGGAACTTTAAATCAGAAGATCTTTGCACTTCTTACTAAACTGGGTAGGCAGCACTAGTTCTTGAGAGTAGTACTTCTGGGGATTGCTGCGAAGTACGTGCAAAGTGGTTGCAGGGGCCAAGACCAGGCAAATGTTGCAGGATTATGCTGATCAAACCCCGTTAACAGGTTATTTAATTAAGCTGCAGGGTTAAGTGCATCAGAAGAACATCTACAGGCATTGCAATCAGGTTAGCAAAGATTTATGCCAAACATGCATCTGGTGTTTTCCTTTCGGCTGGAGGAGCAGGAACCAGAGCTACAGTGGAATACTCCTCTATCCTAATTTAATGCTTTAGCATTTCCACTTTGCTGTTTAAATCTTGTCTTTCATGGCCATGTAAGTTTACATATTGGATCTGTGGAGTACTGGTTTTGCTTAACAGCATTGCTATTTTTAGTCGAAATCTTTCAAGGGTTGTGTAAAATGGGTTAATTTTAAAAATTCTTTTCTGTTGTTTCAGTGGCTCTTAAATTTATTGCCAGAATCAACAAAACTGCTCTGATTCACACACGTTTCATTATCAGTGAATATTAAACGTTTTTGGCATATGGAGCAAGTACTCAGATAACATATTTACATAACTTATTTGTCTACTGTTGAAAGTCTGACCTTGTCTGGAATTTCTTGTGAGTGCTCTTTTTTTCTCAGTGTGTGTGACACGTTAGATTAACCATGCCTATCAATTCATCTCTGTTCACCTACTATAGGGTGAATCAGTATCTTTGAATCAGGACACATGTATACGTTTTTCCCTAATATTAGGGTGAGTGTGCTATGATTAGCAACAAAGATAAACAAAAGTGGATCTGTTACTTATTATCCAATTTGCAAACTTGAACCACTGATTAGACATGCATACATAAATAAAACAGTAAAAAAAACTAATAAGAAAGGAGAAATATGTAAAAACTATCTGGCAGCAATTTCAAGAAGTCTACAGCCAAACTGTCCTTTGGAGCCAGCATACCCTAGGGCTGATGAGAAAGGCATCCATTTCGGAGTTGAACAATGTTAAAAATTTTGTGAGACAATTGACCTGTGTTCAGACCTTGAGCGTGTTTCCTGCAGCTAAAATTGCTGTTCCAAATATCTTGTGTCTCATGACGTTTTCCCTGAACTTGCCCCCGTGCTTTTTCTGTGTTCGGACCTGGGTTTGGTTCCACCACACGCACTCATGGCTGGATTCCACCTTCACACTTGCTTTGTGTCAGCTTAATGCTACTGGCTTCCAGGCTCTCGCTAATAACTGGTGATGATTTAGCTCAAGAGGGAATCGGGCTTACTGGAAGAGCCTGGAAACTTTAAGTTTTAATACCATAATGAATTCCTTTGCATTAGTGGGAGTCTAGTGTTGTCTATAAGGAATGAGCTGAAGATACACATTTGCTCACCTGTTTATCTTGTAAAATGCCAATCATTAAATATGGGATTAGCATGCGGCTTCTTATATGCAGCAATGCAGCAGGGAGATTGTACTTAATGCTTCGCTGGAAGCAACAGTTAGTTTCCTCATGTTTTTCAGTCTCATTCTTCCAAGAGACTCCTGTCACGTGCACATACTTAACCCCATGCCAACTGCCAATTTCCACTTCCCTTGGTACTCAACTGAACTTTCCAGCCCCCTGTTTGGAAATTGTATTTCATTTCCCTCTCCCAGGTTGACATCTTGTGCAGGATACGAGACTCGGAAAAAAATGGAGGGTCTCGCCTTTGATGCATGTTAAATGGGTTGAGGTTAGGTCTAGAAGGGGCCACTGGCCACCTGTGAAGTTTATGTTACAGGCAGTATGGCCTGAACACTTAAAATGTTTGCTCACAAACCCCAACAATTTCTTAAAGGCCCCAAAGGCTTCCTAGAAATTGCCACGTTCTGAGAGTAGCTACAGATGAGCAGAAATGATGTTACAAGTACCCTGAAGGTGGGGGACAGAGCTGATAGTAGAAGGGGAATGTGCTGAGGCAGCAGGTGTATTATTTCTCCTAGAAACTCCAAACCCCGTAAACCGATGGCTGACCTGGATTAGAAATGTGAGAAGTGTTTCATTGGCAGCCCTGGGTTATCCTCTGTGTTCCCAGGGGAACGTGTGGTGATTGTCCCCCTTGCACTGGTACCACCTTGTTGGAGTGCCAAGCCCAGCCCAAGTATTCTCATAAATCCCTACACATGCAGGGAAAGTCAGAGAGGATGATCCCTCTGTACGTAATAAATCCAACATGCTATTCCCATACAGCCCTATTAAATATCCTGCAGTTTTTTAGGATGTAATGTGTGTGGAGTGTACATGATATGTTTTACATACAACCATTTCACTCTGAAATATCCTCCTGCCACTTTTTCTTAAGGGTGGTATAATGTGATATGGTTAAAAATCATTGCTACTTTATGGGTTTGCCCCTGCTCCATAAGACTTTTCAAATATTCAGAGTCCACTAAAGTCATCCCGTGGGCATTTCTTCCTTGTTGCAGATACAGCATTTTTAAAGCATGAAGTAATGCACATGCTTTCTCCAGTGGTTAGTTACATCTTGTCTCTGAGAAGCTTAGTGGTTTGTGCTGATGACAAAAAGTTGGCAGAGTAACCCGTTGTATAGGCTGTCCTATTTAAACATTGTCTCTCAAGCATGTTTATGGGCTCTTTAAGGGGACAACAACTTCCAGTAAATTAACAAAGCTAGAGACTAACTTGTCTCTGAACGTGTGGCCATTTATGGGTAGGGTAGGCAGCAAAAGGGATATTCTGCTTTTCTGCATGATGATAGATTAGTAATACTATTAGCCTTTGCAGAGTTATGAGGCCTGTTATGCAAGGTGCCATTTACAGTCTGCGTAGTACAAACGTTCTGGCTTATACCTCTTCATGTTTAGCATGTTGCATGTATATGCACACGTGTTGAATACAATAGGAGAATACACATATATATGTTCATGAGTGAGTAGTGATTTTCAGTCCCTTAGATTTTGGATGTCCAGCTAAAACTCTCTAAAAGATGGTGATTTTTAAGTGTCACGTGTCCACCTTTTGGAAGCAGGCCTGTTAGGTGTCTAAGTGAGGCACCCAGCAATAACGTCTCACTATTGAAAATTGTAGATGGCTATTCTGGCATCCAGCGATGTTCAAGAATGCAGGTGAGATCTGAATGCAGGCTGTGCTGGCTTTAATCACACTGATATTCCACAGTGGGAATATCAGAGTGATTTTTTTTTTTTTTTTTTTAACCTTTCTTTACCTTGGGGCTGAGCAGTTTGACAAAAGTGCCTTTGAACTTGAGATAAAAACTAGAAAAAAAAAAATACACATAATGCATTGATGTTAGGTGTTTTGCAGTCTATGACAAGATGTTCCTAGAGAATGGGAACATCCCTACACACGGACAGCCTGGTAAAAAGAAACCACTGTCAATAAAAACTTGTATGGGAAAATTTTACTTTTGTTCTTAATGTTGGTTTGCCTCACATGAAAGTTGAAGACATTATTCAAGAAGGTCAAAACATACTTCATTCTAATTAGAACAATGACAAATCATAATAAGCATATCAAGTTATAAATTCTTCGTGGAAAAGTTTTTAAAAAATGTTTGTGTTTCCATCAGAAGACAACCCCCTTACGAATTTTTCAGTTTAGAATTGAAAATCTGAAAATGTAATTACTTTGCAAAAATACGATATTTTTTTTAATTGGAAAGGTTTTCCAGGAGTTGAGGGCTAGGATCAGTAGTTGGTAATATTTAGTTCTGTGTTACAAAAATTTTATGCTGTTACCCTGAAAAAACTCATTATATATGTGGGAGTCTTGACTATATCTGAGAGCATAGACTATTGTATACAGAGAAGAAGAAAAAGTAGAAAATAATTTAAGACGTTTGAAATTATTTTTATGCCATTTTTTCTGCAATGTAAAGCTGTTCAATGAAATCTGCTAGGTCAGATTAAAATATATATATATATATCACTTCTAGTTATGGAGGAATTTTGTATGGTCAAGACTGATTGTAGCTTTTTTGTTCCAGAAGGGTTTGCTTATGTAGCAATGTAACCATTCTAGTACATAACAAACAATATGAATTCTAGGAGTCCTGCTGATAGGAGTTAATGTAATATCCACACTCACAGGTGAAAAAATTGAAAACTTGTTCTTAGCAAGCATGCGTAATGTGTATTTTCCACACCTTCGGAGTCATCACCCTTTGGCAGAAGTTCTGCTGGGCTGAAGACCAAAGTGCACCTTGGAGTGCTTCTTTACTAGCATCTTAGTTCAGTCCAGAAGTGAGCTTTTAAAGCAAAATCCCCAGCCCTCCCCACSCAGGGAGCTGTGGTTCACATTGCAGAGTGCACAAACTTTGGGCAAAAGAAACACAAAGGAGCACTCGAAGAGTGCACTTAACACTCATTTGTGGCTGCAGCACATTCAGGCCACAGGACCAGACTGAGAGCAAGTTAGAAAAGTATGTAATACAGACATCAGGTGCTGAGGATGTCTTGCAGTTAGCCTGGTTCACCTTTTTGTTTGGCCTACATTATGTGCTAATGTAGACGTTGTCTACATCTGTCTGGGTAGAGATTTTAGGTACACTTCCAGTACAGGAGATTTAACTATATTGCCAGTGCACCAGACTGCAAATGATTTTATGCAGAACTTAAAACAGGCAAGTACCTTCTGGAAAACAAAACGAAGCAACCTTCAGCACAGACAGCTCTGACACAGCTCCTTGGAAGTCTCTCCCTGGGAGGCTGCAGGGCTGCTGCTGCTTGGTACCTCACTCGGGACAGGGTTTTTATTTCCCAAGTTACAGTCTTAATGTAGAATTTAAGAGAGCCTCCCTTCTGTCCCTGTTCCCCCTCCCCAGTTTTGTTGTTGTTTGTTTGTGTTAGGAGTTGGACGTTGATTTTTCTCTGTGGCTTCTGTGTAGTCCTTGTACTGAGTGCAAAGGCAACACACATCTCTTTCCACATCCTCTGCACTGCCCTGAAAACCCCCTTCTGCTATTTCTGTGAGATGTTAGATCCCAGGTCCTGGGAAGACCACTTTGCGGGTAGTCCTTTTCTGTTTATAGGCTGCTGAGACCACATGGAAATTTCCAAAAAGCTCTAGTATGTCATGTACCATGAAACGCCAAGACTTTGTCGAAGAGCCTGGCTACCTACTCCGTTTCGAAGACTTATACAGTTCTTGCATCTATAAATCATAAGCGTTTGCTCACRCAAATCTTTGCCAGAGATTTTCTTCTCTGTGTACCAGATCATGAGGTTGGTCACAAGGAGAAAAACAGGTGGCTGGGGTAGCACCATGGTTGAACAAGGAGAGGCTCACACATGAGGCCAAATCCTGATTTGTATTTCAGAGATGCAGTTCAGTCTCAGCATAATGCAGGCAGGAGCTTTGTGCTAAGATTTTATTTAGCAGGTTGATTTCTAGAGCTGAATTTTTCATTGAAAACAAAGTTTAGTGAAAAGTTACAATAGTTTTGTCTGACTGACTGATTGACTGACCCTTCCCTTTATGCATGTAAAAATTGAGGAAAATAAGAGATGGCGTGAAATATAAGTGTCTGACGGTCACCCTAACAAAACAAACAAACAAACAAAGAACCAAAAAAATCCCCCAATTGTGGCCAGTCCTTTGGAAAGGCTGGATTTCCTTCTGCCTCAGCATGATCCACCCATTTCAAAGTTTTTTGTTACTTTTTTCCTAGTTCTGTGGCTCTGCTGTTTCTAAGAGTGCTAAAAGAAACTGAGTGCTTCTCAGCTGCCTTGCATCCTTTCCTGCCTACCAGCTGTCAGCATACGCTGATTGATCACAGATACACAGATGAATACGACCTAATTTCTGTATGGATGAATTCCCCCAAATTCTGCAGGCCAAGTAGCAGTGTCTGCCTTCTCCTTCAAGGAAGTGGCATCTGCCTTTGGCTACTAAAACAGACTGTAGGTGACCCGCTGGTCTGTTCCAGAGCAGCGCAGGTGATGGGAGGTGCTCAGTCCTTGCACTTGTCCCTCCTAAGATGGGCAGAGACACTGAATTTAATAGCCACCGTGTGTAGTATTGCTGCATAGTTGGCAGAGAGGAAAGGGTATTTCCAAATTCAGACTTAGTCCTCTGGAGGTGCCTTTCTCTGTTTCAGCGAAAGTGTTTTAAAAAGGGCAAGATGTAGCCAAGCTTCAGTTTAAGAAAAGATAATCATTTGGAGAAGGAAGGACCAGATTTATGTTGCTTCATGCCAGATAATTCCTTTTAGTCTTGTGAGATGTTTCTGCTTTGGTTTGTTCCTACACCGTATTTGTACAGGATGTAAAGCAGGACTATTTGGAGAGTATGTCAAAAGCTGGGATAGTGCAGAAGCTCATACTGTCCTTTCTRTATCTCTTGCATGAATCTAATGACATCTGTCCAAGTGTCTGGTAATTCAAACTTTCAGGAAGAAAGAACAAGTACTGAATAGATCTTGACTCTTTGCTGTTCTTGATTTAACATAAACCTTCTGGTTGATCTGGATCTAATTCCCATGTGAAAGTTCAAAGAAAATAAATGTCAGTGTGTTTTGTGAATCTCTTACCTACAATAAATAATGAAAACTCATTCCAGCTGATCTGGGCAAATGGAGAACATCATAGTCTTAATTTTCAGTTGATCCCAAGGAGACTGTAAACTGTGGGTAGCTACCTGKGCCTGTATCTGTTGGGAATGTAAGGACAGATTATGTAAAGACAGGTTATGAATATGTACTTCAAAGAACAGATTATGAAGAGCTTGTGGGCCAGTGAAGCAGAAAAGGTATATCTTACCAAGAGACATAGACATCACTTGTGTGGTAAATAGTATTTAAGAACTAGATAGACCTTTGTTTTTTGTTTCTTTTTTGGCAATACTTTGGCTAACTCAGCTATAAACTGTTTAATGCAGAATCGGACTCAGAGCATGCAGTAATTTCATATCTATAACAACTTTTTTACTCCTTCTTTCAAGGATTTGTGATTTGAATAAGGTACAAGTTTTCATCCTCTCAGAGTAGAAGATGTGGGGAAGTCAACAGCAGGATGTATAAGAATGTCACTTGGTGATTTATGGGAAAATCTCCCTCCCTCACTCTTAGAGATTTTAAGGATGGCGGCAGGAGAAATTTGCTGATACTTTGTTGTCATAGTTTGTATTAAATTCCAACAGATTTTCTTCAGTGAATATTCATAAGCTGCAAAAAGTGAGAAGGGTTTTCTAGTGCAAGGTTATCTTGATTGAAGATCGTTTTATCAAAGCTTGGTACATTTCACTTGCTTCAAGCATCTACTTTTCTGAACAAGTGAATAAGCTAATGATACAAAAGGGGTTTTTTTGTACTATTTATGCTAAAGGTAAAAGAACAGATTTAGTGTCCAGGCTTGTGCCTTTACACAAAGATTTCATTTATCTCATTAGTTCTGATATAAACTGTGAAACAGCCAAGTTGGCCAAAGCACCAAATAATACAGTTACAAAAAAGGTAATACACAGGGTAACACAATGGACTTAAAATGCTATGTGGTGATTTATATCTTTTGCTGAGATCTTCCTCCTCTGTCTCCATCTCCAGACATGTAGAACACAGACACCTACATGTGAACTAGGTTAGATATGTTCGTATCCTATCCAGTCAAGAGAGACAAGCATTTCCAGAGCATGGTTTATCTGGCTTGCTTTAGATATTTTCTTTAGGATTATTTGACTCCCGAAGCATTTATTTCTCTCTTTTGACTATTATTGGGAGTCCAGACATCCAGCTCAGATGTAGGTATTTTTATGGACAGGCTAATCCCACCTTCTTGTGTAATTTATTTTAATTCAGAATAATAATTGTGATTATAATTGTGCCTGCAGGTTGGTCAGGACAAAGGAAGCTGTTCTTTTCACAGAAACCCCAGCCCATGCATTGTTCCTCAAGAGAATGAAAATATTTTCCACACGATATTTGCTTTTTTCACAAAGACTGGCAGAAAAGTATTGGTAAGAAAGTCCGCCTATGACAAACTTGAACATACGGTATATCTTACAAAAGATTTTGCATGGCTCAGCATGAAGAACTCAAGCAGATAGTTCATTATAAAGCAACTGTTTGGTGCATGTAGACTAATACTGATGATGTGCTGTGGGGATATTTAGTGATTTTAATTGTCTGATTTTTAAACGGATATAGGGAGTTTCAGGAAGTACAGTGGGGAGGGAGTTACCTGGCATGGCAGCGCACGCTTGCTGACCAGAGCCCTCGCTCCCGTATTTTGTCAAAGGCACATGGGTCAGCGGGGCCCTGCACCGTGCTCGATGCCTGACCTGCGCAGAGGGCTGAAGTGCAGCGGTGGCCCAGCCCTGGGTGCTCATGTGTCTCAGCAGCTCGGCAGAGGGCTGAATTTCACCTGCCTTGCTTTCATGCAGGTCTCTGTATCTAGCCGTCTTCAGGTCTTGAAAGTTGTTGCTATTTCAGTGCAGGAGTGTTGTATTTTAGCAGTTTACTATGTAACTTAGTCAGCTGGCATATTTGCTGTCACACAATTTGTCACTGAATTTTTTCCTCCTTTGCCTAACAGCTTTTTCCATATTTCTTGTAGGACTGTGAAAGACCAGGCAGGTCCTGCTTAATTATACGCTGCAACTTAAGCTCACTAGCAAAAGCAGAGTCCTGTGATATAAGTGTCTACACGCTGCTGAATACTGAGATACTGAAGAAGGTATGTGCTTCCTTTGTAGTTTGTCTTAAATACCAATTTAAGTAGGCTTATGTGCATCAATGGACTCAAGAGTTGCATTCCTTCTTCTCTTTACTAGTGTGTTATAAAAAATCATGGTGTCAAAATAAACAGATCTATTTATCAACAGCGTGTATGGAGGTGTTAATCCTGGTTCTTACCCATTACCCATTAAGGCAGAAATAAATTAAGTTCAGAAATTTATACATTGAGAAACAACAAATTAGGCCCCTAATTGTATGCATGGTGTTAAGGCTAGAGACTTCTGAAGATTGAATTGATTTCCAAAAATGTTCATTCTGAAAAATGAAAAGTAGAGTAAGTGCATGTAAACTGTGACCAACTATCTATCATTCCCTCCATGTAAACAGAGATGTTTTTTGTAATTTTTTACTTCAAATGATTATTATTCAAAGAAGATACATCACGACCATATTAATGCTGAGTTTGACATTTGTGACAAGAAACAAATGGTTGCAAGTTAATTCATGTCTTCTCTGAAGCCACTGAATGAGACAGCAAATCTTTTAAATTTCTAGTGATTTACTGCATTTTGCCCTGTTTTCCTATACTTACAAAAATGCTGACTGTGTAATTGTGGTAAGATGTTGTAAGACTATGGGGGTGTAAGATAATCAGAGGAGAAAGCTGATAACATGAGCCTACTAAAATAAACCTGTCTTTGATAGCTGCTAGATTAAAAGCATTGGAGAGAGCCCTTACTAGAAAGCAGTTCCTAAAGCAATTGATAGCTCTGAGCTTTTCCAGCTGAAACCAACCAGTCTGCTAACGTTTGTTCATATCTGAAAACAGGAAATATAGGCAAGGGCAGAAGTTTCAGGTGTTTGTTACATGCTTATAGAAATGCTGAAATAGGTAAGCAAGTAACTGAGTGCACACAAAATGTGCTTCTGGGAAATTCAGTCCTGGGAATAGCCAGGATACATCCCAACTGCTGGGTCCTTTCCAAGATGACCATTAGCAACACTCCTTTAAAAGACACACAGTGCTTACACATGTCTTTGGGTCAGTATCACCAATTACATGCCATTTGCTACTTATCACCTACCTTCCCCAAGGTGAACAGCACACAAATGACTAACCTATGAGTTGAAATGGCAGCTTATTGGAATGTGCCTGTTAAAATGCACTGTGTAAAATATAGGAGAAATATATATTAATAAGGGGAGGTGTACATTGAATATTTAAGATATTTGCAGTGAACAGATTCAAATAATTAAGAAGTTTTCACCTTAAGATATACTTGAGTTTATCCCAAGTTTTGTATACCTTTTTTCTGTTCACTTGAAAAACAAATAGGAACTTTTCTTTGATGGTTAATATTGACCCTGCCTGTGTTGATTGGCAATGTTCTTTTGCTTTTGCGCTAAATGTGGGAAACATTAACAGGCCAAATACAAATGATGTGTTTAAAGTCCAACATACCTGATTTTGTTTTAATCTGAGATAATGTGCTCGGTTTTGTCTGGCTGTTACGAGCACAAGGTATATTTTTTCAAAGCAGGGTTTTAACCAGGATAGTACTTAACTCTCAACCCAGCCTCCACTAAGCATTGTCTAGATGTGTTTATTACACTGGCAAATGTTTGATGTTTTTGTTTGGGGTTTTTTTGGTGCTTTTTTTTTGCACCCTCAAATCCAATTCTTCCTCTTTTTACTTCTCAGGACAGTTCATCGGTCATCCAGTTCGTCACAAGGGCAAGGGTGCGGGTGGACCCTGACCTCAGAGTTGTGGAGGTGCCCAATGGGAGCCCAGAAGAAAAACCAGTAAGTAAATAAACCTGAAGAGAATCCCAGTGAGCTGGAGATCATTGAAAGCGCTACGCAAACTGGAATTTGTGGCTGGGCTTGGGTTGGGCTAGCCCATGAGAGTGCCCAGATTTTGTCTGGCTAGACTAGCAGTGCTGTGAACTSTGCTTCTGTGGTTTTGCTGTCTGTGATAACCATGCCATCACAGTGAATGATGTTATGTGGAGCAGGAGGATCTGTGTTGCACTAGCCAAAATTGTAATACCCTTGAGGTATTCGCACCAAAATTAGGTTTAGCTTCCTGTTCTAGGGTTAACGTCTGCTTTAATCTAATTCAGATTTTCCTTGAAAACCTAGCAGAGACTTGAAACCCCAGCAAAGTCTTTTCAGATGTGCCAGTATGAAATATTTAGAAGTGTTAATGATATTTTGGGAGCTGTGAAAATGGGCAAGAGGATCTAAACTTTCAGAGATTCATTTAACTGTGCCATTGTGCTGAGCTGGTGGAATTCATGTATGACCTGATACTGCATTTTGTGTTGACCTGCGTGAAGCTGGAATTAAAGTTCAGGGTGAATTCACTGTATAGTTTTGGCTGTAAGTAAAACTGTACAGGGCCATGTTTACAATTTACTGGAGAAGGAGGAGGTGATGGTTTTGGTTTCCTACTACCAAGTTGCCTAACACTTACGCATGAAAATTGAACAGGGGCCACGCCCAAATTCAGCTTTCTTTTTGCCTGGTGAAATTTTAGTTTCATTTCTCATTTCTCTCTCATGTGAGGATTAGAGGTAGTCTGGACTACTTTCAATTTCTCCTCTTGCTGTGTATTTTTGGAACACGATCTAGATCCCATCTTTCAGTTATCCTTTTATCCCCAATGATTACCATCACGACCAGCCCATGCAACCATTCTCTCATTGGCTCCATTTCAGTGAGTACTATTGAGGTTTGAGTGTGAAAGCATTCAGTTCAACACACTTTTGGAAGACACTGACATCCCAAATTAAAGCACTCATCGCAGAGATACTGGATTTAAAACCCTACAGGCAAAGGAAGAATTGAACCTGCATCTACTTACTACCTTCAGTCTGAAAGTAGGGACACCACTACAGTGACCATGTTCTCCACCATCATATCTGCAACCCTAGACTTAACTTTCTATTTTATTAGACCTGTCAGAAAAAGAAATCCTTTTATATGACAGGACACCATTTTTTCCCTTCTGTTTTATTTTCTTTGTCAGGTTTCTGGACCATTCTAAAGAGCATTAAAAAATAGGCCTGGCAGCTGAAATGAAAAACATAACTAGCCTTCCCTGGGAATGTGCCTTATAAGTGACCTGCAGCCCTGACCGTTAATACATTGCTTGATGTCTCTTTAGTTCTGCAGCTTGCACAGAGCAAATCTTGCAATTTTGTGGCAAAATTTCATTAATGACTGAAGTAACACCTGACTGTGATATCCGTGCCCCAACTGAAATGGAAGAAGCCAGGATCTCTCTGGCAAATATTTTGATCTGTAAAGGGTTTTAGAATCTCTCGGAATGATAGGCACAATGTAAAATGTGTGGGTTTACTATTATTTAATATTCAAAATTTAGAAATGCTTTTATCTAGGAATGCAAGCTCTGCTGTATTTCATTGTTATCTAAAGCTTGGAGAAAAAAAGAAAACAAACAAAAAAAACCATTTTCCTTTTCCTGTTCCCGGAAAGCCTTTCATCAAGCCTTGAGTTGCAACGATTACAAAGTGCACTGTGTGTGCTGGGAAGCTATATTAATCTTCAAACAAGAGCTTGCTCCTCGTTCCTGGGAAGCCCTAGCTGTAAAGGAGCATGCTTGACATGTTGTAGCCATGTAACATCAATTTGTAATTTCAAGTCTTTTCTAATGTAAGTGACATTTGCTCTCTCCTTTATGCTATTTCCATATGTCTTTTGGCTTCACCATTGCTGTATGTTTTGCATAGGGTCATGTTCAGGAAAAAATTTTAGACATGTGGTTTGGCTCAAGGTATTCATTTTTCCCCCTTCTCTTTTCTTGTGGAATGCAGAAGGGAATAGTACTTGTTGCAAGCCACAGCTATTCAGCTGGAAGTAGAGACAGGAGAGATAAAACATCTTTGTTCATACTGCTCCCTTCCTTTTTAAAGCCCATCCTGTATTCTTTTCATTGACCGTGGACTGCTGTACCGTATCCATTTGGGTAGCAGCTTCTTCTGAACAGTTGTGCATGGACTTCCTTTGAGTCTGTTTATGAAAGTGTTCCCCAACAATGAAAAACATTTTCTTAGACACTTTATCATGGTAAATTTGAAGAGACCTTTCTGCTTTCTATGGCTAAATGTAGACTTATTAGCCCATTTAAACGGTTCTTTAGAACCAGGTGCCCTTACTTCACTGGGCACTTTTACAATATAGTGTACAATATCAGAGTGCAAACTATCTGTAAAGAAGACAAAAGGAAAAGGAAGACTGATATTTGTGGTGCTACTGTAAGAAGTACCAGTGGTGGCAGGACCACCCATATAAATATCAGCTTTGTCAGAAACTCTAGTAGACGATTTGTAAGAGAGATGTAAAAGCTTATGTAAATACCTGTAAATTGGGAAGCAGGCTGTCTTTGAAATGAACCCATTTTTTAAAAAGATGCATTTATGCAATTTTCATGAATCATTTCTCTGGATTTGGTTATGGTTTTATGTGATTTGGAATGATGTATTTTCTGTCTCTGGTTACAATAGGCTGTTTGAACTCTTATATTGGACAAATCACATGAAGAAGGTGAGCAGAGTTTGGATTTGGCTCTGTGATGACAGTTGTATTAACATGAGTATGTATTGGCTGAAACCGATGGTGTGGTATTTTCAGGAGGCATACTTTCTTTTCTTGAGCATATGGATTTCCATGAAGGTTTGGCTCCCTTCTTCTCTGCATGTGAGGCAAAACCAATAATAAGCTCCATGAGACTGTGGTGGTCAAATACCAAATCCAAGGATTCACATCCTGTGCTCGCTGCTCGTGTGCAGGAGGAGGAGTGCTCTTATGGAGCAAAAGGACTTCCCTCTGACTGCCAGTGTGGAGGGAAGAATAGGCTGGATTTCACTATGTCAAAATGCCTCTGAGTCTCCCTGTCTAAAAAGTGAGGGAATGCAAAGCTGAATAGATGAAGGGGGAACCCCAGATAACATGCACGCAGCACCTGCAACAAAGTGCCCTGTAAAGCTGAAGGCTATCATATAGCTGTCTGGTGCTGTCAGCTCAGCGCAGGTATGCTTCATCAAGCCTTTGAACCTTTCTCTCCTCCTGGGTAGAGTCCACTAATTCTCATTTTCAGCYCAGTCACCCCAGGTTTAATTCAACACCGGCAAGTGGTTGCCCTACATGGATTTTTTTTGCTCAGGATTTAGATATGTTTATGTTTGCAATGATAAACAAATATATTTTGGGGAAAACAACAATAAAAAAGAAAAACTTAAAAAAATGAAGTTTATGGTTGTGAAGACCTACAAGGTGTTTTTGAGAGGTCTTTATATGCATATTTCTATGCAGAGAGATTTAAACGTATATTCACGTGTCTAAGCTTTAGCTGTCTGCCTGTGGTGCAGAGGACTTCTAGCTTTGGCCTGTTCTCCATGTCTGCATTGGAAGGAGCAGCCTGTGGTACTAGGCAGTTCTCATGACGTCCCGGCCTTTTTTTAGTGCACATGGGAATACCTCTTCCACTCAGCAATCCACCACCACTCCCTCTTGCCTTTTAGAAACACTCAGCATTTTAAGGCGCCTGTTCTCTCCAGCTTACCTTTGAGATGGGCACAACATCCTAGCCTGGCTGGAGCCAGATGTGTGCTTCCTCCAGCAGCTTTGCAGCCCCCTTTTCAGTGGGTTATTTGCTGCCTTATTGTTTTCACCGTGTTTCGTTTTTCATTTCATTGTTTTACCTTTCCATCTGTTACTGTAACAATCCCTTTATAGATTTTCTTGTCTTTACAGTGCAGTCTGCCAGGTAGAAACACACACTTGGGTAAAGGAACAGAACAATACGCAGTAGCAATAAAATACAGTTAATTTCCCAGGGATAGAGACAAGCAGGTAGCAAGGATACCTCAGGTTTGTATTTTTCAAGAACTTCCAAGGTTTTTCTTAGTATATGTAAATAAATAAATATATAAAAAGGGATGCATATACATATATGTACAGATGTATAGGAGAATGGTATCTTTACTGCAAGTCCCCCCACGTATAACGGCACTTGAATGGACAAGTCAGCCAGCAGTGCAGTGTGGTTTGAAACACCAGAAATATTCTGGGTGATGATAATACAGAAATAAAGTAGCATTTTTTGATAAGTCCATGCCTTCCATGGTGCTGTGGTTCATGATACAAGTGCATAAAATTCATTTAGTGCTCATAAGCAAGAAGAAATGAAAATTTTGCAATTATGTATTTCTAACCAGATTTTGCTGAAGTATGTTTCTTGTCTTTCTGAGTCCCAGTGCAGCAGCGTGTGCCTGTTCTGCAAAGGGCTTCAGCACAACATGAACTTTAAGTATTTGCAAAATTCCTACTCAGTTAACTTCTTAACTTCTTGCCTACACACTTTACTGAAATAGGGTGTTTTAAAAGCACTAAAAAAAAAAAAAAAATTCTGATTCCTTTCAATTTGTTCACTAAGACTATCAGAATATAGCAAGTGTTTGGCACAGGTAGAAGATGAACTGGTAGATGCCCTTGTCCATGCAGGTTCAACATTTCAGAAATCAGTGGTAGGGTGCAGATGTCTGTTATTTTACAGAAGGGCAGTTACATTGTGTAAAACCTGATTGATGTGTGAGCTACATACAGCTAAACAGCGAGCTACGCTGCCTCCCAGGCTTCCACGCTTTCAGATCCCGCAAGTACAGCATGAAATGCAAAAGATAAATATGAAACTAAAACTCCTCATACATCGTCAAGACAACTGTTTTTCGCAGCCTTTCCCTGGCATTTTGTCAGAGTCTGAAAACAAGCCTGTAATCCACTCCGTATTTTATGACCGTTGCATGTGCTTTCTCTGAACCAGACAGCTGCCACCCGCCACTGCCCTCTCTGGGATGCTTTCCCACCCCACCCCACCCTTATCTTCTGCATCAGTCACTCTTATCACTCCTGTCTTCTCTATCAGTTGGAGCTGTGGGATGTGCACTGGGCTGGGGCCTGCCTTGTGCTCCCCAACGTGTTGGCTGCCTTATAGCAGCTGTGCTGCTGGGGTGGACGGGACAAGGAGTTCAAGGTTCGCTCGAGATTGGCTTTCAGAGACTGCACGATGGCCAGCGGGTCAAGTGGCAGGTGGCGGATGGCACACTTTAGTAACGTCACCCTCTGCCTCCAACCTCCCCCCCAGCATGACTTGCTTCCCTGGCCTCCCACCACTTATTGTACTGGCTTCTTGCTGACACTCCTGACCTGTGATGTACGCTGACTGTCTGCTCAGTCTGGTTTGATTGGGGTTTGGCTTGGGTTTTTTGGTGCTGGTTGCTTCTTCACCAAAACTCATTGCAGTGGCTGTGTATTAATGCAGGCAGATTTTGAGGGCTTGAGAGGGATAAGGACATTAACATGCGCAACATCCCTGCTCCTCTCCAAACCACAAAGCCATGAACAGGGGTTTTTTATGCTTGTATGTTGATTCCAGACTGCTAGAAGAAACCAGATAGATAAGAAGCTGTTGTTGCTCTCTACCCTTACAGCTTGAGCTGTGACTGCAAAAGCTACAGCCAAGCTATTCTAGCCAGTGTGCTTCAAACCTGAAATGTGGGGCTCTTGCTGTAGAGATGATGTATGATTTGATCTCTGCAGCTATTCCTGGCTCTGTCTTTTGGCAGCATGAAGGACGTACAGGTCTATTGTGCTGGAGGTTGTGTTATGTTAACATTTACTTTCTGAGTAGTGGAGAGAAGGCACCACCTCATTTTGCATSCAGGGACTGCTTGAAAGGTCTCTTCACTAAAGTTGGCAATATTTAAAATGCTAGGAGTTTTTTTTCCTTTAGAGTCAGAAAGGAAAGTTAGATTAGTACCTTATCATCTAAGAAATAGTCATCTGACTTGCATCCGCAAGATGGATGCTAACCATAGCTTCTGTGAGAAATGGACTGCCACATCAGATCATCTTTCCAAGCTGGCTCAGAAATACGAGGAAGGCACAAGGTTTGATCTCTCTGGTATTTCCCTTACACTCATCTGGCCTATAAGAGAAACTGCTGCTTAGGAAACTTTCTCTGTTCAGCAAGATGTCTTAAAAAGTCTGACAAAGGCTTTGTGCTAACATCTGAAATGCTAAAATTATTCTTTTTCTCGGGTGAAGAACTGGTCCATGTTCGAGAGCTATTTTGAGCATTGTGATACTAGTTATGGGAATATGTTTGGGTAATGCTATCTATGTATAGCTTCGTTCCTGTCCATTTGTTATGTTTTCATGTCTCGTTTTCATCATATGCCTGATAATATCTCATCAATAGAAAAAAAACGTGTGTAAATCAGCTCTGTTCAAATTCCGACTCTGGAAAAGCTGTGGTCTTAATCAGCGTTAGCCTGTGAAACTGAGACGAAGGATCTTTGAGTACTTCTTTAGGGGAACACCGTGACAAAATATAGCCCTACTCACCTGCTTTCTCTCATCTGTGCCTGTAATTTTTGTGGGTGTTTGCTGAGGCTGCGTATGCTTACGGAAACAGAGAAATGTTCGTTAGTGGGGTCTTGGGAGGCTGTCCTGTCCCATTTCCCCCTCGAAGCAGGGCTGTTGCCTGCACTGGCTCAGGATCCCCATGGCTTTGTCTGAGGCTTGGAAACCTGCAAGGATGGAGACCCCAGAGCCTCTTTGGCCCCTGTTCCAGTGCTGCCATCACCTCCCTGTTGCAGCCTTTTCCTGAATGTCAACCTTCAACATCCATATGGGTTGTATGGTATCGCGTTCCCTTTGCTGTCTCATAAATGATGCTGTTTGAATGGTGTCACCAGTGAGTGGAGTTATTTCATGGGTCTTCCATGGGCCTCTTAAAGATGAGTATCTTGGGGTTGCATAATTGTATCTGACTCTAGCTCCTGGATTTTCACCCACTTTTAACTACCAAATTTTTTTGTTATGTTTAAAAGATTGATTTAACAATTCATATCTACAAAAGGGTTTTGACATTTTTAAGCAAAGATGATGAAAGTGGCTTGTGAAGGAGGGAGGAAAACTCACTACTTTGCCTTCCAAAACAAACCAAAACAAAGCCAGACAAAGCAAACGTATTACCTTTAAAAAAATCCCTGCTGCCTCTCTGCATTCGCTGGATATTAAATTGCAAAATCTAACATAGAAATAGCCCTCACTGAGGAGAACTGTTTTTGAGTTTTTCACTGAGGAACTGAGAAAGGAAATAAGAGGCTGGAAATTCACATAGTGTATATGAGCGGTATAATTTGCTCCCATTTTCTTCTTAAGGCAGATGGTTAAGGAAAGCTCTTTGTAGGATGTATTTCCCTGCCATACATGCTATACAAAAAGAGAGAAGAGAACAGCAGGGGACTCCTCTCTGCGTTCCCAGAAGAACCCATGACTGCACGCACCCTTCCCTCTTTCACACAATGTGTCTTGTGACGCACAGCAGGGACAATTTGTATTCAATAGGGATATATGCAAGTTGTCCCATTTTTTGTGAAAAAAAGTTAACAAGCTCAGCGTACATGAGTGTTTCATGTGAAGCATCGGGGTGTTTGGCAGGGTCAGGAACATGATGAGTAAGACAAACCACGCGAGATGTCATGGCAATCCCTGCCAATCCAAGGGATGGAGTTTTTCATGCAAACCTTTGTGCACCTTTGGTGGCCCAGCACCAGAATGAGCTCAGTGTCTGGGGTGGGGTGGGGGGTTGGCAGGGTAAGAGTTATGTTGGAGTGGAAGCTGATATCCTTTGGATCCAATGCGTGGCTACTCAAATTCCACTTGAAAGCTTTAAATCCCTCGCGAAAAATAGATGGAAAGCACGAAACTAAGGGTGCATTCCATATTTGTTTGACAGATGAAATACGATCAGTGAGGCCACCATGCAATGTGTTTAATAAGATGAGTACAAGAGAAAACAATACAACTTCCAATCATAAAAAGATCTTTTTCTAATTGCTTTGTAGGTGGTCTTTGAGGCTTTGCACAATCTGGAGCCTCGTGGGTATGTTGTCGGATGGATCATTGCCATCAGTTTGCTGGTGGGAATTCTCATCTTCCTGTTGCTGGCTGTGCTCTTATGGAAGGTAAGGTAACAGATGCAACATAAATACCAAGGCTAGTCCCAGGAAAAAAAGCTTAAATTTATCCTTGCATTTAACATCCATTTGCTTTAGGAACTAAATAATTGTCCACTCCATTACAGAAGCCATCGGCCAGCAAAAATATTTTCATATCCAGGCTTTTGTGAGGGACAGGGAGTGACTCATGATGTAGAGAAGTGGAAAAGTGGAATTTTTTTTAGAGCCTGGTTATTAAAAGTTGAAACCTCTGATACCATTTCAGGACAAAGGAGGATCCCTCTTAGAAACCTACTGTTATATCACACTTCGATACTTGCTACATCTCTATGGTTTTCTGATGACTGAGGCTCACTGATTTCAACAGGGTTTTCTGAAAATCAGGTCAACTTTGCTTGACCATCTAAAAGATTGGGTGCATGCCTAGCAAAATCCTGTCGGTAGCTACTGTTTTCAAGAGGTAAATGCCTGGGGGAGAGGAGTGTCCAGCAATAAATTCTTCAGATCCCTCAAAGAAAGAGTTCCAGATGGGTGAAATGCATTACCAGAGCAAGAAGCACCGGGATCTGTTAAAAGCCAGCCTTCACGCCATCTCTGATAAGATACAATTCTTGTACCCAGGCACTGTTACATGGTAAAACTGGGCTGATGCTGACACTTAGCAGCAGCCATCTGGTGTGGTAAATATGAAGGGTAAGGAGCTTCAAGTGTTTTCATTCCTCAGTTCCCTGTTACCAATCCATAAATTTAGAAGGCCACGGTCAAGGTCAGGGACTGTCTTTGAGAGAAGTAAATCTCAAATGCACACATGGGAACAAGTCCAACCTTATTTTGCTTCCCGTGGCGGAGGTCCAGCAGCCTGATTCGCACTGTTTAGCAGCATGTGCGCTGCAGGCTCTGCTCACCGACTGTGCCGGGACTGGAGGTCACAGCCCCGATGTGCTGCGAAAGGATGTATCGCTGCAGATCACGAGGCTATAAAATGGATTTACAAACCTGGGCCAAAAACTGGCCATGCAATTCTTATTAYAGATTATACAGATGTGTGTATAGCTGTGTTACAGATTATACATCTACTTCTTAGATTATATAAATTTTATATGGGTTATAGATTTAAAGTATTTTTATAGTCAGTTTTGAAGATTTTTAAGCATGCACTGGCCAGGTCAAATTGACTGTGCTTTCCATTTGGAAAACAATGTTTGACCACGGTCTAGAATATCTCGTAACTTCTGTTTTTCTGGCATGCGGGAAATGCGTTTGCTTTCTGTGGCAAAGAAAAAGAGTGGGGGGGRAAAAAAGGTCTGTGCAATTAAGATGGCAGAATAACCATGAGAATGGAAAAATGTGAGATTGGAAGAGGCCCAGGGTTTATGTCCCAATGAGACACAGTTTTGAAAAAGGAGTTACTGCTGCTGATACCTGTATGACTGATTTCATATGGCTTGTTTCCTGAAGGTAGAAAGGCACTAGATGAACTGTTTGAAAATGTGCAAGATAAGAGGAATAGCACCTTTCACTGTGAGTCTCCATGAGAATCTGACAGAAGTTCAATTCTTGATCTCTACTAGAAGTAATACAGTCCTTTGCTTCCTGGCTTAATCTTGAGACTTGAGCTCTTTTAAATTTTATAGGGATCATTCAAGTACACATGAAGAAGCTGCCATTTTGTTGCGTGAAAGCCTTGAGGGAAATTCTGAGTGACAGCAACAAATAATTATAACTAACACCAGGCTTATATAGCCCTTTCTGCATGCAGATGTTCAAGTGCTGAGGCAAAGCAAGGTGAGATGCCTTGCCCAGAGTCCTGTGGCAGAAATGGCAGTTAAAGCCAGGCTTTGTCAGCTGCGCTCCAGTGCTTTATCCATGGAGTTGCATGATTACTAAAGGAACCAATAACTTAAGGTTTTGTTTTAGAGAAAAGTGATTAAAAGTGTGTAGCTGCTAGTATCAGCCAGTATTTTCATTTAAGTCTTAGTTTGGAACATAAATATACATAAGTAATACTTTGCACTCRCTAGTTGCTATATTTATTAAAGTTACTGGCAATATTAAAGTTGTCTGAGATAAAACTGACATGGGAAAGTTGCAGTCCTACAGAGGAATCTTAATTGTCTGATTGTAAATATTTGTTAGACGAAATTGGCCAAGTATATCCTACAGTCATTCCTAAATTTTGTGTGTGAAGAGGTCAAAAAAAACCCTTTTATTAGAAGTGTTTTAGTCTTTAACTGCGGAATGAAAGAACAGATTTGACTTAGATGGTAGTTTTGGGCATCTTAGAACCACTAGTGAGAACTAGAAATTCCCCAAATTTTAGGACTAGAGTATAAACTGAATTATATTTTTATTAAGAAATTAATTACAGTTAAACTGTGGTCCTGGAAAGCAGCTGTTTACACAAAACAGAGCAGGAGCTGGAGCAAACTCATTATAAGGGAACTGAGCACTGGCAGCAGTGCAGGGCTTGCTGGCAGCGACTGTGGCTCAGCCCTATGTGGAAGGTACACTCTGTCTGTGTGCACGACTGCGCTGTGAGTGGTGCGATACAGTGGACAAATCCTCGAACACGCTGGTATTTTGCTGATGGAGKAAGCAGCTCCTTAAAGTTGCAGAAAAATATTAGAATACATGTAAATATTTCACGTTACACGCTGCTAGAATTAACRGCGATAGCAGGAGTGAGATCTCGGGGACATTGCAGCCCCAAATCCTGTTTTGAATCAGAATAAGGTTACTGTGCGTACAATAAGATGAGGATAGTAATTATTTCATTATTTGTAGATCTAAAATTGCACAGTTTAGGGGGTCCATGTCAATAGAAGTGATGTTAAATGCCCAGTTGTTTCACTTCAAATAAAAGCTTATTTATTCACATGCAAGACCACAGCCATGTTTATACACACATAACAAGCTTTTTAGCATGAGCTTGATCAGTTTTTGACTGGCTTTGCTTCTCTGTTTATTTTAGTATTTCATGTAGACACCATGTTTCCTCTGGTTTAAGTGTGTACAGATTCAGAGGGGGTGAGCAGCTTTTCCCAGACTTCCATGAGATGCCGTGCGTGAGGCAGACCAGCAAGAGTTCCCCCATTTTTGCCTATTTTGTTGGATAGCCCAGTTTTACCCTGACACTTGTGGCTATTCATATCTTGTTCATCCATTCCGGATGCCTTTGTGCAGGCATCCATGGGGATGTGCTCCCACTCTTGCCAGTTCCTCRGCAGCGCAGCTCGCTCTCCCCACTCGCGCCTCGCATGTGGTCTCCCATGTGCAAGAGGAGCAGGAGGGGCTCTCGTGCTGTTTCCCACAGCAATACATCTTGCTTTTTACTGCGGAGATTGGCCTGCACCTCTTTGGTGGCCTCCAGATGCTTGTGGAGAGTGGAGCAGGGGAGGAGGTCGCTTTGCTTCAGGCCAACTACCCACGTGCTAGACGAGCCCATGGTTTCACAAGCACTGGCAACAGTTCAGGAGGGAAAGGCGGTCACGGCTGGATTATTTTGGGGAGTGCTGTCCCACACACGCTACCCTCAGCTGTCAGGACTGCAGCCATATGTGGGGTCGAGGTACCCTTCGGGCATAGCGGATTTATGCACACGTAAACCAGGGGAGAATTGGCGTACGCCATGCAAATGAAAAACTGAAGCGTGATATAACACAATATATATTCTATTAATAATAGTAGTGCTTTACAATGCTGCATTGAAATTTCTACATTTGAACTGGCTTGAGTTGTGGAGTGAATTATTTAATCCATATCACTTTAGATAAAGTGCACAGAAAGAAAAAAAATGGTTTGTGCCCAGAGGGTGTCAAAGAGGGGATGTGTAAGCGAGTACCAGACTGGACATTTGGGCAGCTGAGTGATCTGTGGAGCCAGTTGTGGAAGTGATTTGCAAAACGAAGATTTTATATTCATTGCAGTAATATTATTTTGTTTTTTGTGGCATGTTTAACACAGGAGCTGGACTTTTATCTAAACTTATTTATCTAGACATTAAGCTGCTTTCTGAACTGAGCCTGTCCCTGTGGTATCCAAGCTCTGACTTGTCTAAAATGAGGTTTCTAGCACTGTTTTATAGCTTTTGGATTCCTGGGGCAAAGAATTGATCTCTGGGTGTCCCTTATGTAATAAGACACTCTTCTGCTCCAAACCCTGGATTTTTGACAGGATTGCAAAGAGGAGAAGGACAAGCAGAATAGCACCCACATATGTTGGTTTTGGATTAGCCAGAGGGTTTCTGCTCTTCAGTACGTGCTAGACAGAATGTTTTTGCCCTTTGTCTTAAAATGAGACTTCGAAGACTTTTTTTTAGTTTTTAGGAGAAATATTGTGAAGACACTTCTGTCTACTGAGCTGAGTTAGTGCAGGCTTTGAACTGGCTTTTTCCAATGGGGAGCATGAATCCTACCCAGTGCTGGACTTGCAAAATCCTCATTTAAGCAGGGGCTGTATGCGTGGATGCAGCTGTTTGCTAGCACTGCTTTAAGGGACAAACTTTGAAATATAAAGCTTTCTTTATGAAATATGAAGTTCTTTAAAAAAAGCCAGACAAACCCAAGCAGGTTTTTCAAAGGTGCGTTTGGGCTTCTTGCTTGGAGAAGCCTTATGACTTTTTTCTGTGACTGCACAAGTGTCTTTGAAAGAACACTTGTATTCCCCTACATGCAGTAGTTGCCATTACCTCACATATTGTTTCAGCGTTCAGAAAATATCTGAAGCTAACCAAGGCTGAAGCTAACTTGAAATTCACCTATGTAGCAACCACTGTTTTCCCCTTTTTGGAAGGAGACACTTTCCCTTACTTAGGGCCTCAAACATTAAGTCTTTTTACAATGGGCCAAAATATACAGCTCACCATTTTCCAGTGGAGGAAAAAAAAAAACCAAAACCTCTGCACTTATTCTTTGCCAACAGTTGCTCTGTATCCTGTGTTACAGGCCCAAAAACATTCTCTCTCCCTTTTATCTACAGCTCAGGTGGCTGTCCTTTCCTGGCCGGTCCTTGTACTGACCGCCTTTCCTGGTGGCCAGGTTTTGGAGTGGTAGCTCTGCAATGAAATAAAACTGCTTTTTTTTTTTCCCCACCTTTTTTTTTTTTTCCTTCCCCAGAGGTGCATAGGCACATACAGTTACGGCACAAAACCTCTTTGGATTTCAGCATAGGGGAGAAGTCTGGCTTTTCTCTCTCTCTCTCTCTCTCTTTCCTCTCTATATATGTATCTATAATCTATATATATCTATCTATAATCTACTTGTATATATAATCTTTCCAGGAAGAACACTTTTCAATTAAAAAAGTCTCCCAGATGGGTGTAACCCACCCGTTATCGCAGCTGTATAGCTTCAAATGTTGGTTTTAGAGGTGGGGACAGAGAAACCTGTTGAAACTGAGTGGCATTTCATATCTTTCATGAAAGTTGTTATGCCTATTCAGAGTTCACACGCTTCTTCCTTTCTGTACATATAATTCCAAGAATAAACCATTATTTACTATGGTGATGCTTTAAAATTAAGAATCATAATTGATGTTCAGATAAACAAGGCAGTTGGCTCAACTTGCTGTGAGAGCGCTTACTAGGGGCTAGTGATGGGAAGGGTGGACTTCACAGCTCACAAAGGTCTTCCCTGTAGAGATGGATGTACCAGCTGCCTCCGAACTTGTTAAAAGAAGTCTATAGTTCTCCTTTTTCTTTCTTTTTTTTTTTCTTCTCCACCATCTCTCCTCAGTTTAAAACCATGTCAACACTAGTTTCTCACACTTTCTTCCAAGTTCCTGCCCAGCTTTGTCCTCTCATTTTTCAGCTTGTCTCACTTATAAAAGTATCATCCCTACCTGTACAACATAGCCCATACCTGTCCTGTCTGTCCATCAAAATGGCAAAAACTGTGACTTCATTTGTGTTCCCTAAAATTCCTCTTTCTGTAGTCCTCAAGTCATTGCATTCTGTAGAGTTTTTCTGATAAATTTTTCATTTTGTTGCTTTTGTTACCCATTTATCTAGTTCCTTCAAGTAAGTTGTTACTTGCTATCTCATATGCAGACTTCTCAGGGGTACTACTTTTTTGACACAGATTCTAGGTTCAGTAGGCCTAGAATTAGGCTTTTTCAATATAATCCTGTTATAAATAATAAAAATGCAGTCAGGTGATAATTAACATCTGTGATTCAAAACGAAACCCATATTATCTCCCAAATATGGATAGATCTTCATTATGTATAGCAGCTAGGAAACCTTGAGGAGGGAATGGCGTGGTGGAAGTGGTTGGTTGTCTGTATAAATAATGACGTTTTCACCAGGCAGAAGTTAGGTGAATCATTTGAAGTCTGCTTATTTTCTTAAAGAACAGTCAAAACTGTGTTTTATTATGTTTCCTTTCCCTGGATTTTTTGATTTCAAAAATCACAAAATTTTTGTAGACCCTTGGCTTCCCGAGACCAAAAGGGTTTATATTCCTGCAACAGTGACTCAAATGTTGGGTTTTGTACAGTAGATTATTTGGGTGATGTGCCGTGCTTTTTGAATTCTGACTGAATGTTACAGGAAGATTAARCTTGGGCATCTTTTATTTGTTCTTACACAAGTAAATGGTTAATGCTGCTGTTGTAGCCAAAACACTGCCTTTCCCAATGAGTTTGCTGGCTGCCACGTAATATTTGTTCACCACCCTCAAGAGCAAGGTTGGCAACATTTCAGTGGTGGTGTGTGTCCAGTACTTGTGAAATGCCTTTGTTATCTTTCCAGATAAAATGAGCTATGTAAATGTACAACAATAATAATGTTGTGGCAGAGCGTTCTTTCTGGTCTCAGTGTCCTACAAATGGGAGCTGTGTATGCCACGGCACTTTCAGAACATCATAGCCATTTGCAGCTATGTTGCTCTCATCCTGGCACTGTGTGAACAAATTGAATCCACTGGCAAGAGAGAGGTCGGGTTGTGGTTCAGAATGTCTTTCTGAAAAGAAGAAAGATAGCCATCATTTTCAGGAGCCCAAACCAGAAAAAGAATATGTGTGTAGACTGAAAAATTGCAAATAAGTACCTAAAGTTCCAAGGTTCCCCACTGCCGGAACATAACATGGGTATTTATTGGAAGTCGTTAGCATCCCTCAGACCCAAATGCCAATAACAGAGAAAATGTGACTTGCATAGTCTGAATTCTCTCTTTAGGCTTGGGGTCACAGTGGGAAATGCTGTATTATGACTTACAGCAGCCATAGCCATTTCCTCCTGGTTCGGCTAAACCCATGAAAGTAACTTATTCTGATAATTATGGACATAGTACAACTTTCATTCAAATATTTTTGGCAAGTGAAATATATCAAAATATGATTGTAAAGCTACTTTTTATTGATTCCAGAAATAGTCTTTAATGTTTAGTCTCTGGTTTTCAAACAAAGCCAGAAATATTTCAGTAGTTTTTCTTTTTTTTTTTTGGAGAGGAAATGGAAAATATGCATTGAGATATGTCTTAAATTAATTGCACTTACAGGAATGAGATATCTAATTACTGTCCTATTCCCTGCTGAGATTTAAGAAATCAGTATATAGTAATTTGTCCAGACATATCTGCAGTAGACATTGTGTTCTTTCTAATTTTTGAGACTGATAATCAGAGATGAACTTTGGATGATGGCTGTGTTCATTCTATTACTTTCTAAAAAATAAACTACTTAGCAAAATTTTGCAATAGGAAAAAATCTTTAAACTATTTGGAAGTGTTTATAAGTTTTAAAGTTGGCTAATTCGCTTTTTGATTACACTTATAAGTATATCAGTAACATCTGTCATGCAAGTTACTGTGCACAGTTACCATCCTGCAAGAAGTTCCTGCTTTCATTAAACTCAAGTTACCAGAACTCAGCACTGAAAGATCTTTAAAAGTCCAGTCACTGCAGTTCTCTTCATTTCTAAAGTACTGTAAGTACTAAGTCCTTAACAAAATATATTGTGTATGCACAAATGAATCAAATGGTAGGTGAATGAGTCTTGTCTGCGGCAAACTAGATCTTACCTACATGGTAAAGATATTCCAAGGGTAGACACCAGAACTACCAGCTTTATTCACTGCATTAGCAAGTAGGTCCATTGAAGCCAACTGAACAACTCCTGGGAGAAAAGTTGCACGAGAAGTGGTTAGAGGAACAAATTATTGATGACTGGGCTTCGTGTTTAGAGTGGGGTGACACTTTAGCATCAGTGACAACAGCAAGGCATGTTATATTATAAAAAACAAAGTACTAAATTAGATTGTGTGTACCGGCATCCATCTCTGTGCGCAGTTCTCTCTTTCACACGCCTAAATGCATCTTTTCCATGCATGCTGCTAGTCTGAATTGTGTATCTACTTTGAGGTACCTAGCCTTAATGACTGTTTTTCAAAAATTTGGCCTTTGAGATAGACATAAAGCATTTGGTTAAATTAATAATTTATTTAATGACTGCTTGAGCTAAGTTTATGAATTGACTGACTGTTCTTAGCAAAAAAAGAGCACTTAAAGTTTTTCTTATTATTTCAACATTACAGAGTAACTGCCTAATAAAATGTGTGTTTAAAAACTATGCTTGTTTTACTACTACAGCATGTAAAATAAATTTCCTTCTAAAATCTATGGAGGACTACAGATCTTCACCCTAGGTACCAACAGTAATATCTTAAGTCAGTTAGCCAGGCTATATGAAAGTAACTTAAAAGTTAAGTGCAATTTTGTGTACATTGCTAATTCTTTTCTGCCATAGCAATGTCTATCTGTTGCAATATATTGGGATCAGATATAGATGCTAGATATCAAATTCTTCCATAGTAGCTAAACAAAGTGTTTGTAGAGGAGAACTTATCTTTGAGCAAGCTGCTGAACTTCTCTTTGCTTCAGTTCCCCAGCTGCATAAGTATATATAGTGTTGTGTATATATACAAAGTATGTATTGTATGTGTATACATACACACACACACCAGCCACTTGTGGAATAGTGATATTTGAAGCATATGTATTTATTTTCTTGTACGTGTTTCATTGAGCAAATGAGGACCTACATTACAGGAAAGTTAAGGGATTTGCCTCTCAAAAAGTCAATGAAAGACTGAATAATCAAAGCCAGACCACTCAAGTCCTCATGAGCTTACCTTAGCCACACTATCATCCTTCCTCCTAAATATACAGTTTCTCCTTTAACTACAGGCAGGACACGTGGCTGCTTTCCAAACATGCCTTTTCCTCACAGGGGGGCCCAGGCAGTGGCAGTTTGCCATTCCTCTATGGAAAAGCTGATACACAATATCTGTTCATGACCCCTCTGTACTGTGGCAAGGGTCCTTTAATTGGGAGGAAGGAAATGGTGCATCCTCTTGGAGCTGGTGGCTTGCCAGAATTATCCAGGGCCATGCGAACCCAAGTGCAAAGTATTTTTTCCTGCCTTCTTGGCAGTAGTAAAGTGAGAAGCACTTAATAACCAGTGATCCATCTCTGCATGGCGAAACACTCCGTGCTTCCTATCTCAACAGCACTGCTTTGCAGAGATTGGGGGTGTTGTTGCTGTGCTGACTGGTGGCATCTTGCTTGGGGCGAGGTTCCTGGCCCCGCTTTGAACTGTGATTAGCTGCGTATTTTTCTAGCTGTGGTACTGTTTATGAGAAGGGAGAAGTGCCCAAGGGGCACACACCCAAAAAAGATGAGGAAGAAGAGTAAGTTAATTCTTTCTGAAGGGCCAAGAGGTGAATGGCTTGGGACCTCTACCTAGATTAAAGAGATGTGGCAGTAAAAGATTCATGATGTAAGTCTAGGCTGTTCATCAGGTATGGCTGGATAGTGCTTACAGTAGATGAAGAAACTGTATAATAGAGGAAAGACAGCTTGTGGTTAAGGCACTGAACCCGAAGTATCTTATCAAAGCCTAGTTCAATGGGAGATTTCTTCAGTGGTTCTTAAATTTCGTTTTATTTCTTAGTTACACCTATGTCAGTACTTATTTTGCTCTCTTTTCTTTTTACATGTTGGTTTGTGCTGTGGTCAGTAACCTCCATTAGAAGACATTTGTCAGCAGAGCCATACTGATAAAAATCAATACTTTTTGTGTGGAGCTTAATACCTCAGTATACACTAGAGAAACAATTAAAAAATTGTACAAAAAGTGGCAAAAGTCTCTGATATAGTTTTGGATTCTGTTTGAACATTGTCGTTCACAAGCCTCTATTCCTAGCTCAGTTATAGTCTCGAAACACTACTGTAAATCAAGACATAATGGTTTTTTTACAGCAGTATGTAACTGTTCTTATCAATTTTTTCTTGTTTCTTAATGGATTATGTTAATGGGAAAAAGACTTTAAAAAAAATGCGAACATATATAACCATTCTTCTACAATCCACATTTCAAACTATTTCTCTTTTTATTTGATTGGGAGAATAAGCCTTGCTGGGCATGATAAAAATGCTTTAGACATTTACCCAATAGTGAATATAACAAAGGCAGTGATGTTGCTTGCCCTCTGATCAGCTTTGTTTTTTCCCAACTTGCGGATTAAATTTTATTTTGTAATATCATCACTCTTCAAACATACTTATAATTGGCACCCTAGAGAGATAGCCACAGGACAGTATTGCAGGAAATGTTGGCTAAATGTTTATACTTTTGGAGTTTATAAAAATATAAAGAAGTCCAGTAATTCAGTGATCAGCCTTTAGACGTGCAGAAAATAGCAGCAGAAAAAAAGACAATAATTTATTGTGATGTTGATTCAACACTTTGAAATCATTTTGACTGAAGTTTTCAGTTTGTGTGAGTGCTTGAAGAATGCAATTTTATGCAAGTGTTGTTAGATATGACTTTACCTGTTATTTTTAAGGGATTTAAACCTGGCATGACAGCTAGAGGGAGTTGTGTGTGCTAGTGAAAGAGACTTTAAATACTCAAGATTGGATAGAGGGCTTGACAGTGCTGTCGCATGGCAAGAAATAACTTCACAATAACGGGTGTAATTCCCCAGCCTACAAGTAACACAGATTTTCTCTTGCTTTATTGTGCAGTTTTGCTAGGAACATGCTTTCTGCTCAGCATATACTGTAGATGGCAGTAAGGTTATGCTAGAAAAGGGTACATGGGCTGGAATAACTAAATTAAAGGATGTGTGTAAAACCTATGGATGGTTTCAGGTTTTGAATCTAAGCCACCTATTTATAGCAGCTCTAATACTTACTTGAAGCATCTCCAGAAAGGACTGGTTATTGTTTGTCACTTCTGGTAAAGACCAAGCTAGCTTTTTCTTTCCATTTTGTTTGGTTCTGCCTGAATTTGTTTGGATTTGTTTAAAATCAAGCAGACACCCTTGTAGTTTATCATGGCAGATGTGAAACATGACAGTTTGTGGATTCACAGACAATTCAGACGCTCCCTCCTTTCCCTGGCATGGGGCGTGAATCCATTGTGAATGACACTGATAGCCACAGGATTTCAGGACTATCCCTATATTCCCAAAGTCTTCAGTGGCCCTCTTTCTCCTCTGTGTTTGCACACAGAAGAAACAAAATAGGACATGGTGCCCTTGGTGGAGCAGTTCCCCTCTGGTGAGATCTGTCAGGGTTAAGAGTAAAGCATGGTGCATGCTGAGCAGTGTCCTCCTCCTGAGACCTTTCTTTCAGCCACATGCACCTGAAAGGCTCATAACTCAAGAGGGCCTCCTCAGCCTTCCCAAATAATTTTCACCCAACTCTGAAATGCTGACTGTAGTTCACTTTTCTCATTTCCTGCGTTGTCTTTGGTGACTGATGCTTCTTTTTTCATTATAACCCTTCAGCTTCCCACGGTGATCTCTCCTTGCCTCCTGTAAATATATTCTCCTGTTGCTCTTCCTCCCATGAGTGCCTTCCCCAGGCAGAGGTTTACTGATCATTGTCATCAGTCCTTTCCTTGGATGTGGTGGTGTGAACTCACAGATTGCATGATGCGGTCACAGCTCTGGCCTTGGGTGTTCCTTTGCCATATACATACATCTGTATGTGTACACACGCACACATGTATGTCTGTATATATGGAAAGCAAAGTTTGGGAGAATTGAACAATATGAGAGACTCATTGCCCATGAAACATGGGTTGGAGATCATTGGCCCACTGTAAACACCCATTCCACAAATGAGAGTATTACAGCAATACTCCTGTTAAAGCTGAGGATCTCTCCTCCTCTCCCTGCTTGAAATCCAGGACTGAGTCCCAGCAGTGCTGTCCTCACTGCGTTTTCTGAGTCCCCTTAAGGGCTTTGCATTAGCCACAGAAAAGAGATCTTCTGGTGTCACTTCTGCCCCAGTGACAAAAGAGCCAGTATATACTCAGCCGCATGTTGCATCAATTCTCCTGCTTTGGTCCAAGTGTCCTCCTCCTTATTACCCCTGTATCTCCTCACTGTATGTTAAATTCACTTGTGCTCTCCAGCTTGCCACAGGCACTTATCAGCCCTCACCATATGGGTTAGTATTGCTGTCATTTTTAATGAAATCAGTTTATTGTAAGGAGATGGATATGTGGGTTGTGTGGTCTCTTGTGAGACAATGACTATGTTGTGATTTCTTCACAGCCATTACCAAAAAAAACCCTTTCTGGTGACGATAGGGACTCTATCACATTAAGTAGAAATATGCGGTGTTAACACCAAGGAACAGTATCCCATAACAAAGCACATCCTTGCCTTTCAGGGATGGGAAATATATCTAATTCCTGACCACTATTTTAAAAAATGTGTAAAAAAAAAAAAAAAAATCTCCATAAGGTCCAGTTTCTCTTTTTGCTTGCACTTAAATTAAGTCCTCTACATAATTTTAGATTATCCACATCATTTACAGCAAGTAAACATGTATAGCTTTGTAGTGTAATCTCTTCTAGATGTAGGATTTCATGCTTCGTTAATATTTATTACGGTCTTCAGCTCACTTTTTTGCCATACTGGAGAGTTATACAAAAGCATTCTGTATCCAGTAACAAAATAGTAAAATACCAAAACTATCATAACCAACTTTTAAAGATAATTCCTGAAGCAGATGTTCACAAACAGACAATTTTTATTAAAATAACAGTGGGAAGGAGTTTGCTTTTGTTTGTTTGGCCCTCGAGGAAATTAAAAAGCCTTTCTATAATTTTGATTATAACTTCAAGAGAGGATTTTATTGTACCAAGGATGCGGTTGCATGAAGGATGGAAACCTTAAGGGTTTAAAACCTGTTTTTAAAAGCTACAAATTGAACTTCTCTTGTTAATCTTAGGAAACAGAGTCCTATGGCAATTTTGTTTTCTAATGTGCAGAACGTGTAGGTCTGTCGTAAAAACTGATAATACAAAAATGGCACCCACTTCTTCAACACATCTGCTCCCTGAGCATATGTAAGGAGTATCTGCAGATTCCTGTGACTAAAATAAGTACCTACAATTAATCTTACTGGGGCAGAACAACAGAGGAGTAGTAGGTTCTTAGACTTTTTTTTTTTTCCATTATCAATAAAATAATTCACCTCCATTTTAGACCGTGAAAATCTAGGGAAACTTTTGCTATTGGCTTCAAGTTTCCATTGAGCCGAAGTATGTTGGCATCAATGGTGAAATTTCACTGGGTTTTTATGATGGTGCTATCTTGAGGATGTCTTGTCAAAATACATCCTTTGCACTGGTATAGCTTGTAGGTACAAGTACAAAAATTACTAGTAATGATATTTTTCTGCTAAAGAAAGAACTTGATCTGATTTCTAGAGCAAGTTTGAAGAATAGGGAACTAGAGAAACTCTTCTTTAATTCCCTTTTTCTGAATCCTTGCATACACTGTTCTGAAAGATGCTAGGAGGCGAGGGAGACATGGCCCTCCAAAAATCAACAGTATCCCTTTTGTGAGGTGGTTTTTCAGAACAGAACCACCATTATCCATGCATTTGCATGTATTGAGCAGCAGATAAAACTTTGCTTATGAGAGATGGGAAAGAGACTACATCCATAGTCTGTGCACAAGACTATGAACAAATGACTTTTAAGGTCTAATTCCAGTTATTTGTGGGGGCCTCCAGAAGGTCATGGGACCTCTGTAAAATTGAGATCTTAGGCATTTATGTGTATGTCTACCTATTGTGTATTTATGAAGTGGTTGTAGGTCTGCATGTAATGTACATCTATGCATGCAGCAGGGTACACCTATCTCTAGATTAATAGCATGCCCCAGGGCTGTGGTCCACAGTTATCCAAAAAAGGGGCTTGTTACACCACGCTGCAGCTTCTGTGTCCTTTGCACAGAAGCCAAGCGGCAGAGGTAAGGGGTAGTGAGAGGATGGTGTGTGTCTGGTCTCACGTTGCTGTGAATTCAGGGGCACTGGCAAGGACCTGGGCTTTAGGAAGCTCTGCTGGAGAAGCACCCTTGGCAGTTTGAATAAGCTGCCTTTCAGACCCCTGTGAGTTAAAATACACTTGAAGAAAATTAAAGTTGCTAAAGAACTGAAACTAAAAAGCCCAACTTAACAGAAACTTAGTAGTGACAAAACAGCACAAAATATTCCTACATATATCCAATTTGGGAATAAAGGATGGCAATAACTGGTTGATAAAGGAAGACTAAAGCAGCATGTTTTACCCAGCAGGAGTAAGAAAACAGGTTTAGAGTGGTAGGAGTTACATAAATGTTTAATTATGATGAACAAAATATTGATTCAATGGTCTCAATAGTGCACTGCTAAGTTTGAGGAGTTATTCTTGAATGCTTACCAAAGTCTGTTATTAAAATCATTTTTGTTTATTTGAAAGACTTAAAAAAACAGAGATATGAGAGGTGTTTTATCCAAACTGAAATGAAAACCACTTGCATTTCTTTAACTAAGTACAACGGTTTAGGAAACAAGGAGATATGCAAAAGTGATTATCAGCCCTGCAGCATCTTGAAAGCTTGTGGAGGAGTTATTGTTGATGCTCTGCGTTTTGTAGGATCAGGCTTGTATTTTGCCTTCTGAGCTGCAGATTACACAACTGGTAGCAATGGGACAAGGGAAATCATTTAGCAGAAGGAAGAGTCTGTAGCTATTGGTTTCCTCCAAAGCATCTTAACTTAAATGATCCTTACATAGAAAATTTGAGACCTGAACTTAGAGTGATTACTGGCAGGAAGAGAAATACCTGTGGTTGCACAGCTAGTGGGCTGATACTCCTGGAGACAGGTACACTGAAATGGCAGCAGAGCTCTTCAAAACAGTGGTGGAGCACCTGCGATAGACAATAGACCGTGCTGGCTTTTCTGGAAGAGGGTTTCTTACAAAAAAGGCTGATAGTTGGAATTTGGATGCTGGGAGGTGGGCGTACTGATCGCTGCTGTTTTGTACAGTTGTGGACACTGAGGGCACAGTTCATAAAACTCTGGCAGCATTTACTAAGGACCCAAGTGCTAGCCTGGCTTTAGGTTCAGATCCAAATTTTGCATTAGTCTTTATTTGAAACCAATAAACCTGTATCTGCCTCTTCTGGTCTGTGTTTATTAGAAATACTTTATGTGCATTTTTTTTAAAATCATGTTTCATATAAGAGGACTTTTCCCTCAGAGTAGTTCGTCTATGAGGAGCAGAGTACTTGTGAAGATTTGGGACCCAGTTTGATCTCACTTATATTGAGCAAGGAGCTATGATTCTAGATTGGCACTAGGAGAAATTAGATATTAACACCTGTGCTATGTTTTTCTGCACACTGTTTTCTGACAAAGTTTCAATTTAATGATACTGTTACTTACCACTGTCAACTCTTCTTGATTTGCAGATGGGCTTCTTCCGCCGGAGGTACAAAGAAATTATTGAGGCTGAAAAGAGCAGAAAGGAGAATGAAGATAGTTGGGACTGGGTCCAGAAAAATCAGTGAACTGCCTGCGAAAACTGAAGTCCAGTCATGTGACACACGCTTGCTAGCCTATAGGTCCTGCTCTCGTATCTTCCATATGTGGAAGAAGGAATCTTCTCCAGATTTTTCGGAGACCCTGTTGATGCTGTGTCTTTATCACTCCAACAAGCTAGGGAACATATCCTGAGGCAACCACTGCAGCCATGTCAGGTGACTGGAGCAATTTACACTTCATCTAAGAGCTGAACTTTGAACTTTGGTAACCAAGCTGCAGTGCAGAGCAATATTTATGAATCCAACGATGTGGTATACCCTCAGGGGAAGACTGTTACCTAAAAATATTTTTTATAAATATAAGCTTTTTATATTGATTATGTCTTTATATTTGTATCAATGTTTTATAGTTTCTATTGAATAGCTATATAGTTCACTCAAGCACTGATATCTGGCTAAATCCTTGGAAATACATATATGTATATATAAATCCTATTGTACTTTTAAACTTCAATGCAAGAGAGAAAAGAGAGATTTGCAGATAAAAGCAGCTGAAATCCTCATACGCTTAATTCACAAGGCTTGGTAATGTTGTATATAGACCATTTAATGGCAATAAGCCAAAGTCTTTTCACTATCTCTTTTTTTGAGTTGAATTTGGTGTTTGATTTGTAAACTAAAGAAGGTAAAGTATTACACAGATGTGGTGTTCTGTATCTGAGTCTATCCTTTACAGGCCTGAATGGGAGAGGATGAAAACGCTTCCTTGGTGACATGTAGCAAGACTTGTAGCTTGCTTTGGCTCACTGAAGAAAGCATCACAGAATGTTATCCTTTGGGAAGTTTTCTCTTGCAGTCTCTAGTTCTTTGATAATGGTCTAGGACTGTACAATTGAGATACCAGAAGGATATAAGTGGGCCAACCACTATGGCATTGACAAATTCCTTGGAATTAAAAAAAAATGAAATGGAGCCATATTAATATTAATGTTAAGAAGGATAGTTTTTAAGCTACTGTTAATGATTGTGATTTGTTGCTATCAAAGCAAGTGATAAATTGCTACAAAGCTATGAGCATTATGCCTGCCTTGTGATTTTTATACACGAGTCATGAGTTTGTTTATATGATAATTTTAAGAGAGATAAGTAGATGCAAGGGTTAAAATGTTTGGATCTTTGGATCTTGAGATTCCCTATCTGGGTGTTCCAAGTACTGAATGTCATCCTTCCTCAAGCATCAAGAAGGAAGTTTAGTCAAGGTGCAGACGTTACTGGATCTCAGATTGCCACTTTGTTCACTGGTAATTCCTTAGCAAATCATTTGTTGAATGATGATGAGAAGAAACTTAGTTGTAATTAATTCAATCATGTTTCTTCAAAAAGCCCTTGGATTTCTGAATAGAAATAGTGGAACACTGTAAGACTTGGTTTTAGATTCTACTTGTACTTTGCACCTTTGTGTAAATAAGAAGTAAATGTCATGTTGGTATAAAATCCATGTAAGGGAAAGAAGGGTCGAGCTCTGTGGTAGAAGGTGAAGGAGAAACAGGAATGAAAGGTTGCAGGATGTCTCCTTCCATAAGGGTAAGGTAAAAGAACTGCTGGAAGTTTGAAAACTTGAATGCAGAGAACATGCAAGAAATCTGCTGGAGAAAAGTTTTATTCTTGCTCTTCCTTGCCAAATTCATTATAGCTTCAAATTTTAAAAAATTAACCACGTCCATATTCCTATTTGCTTTCCCCCCCCCAGCATTAAGTGCCTGCTATTACTACAGTATTGATCTGTATTTATTAACTTAACTATCTGCACCCATTAGGCAGAAGATGGTTTTTAAGTGAACGAAGTGTATTGATTCAGCGTTTGACAAGAAAAGCTATTAGTCTATTCAGTTATCTTTCTTAAAACAATCATTGGTGATTTGACAGATTTCATTTAACAAATGATCATTTAAGCCAGAATCTGAAAAAAACTGCTGAGGCGAAATCCTGTTATAACTACATGTAGTGGACTGCAAATTTTTCATCAGAGTGCAAAACCAAAAGGCTGATGGCCTTTGACTGCACTGTTGTATTAGAGGCTATTGAATTCCTCACAGTATGATATTTCTGACATCATTTAGTTTTGCTAGTATTTAAACCTAACGTATCTATTTTTTCTGTTGTTGAAAAATACCTAAGACTGACAGATAGAAGTTGGACATCAGATTGATTCACAACTATGAATTGAATAAGAAATTGCTTAAAATACTTGATAAAAAAAAAGAAGTTCATTTATTTAGCTGTAAGAATTTTCAGTATCTGCCCTCTCTAAAACTGAGCCCCCCCAAAATTATTAAAAAGTACATTTACTGAAAAAATAATTCAGGGGACAAGTGAAACTATTTGTGAATTTAACTGAATTTGAAAGTTTCCATCCAAAAAAAGGATAAAGTTCCCTTTGAAAAGTTGAAATGCCTCATTTCCACTTTTTAAACAAAAATTTACTTCAGATCTGCCAAAAATGCTTCATTACAGTATTTTAAAAATCAAGATTAGTTATTCCTTTGAAACATCTTTTTGAAGTATATGAATAAAAGAGATAAAAAAGATAAAATACCCATTTAGCATTTCATATAATGTTGGACAATTTTTTTTTTTTTTGGCTCAAGGCAAAAAATATTTCTTATTTGGTTAAAGTAAAAAACAAATAAAAGTAAATCCTGCTTGATTGAGCCCACACTGGACTTTTTTGATCTCTGACTTGAATTGTCTACTATTGAAATAGTAGACAAGTAGTAGCACAAGTCGTCACTCAGTGAAAATCTAGTTGTTGGCCAGATTAGTGACATATTCTTGAAATAATCCATAAATTCTTAGTATCATCACTGTTAGGTACTCAGTAGTTCTGTTGTCACAGATGCTTTTGGTTTTATATGTATACTCTTCATAATTTTTTTTTTTTTTTTTTGTCAAATTCCATTGTGGCTCTTGCTTGGTTCAGTTAGGATAGTCAGATTTGACAATGATGAAACATACCAGTGCTTAGTATTAAAATCTTGTAGATGCACCTTTCCACTCCTTAAAAAGAAACCAAACAAAAAACCCCCATGAATATCAGTTGGTTGCAATCAGTTTCTAACCCAAAAATCTTACGAAAACGTAATATACTTCAAGAATGTGTAGAAAATAGCTGTGCTATAGATCTGCTGKTTTTTTTTAAATTAAGAAATCATAATAAATGTATCAAAATCTAGAGACATGGTTACTTTGGAAATTGCTTCTAGGGCTCTGGAAGTTCCCATCTGTCAGCTGCTTGGTAGTTCCTTTGTGCTGTACCGCTTGCGCAGCAGAACTGGGGGAAGTCATTGCACCGGTTCTCTCCAGTTAATCTGTTTCAGGACAAAGTCATCAATTGTCTTGGACAACTTCATTGAAAGGTTTGCTGAATTGGCATTGCATTTTTTTTTGCAGCATGCTCACTTTGCACTGGCTCTAAGCTATGCAGGTGGAAGCTTGGAAGTGGGGTAGTAACGTTTTCAAACGCATCATCTGGCACCTGAGAGATCTTTTGTTTAAGCCCTGAAGCTTGCAGTGTGCAGGGTATCTTCTTACGGATAGTACCCTTGAAGTTGCTTTTAGGGTAGGAAGGAAACAATCTCAGAAAAATATGATCAGGAAGAAAGGGGGAAAAAATTAAGGAAAAATTCACTTAATGCAGAGCCCATGCTGTTGCAACCCAATTTAATTTCCATGTTGACATCAAGATCAGAGTCATTTCTGAGTTTTGGTGGCCCACAGCACAGGGATGAATTTCACTTTCCAAGAGCTGAAAGCATTTGCCACCTTTCACAGCATGGTTTGTGACCATTTCATTTGAAAACCAAGGGTCTGCTCTTGGAGGTGAATTTCCATCAGTTCACCCCAAGCAGCAGCAAGGCTAGTGTACTCTGAGGCTGTCACTAGTATGCTCTGGTACTTGGCCATTGTAGCTAACAAAAATACTAGCTATGTTTTTCTGAATAAACCTAGTTTTTAATTTGCTCAATTACAATGAGGAAGTCAGCAAACTGTAGAAAATACTGGAGCAGCCTCTGAATTGAAGTCACCTCACAAATCACTTGGATTATCTGAGAGAGAAATTGTGCTTGATGTGAACCCCAAGCCTGTAAACCACTTAAGCAATCCTTTCATCTCAAAGCGGCAAAGGCTTTTGCAGTGCCGAGCATACCAGTGAGGACAACCTTCTCTGCCTTGTTACATGAACGGGAAGGACCCTCCGTACAAGTCAGTGATGTGCAGGTTACTCGGCTTGCTGAAAGCAACAGTTGCGCAAAGATCGTGTTTGGCAATATTTAGTATCGACTTCTTTGAATGTCTTCTGTTTATGGGCACATTTTGGAGTCTTGCACAAGTTTCAAGCATAGTATCCATGTGGCGTGGGAATATATAATATTGCTTTCACTAAAGGATTAAGGGAGTCAYGGAACTAATTTCTACTTTTGTCCAAGTTCATCCACTTGCTAGCGTTTCTTGGATATAAATGAAAGTAGGATTTGGTTCAGTTAGTGTACATTGATTAAACTGGCATGAAGCCTATAATTGCTTTTGGAGCATGGTTTGCATACGCAGTAGGGTACCCGCACCATTGTCACTCCTTTTTCTTAGAATGTCACTCCTTATTGTAAAATTGTATGTTTCTTTTTGTGAACTTGCGGTTGGAAGAATGTGTTCACTCTTATTGATGTCACCTGTATTTAGAAGCTCGTGTTCACCTGTATTCTAATTCACTTGCACTGTTTTGGAAATGTCGGGTTTACAAAAATACAACTTTTTGGAATAAAAAGTGGCTGCAAAATTATCCTAATAATATMATTTTGTCACTTATTGTCCTTGTCCAGCTCAAGTATTTTTCCATTAATCGGGTGAGACATTTTCTCCTGTATGTTTGAATTAAATGGTATGTGCATGTGTTTATCTGCGTGTGGATAATGGACATTTTTTATCGTAATTCTATGACTTGTATAAAATCAAGCTATTTGGAGACTAAGAGTATAACTAGCTTCACTACAATGTTGTAAAACCATGGAAATAAAATAACAACAGTAGGAATTATTTATAGTTCAATAGTATTGATCTATCAACATCAAATAAAACCCCACGTGGTGGTGATACTGCCCTGTGGTAAGAGTGTCAACCTGTATAACTTGAGTTCTGTTTCAATCTGTATGAATTTGGATGAAAGTCAAATTATTCAGCTTCATGTATTTTTTCTGCAAGGATTTATATTCCGTGAGTAGCTAAACAATGCATTTGAAAGATTTTCTTCAACTCCTTACATCCCCATGCTTACTTTGTCAAAGGGAGTAGAAGCTGGATAGAAGCAGTAAAAACAGCTGATTGATTTCTATGGCTGTGGTGTACCTCTTTGTATTTCTAATACCCRTTAGAGTCCCATCGAAGTCTTCTCATCATTTTGAGGATGGGTGAAATGTCTGTGGTAAAATGCAAACTGACCTGAACCTTCATTCTAAAACAAAACCGAAAAACTGAACCTGAAATTTCAGGCCCTCCCTTTCCTCATCTTTGGCTCTGTTCTCTGCTTCTGGTGGAGACCCTCTGTGTAAGTGTTTAAATGTTCTCCAGCCATACAGAAACAGTCTGTTTCCTCTAYGTTAAGCTGTCAGCGTAAGAACAGGCTGGGCAGAGTTAGGACCTAACCTGTGACTCCGAGCATGTTTGTATTGGTAGAAGACCGTGGCTTTATGTACCAGAAAGCCAAAGGTATTAGGACGGCTCCAAGCACATGTGGGTCCTGGCATGTAGGTAGCACCCTTCAAAGTAAAAACAAATGTTCTCAGTCAGGAAAGCTTTCTTCAGGGGAAAGAAAGCATTGGTCGGCAAAAGCAGTAGGAGGATGCTGCTGCTGAGAGGAATGCTATGCATAGTATGCTTTTGGAGATTAGTGGGAGCTTTAGTGCAGCAGCAGCAGCTAAAATAATAACCAGAAGCTTTTGGATGTACTAATACCTTTTCGTTATCATGCGAGCGTCTGTGTGTGGAAGCAGGCGGTGGCTGTCCCCTCCTGGGGACAGAGGATCGATGAGCTAACACTGCCCTCTGTGGGGTTCGCTTGCCTTTTTTCTTTTTAATGAGCAGAGAACAGCAGTCTGTACATTGCAGGATTTTGTGTGTTGCCTTCGCCCCTAAGTAGCTTTTAAGAACCTCTTAGGACTTCTATGATAAAGTGGCTTTGTTTTAGAAAACAAACCTGAAACCTTTTGCAGATTTGTTTCTTCCAGTTTCACCAAGAAGGGAAGAACTAGATCAAAACTAGATCAAAATTCAAGAAAAGGAAGGTGTTCTTCTACCACGGAAAAAAACAGCTCATTTGTGTGTAGGACTGGAGTTGGTCTGACGTTTTGGCTTCCTACGTTGGCCATTGGCCTGCTCTTAGGATGGGACATAACGGGAGCTCCTCCACTAGGTCTTTTCCAGTTAGTTGTGAAATACCCCATGAGAAAGAGGTAAGTGACTTTCCCCCACACCTTTTGGGTCGAGTGGGGTGGATACTGACCTGAGTAGTCCTAGGTAAGATGTTTTGATTTGATTAAAATTTTCGAGTGCCCATAACACACTAGATATTGAGTGCCACAATGACTAAGGAGAGTGTCATGGGAGTCATTAAAGATGCAAAGTAGATCTTATGGTCCTCTGGCCCCAGTTGGCTTGCTACCAGAATTAAAACACAACAAAAGCAGCTATTTTTTTGAAGATTCAGATGCACAAATGGATTTAAGGTCATATGACTGCCCACTCCTGGACATCCAGGGTTTTAACATTTTAAATGGCTGCAAATGGAGATTTTATTTGGAAGTGGTTTTGACAGAAGTAAAACATGATAGTGGGGAAATGAATCATCTTAACAAAAGAACAATGGAAATTAGTTTTTCATGTCTTAGCCATGCTATAATTTCCTGTGACTGTCTGAAAGGATTAATTCATGGATTTCCAGTTCATTTCTTCTTTGCTTTTGATGTAGTTAGTGTCGTTTTAATGCCTGAACTTCTAGATGTGCAATGTTTTGGTAGGTTAACCAGCAGTTCAACAGCTGTAAAGAATCAGAAATTAATGAAGTAGTAACCCTGAGCAGAGATTTCCCTGCTGCAGACATGTATTCAGATATGATGTATTGACTTTCATGAAATTATTCTAGATTTATACTAACACAAGCGAGAAGGGACTCAAACAGGCTCCCTTGAAGCTGAAGGACACACATCACGAGACAAGCTTTGCACTAATCTGTGTAAGTGGTAATATACAGTAATTTCTGTCATTTAAACAGTATTCCTCTGGGTTTGCTATCTGAGAGCTGTGTAATTCAATCCTAATGATGCTGCTCCATGCTATATTCAGAAAGAGAAAAGGAATAGTAAAAAAGTGATCACTTTACCCAGCAAAGAGACCACTTCATAGGGAAGATATAGTCTGTCCTACACCAGTCTCTTAATGGAGATGGGGCACTTGAGAACTGGACACGATCTGCCCCCTTACCTTTATCTCACTTGAATAATCAGGCTGCTGGCTAAAATTCCTATTATGTAGTTTGCTGTGTTGATTTTAGGAGAATGGCACAGAATAGGAAGCTGGCAATGAAGTGATTACCTAGTAAGAGATCAGAATACCTGCTCAGTATTAAATTCATGAAGTCTATACATAGGGTTGGATAGAAGATGATAGAAATGGGGTAAAATAGTTTTCCCCGTTTTAATTTTCAGGGTGGGGGGTGAGAGAATGCATCTAACAGTGTAAGAAAATACAAGTTGTTCGTGACATTGCCAAATGCCAATGTCAAGGTAGTGTGTTGCCCTGTTTCTCAGCTCAAGACTTTGTCCATGACGTGGCTTCATCAAGGTGAGACTCATGCTTCACCTTGACCAGGTGGCACATATCACCCTACAATAACCTTGCCTTATACTCCACTGCCTGCTCAACTGTGCTTGTCCTGCTCTCACTCCCATCCTACAGAAACTACCAACTTTTTCACCTGACCTCCTCTTAATTTTCTCCTCTGCTTCATAAGTGTTATTACCCTTTTCTCTTAATTTGACTAGGAGCGCTAACTTAAATTTAAGTGATTTTTCCCAACTTGCACTTAGTTTGAAATATGTCACTTTTGTTTTAGACCCAAAGAAAGATTTGTTCTTCTGCAACTTGGCAGTTTTCCCAACTACATCAGTAGTTCTGAGGCCTGCGGGAGGTTGTCGGGCACTGTGGTCCTTTCCTTAGCTTCCTTTTCATCTTAACTTATTAGCCAGGTTGAAGCATACCTTGTCAAAACACTAATGAATGTGAAGTTGTAGATAGATAGATAGATGTGTGATCAATAGCTAGATGCATGTGTATATGACTGAAAATTATTTTGGAAGTGAACAAATCACATAAAAAGGCCATGCCTGCCAAAGCCTCAGCCCTTCAGAGTAGTGTAAACATTTTGTTTGGAAATTCTGAAATGCAATTAGGAGCATGGGATTGGAAGGTCCTCAAGTCCAGTCTCCTATTTTCATTGGCAACTACTCCATATATTTCCTTTAATGAACTAACTGAACAAGGTCCAGTAGAACCAGTTAACTTTCTTTTCCTTATTATTCTTGCTAAAAGACTATTCTAGCACCTCGTTTTGATGGTGCTGTTAATGGTCATTTTCATCCCAACTTGTTCTCTTGCCAACAAGGTCTTTTAATTTAAATAGCTCCCTTCCCTCCTTCCTGTTCTGAGTTGATCTTTCTTGAATATGGGTGACCAGAAGAAGAGGTATCCTAGTAAGGTATCAAATTCCTTGTCCAGTGCCTTGTACATCACCTGTACGCAAGACTGGCTCTCCTGGTTCCATGAAGGTTACCAGCTCTCTATGAGATGTCTTGAATGATGAGGGACATGGAAAACTCTAGCACAAACGACCTTTCTCAAGAGCTTTTAATCTACCATTTTGTGGAGTCTGGAACCCAAGTATCGTATGTGCCCCATGGAGAAGGTTATTACAAGCTGAAGGGAACCACCCCATGGCTGTGTCTGAAGCCGTAGATCTTTGGAGCATGATGCCTTCATGCTAGGTGAGCTGGAAGGGAATCAGAGAGGTTCTCTTTCTCTGTATTTTGACAGAAGTTAACTGAAAGTGATACATAAATGCATAAAGCAGTTTGACTTCAGTGAGTATTTTCATCAGAAAATTCCCAACTAGTGCTGACCATGTGCTAGGTGACCAAAACACCCATTGGTCTTATTTATGCTTGGAGTCTTTCCTAAGATCATACAGGTATTTGGTACTTGATGTGCCAAAGTCACCTTCAGGAGGTACTCATTTAAAGTGGCCCTTTTTTTTTGTGCAGTAGAGTTTGGATTGGCATATGAGCACATCGCCCGTTGAACAATCTGCTCCTCTTTCTCTCTCTGAGTGCCAGGATAATTTACCTTAGTATGCTCTGGAAATGTTATTTTAATTGATTTATTTGGTTAATTTTCTGACTAGAATAGCTGTCACGTACTTCTGAGTGCTGGCATACCATACAGAGAACACAGTCTTACAACAGGGTGATAAAATCTTAGCAATGTTTTTAAAAATAGTGACTTGTTTTGGCAACAGGTAACAAAAGCTGACATATACTATGAAAGGGACACTGTTAGTTATCAAACATTTCTGTTTGGAATAATCTTTTCTTCAATAAAATGAAAAATAAAATGGCCAAAATGTAAAGCGCACATATTTTCTAAGGAAAGACTCGTGTAGGCTAAGTGCAATGAAAGAATCTGGAGTTATTTCTTTCTGTCTTAATTTCTTTCACCTGTTAACTCTTGATGTTGTTATTCCTTGGGATAGTAGCACTGGGTTTAGGCTAAGGCTCTTGGAAATTGCTTGAGTACTCTTTACTAACTCAGTTGGACTAGATGATCATTGTAGGTTCCTTCCAACTGAACTATTCTATTCTGTTCTAGTTCAATGACTTTTCAATTAACTAAGACCTATGAGGCTCTGATTTAAATGCAGCTTTGCATTTATATATATATTATATTTATAGCTGTAAATTTTTTAGAGATATTTCTGTAACGCCTGGTGTGGAGAATTCTAGATGGATTAAACTGCTTTTATAATGGTACAGAATCCTACCATTCTTATGAAGAAGTAATGCATGCACCTTTATACTGGCAAAACAGGTCTGCCTCAGTGTTTAGGGTGTGTATATGTAAATTGGGACAATTCTGAGGTATGGAGAATACACAGGCAAATACTCAGACTTTACCTCATTGATTTTGCTTTCAACGTGAAACCAACATGTAAAAGAAAAATCCACTAATGGTTATTAAAAAAAATAGATCACCTCTGGCGCAGGAAATCCCAGTGATTTCTGCAGTGGAGGCAGGACGAGTGTACTGGGGAAATGTCAGTCCCCACTTGACCTGCTCTTTTTTCTTTGTGTCTGCCCCCAGACAGTGTTGGAGACAGGCAGGATGCTGGGCAAGATGGACCTTAGGTCTGGTGCAGAGCAGGCATTTGTACATCCTCATGGCTTTCAACCAGCCTCCATCAGCAAGGCAGGGGCAGGAAATTCTTCAGATGAGCTATGGCACCAGAGACCTCCTCTGGCTTCCTGAGGGAGCTCTTTTTGTTTTGTTTCAGTGGTTGCAATAATAATAATAAAAAAAAAAAAATCCTATCTCCATATAAGAAGAAAAACATCCCCATTTCCATGTAAGTCAGCTGTCATCTGTCTTAGAATAATAGAACATAATAACAGAGAATAAGGAAGACTGAGGAGACCAGTTTGGGGGGTTTTTTAAACACCTTTTTTTTTTAAGACACCTTCGTGTCTTGCCTTTTGCAGTTGGAAAGTGGATTATTCCAACAGCTCTTTCGCCTCCCCAAAAAACTACTTCTGAAGAAAATTAATATTTCAGACTAAACCTGTAAGAGGCTCCCAATATCAAGTATCCCAAGYATCCAATATCAAACACTTCAAAGATCCAATTTACCAATATCATTTTGGGTCATCTCAAATCTCACCAAAGTGATACCTAAACATTCTGTTTGTTTCCATCATTTAAAGTTTTCACTCCTTCTGGCATAGCTCTTTATAATTTGTTTTACTGTCTAGCATTCTCCCATCATATAGTCGATAGCAAATACCTTCCCCCTGCCGCCCCGAACATATATTACTGCAGCAAAACATTTCAGGTTGTTCCCAGAGGAAAATTGTCCTTCAGATGCCAATCAACAATATTAATAACAACAACAAATTCTACTTTGCTTAGCTCATCCTAAAAGCTAAAGTGCTGCTAAAGGCTAGTCAGGAACATGAATGAAAGTTAAAGGTGTCCACCTAAAGAACATCGAACTGTAATTTGAAATTGTAATTTGAGTCTCAAAATAGCAGGTGATGACTGCTTCTTCCATGGCTTTGTGTTGCAACAATCACATAATGTGAAGTGCTAATAAATGTTTTTGCTTTGTTTCTCCACTCTTTTTTTTTTTTTTTTTCCAGTGGAGCTGTAGCGCTTTGAGAGGTGGCAGAATGAAAACTCTGAAGGACTAAGTCCTCTCCTTGGGGAGCAGGTAGGCCCTCAAAGCACCACCAGTGTTGTGATGAGTGTTGCCATAACAAGCATTTGAATACTGAAATAACAAGACAAGTTGTGGGAATGTGGAGCTGGATCCTAATTTTTACCAGTGAGTAAAATTTCTATGGGACTGTCAATGGTAATGTGGGCATGCATCTGCTGTTTAGCAGAACAGTCTTAGTCCTTGAGCCTGTTACAGCAGATGTGTCTAAGAAGAGAAGTTATGACTGAAGTCATCATCAGTTTAGTGCTGGCAATTTTTTACCAGGGACTAGGCAGGCATCAAAAACTCATTTCACGTAGACCAGCAACACATGTCACGTTAAATTAACTACTGGGTAATTTTAAATATGTACTTTTAAAGCTGAATAACAGTGGACTGAGTTACCTGTCTCCTGAGCTATTATTGTTTCTATGTTGATGTTACACTAACGCCCAGATGTTCCAAGGTCTAGACCCTATTGTGTGAAATAAAATAAATGCTCCAAAGCTCCTGCAGCGTTAGAAGATCCTACAGGATTTTGATCTTCATCCTACTGATTGATCTCAATGATGTAAAAATCTGCCAGCCTTTGAAAACTCCACGGTCAACACAAAGAGTGTGAAAGAAGACTGAAATACAACATTTTGGTTTTAGCGAAGTGACACTGGCCCCATGATTTACAAGCAGGTTATTCTAGTATGATGTAGCATTCTCTTTGTCGTTCACTTCTGAACACACTTTGAATGATAGCTGCACTTTTAGAGTAGTATAAATTTTTATATCGGACAAGTTTCCATTGTAATTCATATTTACTAGTCTGACCTGAATTACTAAAAAAATCAACCACCTAACTTTGCCAAACAATGAGTCTATGCCCTGCTCAAGCAGCGGTGCGCTATAATAGTCTTAAAACCGTAGGCTGGCTTAAGAGAATATGGGTCATATCCTCTAATGTAATACTCTCCTCATTTGTCCTGAATTTGAATCACTAGTGTATTCAAAGCCACCTCGGATAATTAGGATAATCTCCTTAAATTGCTTGTCTCTCATGATGCCTACAATAATACCACAACAGCATCCTGCTGTGTCACTTACTGTAATGCCCCGTGTCTTACTGTTTCATCCCACTCTGCTCTCCTGTATCCGTTCGTTTTATCGACCTGGCGCCTGGGACTATAGAAACTGCAGAAGTGATGGGGCAGGGATCCCTTTTTCACTATTTGGCACGTCCTCAGGTCAGTCTGTGACTTCAAACACTATATTACGGATGCAACAAACCTCAGACTACTTGAAACCTGGATAGACCTTGAATCCTAGACAGAAAAAAAAAAAAAAAAAAGATGTTAAAACATTCAGTTGTTAAAAAACCATCTTGTTTAGTTTAGGTGCTTTCATTTCTTTATGGCAAGCACTTCCAGCACAGCCACAGCGGAGGTAATTGGAGCAGCCGAGTGAATGTAAATCTGAGGAGGATTAAGCCCACTGTCTATAAAGCYCATGTAGCTCTCAAGCAATCCAGCAGTGATCAATTCATTATCATTACAAGAAGCCTGCCAAAGAAAACCTACAGGCTATTGAAGGCAAGATGACTGTAAAATTAGAGATCAGACCAACTCTAATGTTCGCTAATGGACATGAACGTTAGCCTTGCAGCTTTAGCCAACTGCGCTGAAAGAGACCCTGGTGACATTTTTGGATAAAGTACATTAGGGATTGAAGATTTTCTTTCTTTAATTTAACATATTGATTTATTTTTTATTGGGGGTTAAAGTGGCTGAGGAAAGAAAGAAGTTGGAAAGGATACTGGAAGTGGAAAGGAATGAAGATTGCCCACTGGCTTGTCTTAAATATTCCTTTCCTAGGTTTTTGCAATATTCAGCAACGGAATCTCTGAGTGAACGTTTTCTCCCCACAAAACTTTATTTGTTTACTTTACAGTCCAGTGCTAGCGCTGTCAAGCACTACATGCCAAGTGAAACATTGGAGGTAAAACTGACACCATATAAAGTCAAAAAAAGCCAAGTTTATGTGTACAGAGAGCTACTTGCCGTTAGTGAGCAGATCTTGAACAATAAGTAGAAAAACCAAATAATTTCTGCTGTCTTGACCGCTTTATTGTTAAAAAGCTGTGATAACCTCTTAACAGAAATCAGGATTTTTACAGTCTTTAGGAGGCAAGTAACGTCTGCACGACAGTTATAAGAACAAGTGACTTGAAAGATACCTTGATCTGTAAGCAGYGGTCCAATTTCCCTATTAGATTTAACATCACATCAAGAAACTTACTCCTCTCTGATTAATTTTTTTGTTGCAGAGATGACACTGAAACAAAAACTTGTTGCACTCCTTTTTTCAGCTATGCTGCATTCATTATTCTGACTAAACTCCTTTTACGTTATTAGCTGTCCACAGCTACCCCCAGGATTATTTCTGCCCTTTTTAGTTCTTTTATACACCACTTTATCACGTTAATTTGTAACAGAATCCGTTATATAAAGTAGCATGGCCGCAGCACTGTAAGTTACGTGCAAAAGCCTGGGCAGGACTTCTTCACTGGCAGCCACTGGGATTTTGGGTTGGTTACACATTTCAGGCATTTATTATCTTTGTGTGAACTTCAAAAAGCACGTTAAGAGAAACCCAGGGTTGTTGAAAAGCTGTTCTTTTACTGAATTTTCTGAAGCCTTCAAGCAGAAATTTCTCTTATTCGTGCCAGACGTCTGTGCGGTCGCATACTACCACAGAATATTTTGCATCTTCCCCATAGCAGTCCTGCACAAGTGCTCCAGGCAGCTAAGAGGGACCCGCTGCTCCCTTGTCTGTAGCTTGCCCAGGGATGCTGCCCTGCGGTGGTAGCCCAGCGAGCACTGGCCGTGCTGGTGTGCAAAGCCCAGGGTTACAGGGTGAAATCTGCATCGGCCTCACTGGCTTCACAGTATGCTCTTCCCAAAGATATGCCTGGAAAATAAGCTGAAAGTTTTGGGACTATGAGGCTCAGGCAGGGACCCAGGAGATGCTGATCCCTACGGCGTAACCTAGCCTTAAGAGAGCTGCTTTAATTTGCTGGGGAGTTGAAGGCAAGAAGGGGAGTTGAAGGAGGGCAGTGAGTGAGGTGCGCCTAAGGGCTGGGGGGAGAGAGAAAGAAGTCAGGGAAAAGCTCAGCATGATTTAGGTCGTTGGCTAAACTGGCCCCAATGCAGCTTATTTTTGAAAGAAGTGCTAGGCATGAAAATTTTCTGTGATAGTTATAGAGTCCACATCTTGGAGGGGATGCAACTGAGACATACTTCTTAATGCTAAATGAATACTGCCCCGGCACTGACTGAAGCAGAAGATATCCAAGACGCTCCCCAGCTGTATGTTGTGTTTTCACACCCAGACTTTTCCTCCTCCTTCCCATACTCCTATTTTCTCCATATTTGTTATTCTRCTTCTCTTTTTCTCAAATATTATCGTAATTGCTCTAACAACAAAATCGTGAATAAAATAACAGGAAACTGAGAAAATAAGAGGAGTGCTTACCCCTTTCCTCAAGAAATTTTGCTAGAAGCCATAAATGATTCAAGTAATGGWGGCAAGACGGAGTCTTGCCTGAACCCATGTCTGTCATAAGCTGCTCAGCTTTACCTAGTTATCACTGAATTGATGGATGCCCGTTACTTTAGGGGAAGGGGGRGGGAAAGGCAACTCTTAGATTTGTGTAGCAAAAAGCAGAAAACGCTTGTGTTGAAAAGCAGTCAAAAGCTGGGAAAGCGCAGCGAAAGGGCAATGCACTATCCTTACATAGCTGCATGAATGAAAACTCAGTACTATGGTACCAAAGCTGCTTCCAGGACTCAAGCTTAAATAAGTCCCCTGTGCTTCCCCATTAGAGAACTGCCTTTCTGCATGTTTTAGGGTGAAATCCTGTCCTTTTGAGATCACCGCAATTCRTTATTGTTGATTTTGGCGGGAGCAGGGACTCAACCTAAATATTTTATGGTACCATCRCATAGCATAACATCTTATAATTCTCGGGGGAAAAAAATCAGATATTCATTTGTGATGCCATGTGGCAAAGGATATGTCCATATGGCCATGTTCACAGCAATCAAACAGATAATGCCACTGAATTCAGTAGGCACAGCCCTGCGGAGGCTGAAAGAGAAAAAAAAAGAAAAAAAAAAAAAATCATTGATTCAAATGAGGCCAAGATTTCACCTCATGTTTTTAGTGTAGCAAATGTTATTGCAAACCCACACAGAGCCAGCGTGAAGTGCAAATTACCACAGGAATTTGTCATATTCATTACCAACCTAGCATCATTAGTTTATATGAGTGTAGGCAATTAGAAGAGAGGTTTCAGTTTCTTTCTTTGAAAATGTGAATTTTATTAACAAAATGACAAGCTTTCTTTCAATGAAAGCAAGTCATATGCTGCAGGAAGAGTCATAAATTTGAGGAAAGAGCTGAGAGACAATGTTTAATGAAGGCAGCATCGCTCCACAGACTAGAAAACAGGCAGTAACTCAATTCCTTGTGTACATGGGAATCCAGTAGAAGAAAAGTAACCACGGCTGAGGAGATTTCGTTTGCAAAGGCAGATTTAAAGCTACTGAAGACAGAGTAAAGACACTCAGGGGACATCAGTGGACCTTGTCAGATGCTGTACCTAGATTTGGTTATTTTCCATTGATTGCTCTTCATTTTTTGGTTATTTGGTGACACCCCCCCACACACATATGATAACCCCTGTATGTGAAGTGAAGCTGCACTACTTATTGTGGGCAATAATATTTCTCCCAGTAAATGAACATAACTGATGAAGATGCCTCCCTTTTCTCCCGCGGGAGTTAGTCCCACCCTGGCACATTGCTATTAGCTCAAGTCTGGTTCCATCTGATTTTTTTGAGTATCAGTGGRAGAAGAGAAAAAAATTTAATAGCAGTTTTGTCCATGGATGTATAAACATTATGTATGTTTGAAAAAGCTACACGCGGGCAAAAAGCTCCAACCCAGTTTGCAATCTGGTGTCACTTTCTTGCACTACAGGGTAGCTGTCTTTGCTGGGATTTTGTCACCGCACAGGATTAACGGGAGCTGTCAATGCGGGTAATCCTATTCTAGAGCGACCTCTCGTGTTATGTCGGTTAACTTCTGTTTGTATTATTTRTTTCTTTTACCCAGTTTCCAGTGAGGTTATGGTAATATCATCAAACAGCTTAGGATGCTGGTTTTGCTCTGTGCGGCAAGCTCAGTTACACTCCCCGCCTCGTGCTTGTTGCTTAGTCAATGCGCTGCATTGCACTGACTCCCTTTTTTCTTGAAATCATCCCAACAGCACTAGGGAGAGGATTTCCCCCCTCTTTTAAATTAATTTTCATGTATATTCACTTCTGTTCGGAGTCTTCACCTTTCAGTGAAATGACCAGATGTCTCAGAAAGCCTGGAGCAATGCTGGCATCAAGAGACTTCGCCCCCATCCTGAGTGACTGCAGACTGAGATGCCAATATGTTCTGGTTTGTAATGGATGATTGATTTGCAAGGCTGTTTTGCTCTGATTCTCCCTTGCTTGAAGAAGCACAGGGTCATTTTTTTTTTTTTTTTTATACCAAGCAGTATTTCCCCTGTCTGTGGTCTTGTGTCCAATAAATCCATTCATATTACTCTTCTAACTAGCTGCTCTTTTGTTTGTGATTTTTTTTTTTTCCCTCCAGAGGGGTTCATATTATTTGAATCTTTAATAGCAGTAAAATTACATTGGGGAAATAACCAGATCAGTCACCTAAATACCTTTGAATGTACAAGGATCATCCATGGCGGAAGGAGGTGGAAACCCACTCCTCAGCAGCCATGTGGACAGAGCGACTTTCCCTCCTCTCCTTGGACCCGCTGTGTGCCTCCTCCTCCTCCTCTTCCTCCTCCTCTCATCTCACACATCGGATCCAAACATCTAACGTCCACATTTCGTAAGGCTTTGTAAGTTGTGTCTTCAGGCACCATGGACAACCCTGTGGTGAGACCCCTCAGGTTCTGCCAGGGTGTGAAGACATGCAGCCACGCTCCACCTGTGCTAGTGTTAGAAAGTCCTCCGCATCCAGTGAAAAGACCGTAAAATTGTTTCTTTGTGTGTAACCCCTCTCCCTATGAATGTTCACCTCTGAAATACTAGTACGGGCCAGGCCACCTCTGGGGAGAAGCCTGCAAATAGCCAGAAAGTCAGAGTTTGGACCTTAGTGGCAGCTGGCGTAAGTCTGGAAGTGGGATTTAGAAGTTACAACCTCCAATTTATAGTCCCCTATCTTTTCCCTGAGAATTGGAGTATAGCTTGGTTGAACAATAGTAAAATCACTAATTTAATCCATTCCAGTTCTCCGGAGCTTTTTAATGCATGCTACAAATTAATTACACAACTTTTACAAATAACAGGGACTGAGCTTTTAATTCCTCGTGCAGTGGGGAGTGTGCTAAAACATAACTTGCCAGCATACACGTTACTCTGCCTTACAGACTTTTTACGCTGATCTGGCAAGAGAAAGGAGTCTCCAAGTAAATGGGAATTGGATTCTCAATGTTTTGAAGCGGGTACGGGCTCTCACAGAACAACTTTCACAAATGATCTGCTTTTAGGTGCCAAGGATTGCTGTTTTATTTTTAAAAGCATTATTTTTCTTGCAGGACTGTGGCTGGAGTTGCTTTGGATAGTAATAAATGAACGGAAGGCAGTCACCCCTCGCATCCTTCACTCACGAAGATGAGTGTGAGTTTTACCACTGCGTTCGACAGACGGGGGGTCTGACTCTATTTTAATTCTTTTTTCACTCTGAGGTCATATTCTCACTCAGTTCATTACATTGATCTGTTTTCTGGGAAGCAACCTTTTCGTGTCAAGTTCATATTTGGAAAGACTTTTTCACAATTTCATATATCTGGATCCACTGGCGAGCACCTCACGGGGGATTTCTGCATGATCCTCAGAAAAAAAAAAAAAAAAAAAATCCTCAGGAGACTCCTTTTGTGTAGAAGAAAAAGGCTTTTCACCCGGAACCGGGGGGATCCTGCAGATGTACAGCTTACCCCTAGAGGTCACTGCGATCCAGGGATTTCAGCGAGTCCTCCCTGGCACCCAGCGACGCCGGTGCCTGGATGGTGCAGAAGAAGAATGTGGCGTCCCGCCGGCCTGGGCTGGCTGGGAGGTCTGCAGGAGGTTCATAACTCTCATGAAGAGCCTTTCCCCTCCTCTCTCTCTTTTTCCTCTTGCCATTTCTCTTTCTCTTTGAGTTTTGCGGCTTACCACTAGGAACCAGCCGGTAGAGTCAGCTTTTTGCAAACKAAATAATCCTTGTTAKTTCTTTTTTTTTTCCTTTCCTTTTTTCTTTTGGTTTCTCCCTTTGCACTCGGAAAAATGGAGGATAAGTATGGCCAATTTGTTGTTAATTATTTTAAATTCAGGAGAGAATTCACCTTCAGCAGGTGAAGAAGATGACTTGTGGGTTCTTCAGAGCAAATTCTTCGTAGGAGTGAATTTTACTGTGCTACACAATTTAGGCTGCATCTGATTTAGCTTTCTGGCATGATTTACCAGTATCTCCCATTTTCTAAGCATATGATTTGAGATTTTTTTTTGAGTTAACTCTCTGGTTTCGATGTAGGTTGCTGGTAGCTCTGAGGCTCAGTATTATGCAGACTGGTTCAAACGCATCATGTTACTTTTGSAAGGATTTAGTACAAAGACTTCTTCACACTTTAATTTTACTTTGTCTTTTAGAACAACTCAAGATTAGCTGGAGCTACGCTGTTGGTAGCTTTCTAATGAACTCATGCTAGCATTTCAGTTTGGTGGGGGGAGAGATACCAAAATGTCCCACTTGCAATCAATCTTTTTCAGGTTTTTCCAGGTCTGCTAAGAATTTTGAAACACCTGTGAAATGTGAGCTTCTTTGTCTCAAATCTAGGAAAATAGATATATTTCAGAAAGTGAAAAAAAGTCTAGAAAAAATCTTTTCTGGCTTTTCACAATATTGTGATCATATTYTGCCCACAGAAATTCGCCTAAATTCTACAGTAACGCAAGTATATGTAGCCAGAATAAGTGAAAGAACAGTTGGCCAAAACTTCCTCCATAGAAAACTTTAAACATGGAAAAATATCCATAGCTAGAAATAAGTGTATTGGTGGAGCTGGGTAGGCTCTGGTCCCTTCTATATGACATCCATTATAATTGAATAGAGCAGAATCCCACCTTTGCATCATATTGCAAAATATGCAAATTTCTATGAATAATGGATTTAATCCTATTAGAAAAGAGATTAAAAGTAGTTAAACATGTCAGCCTTGATTCTGCTCTATGACTTGTTAGCAGAGACAGAAGTATATGCTTATCCAGTTGATGAACTGTTGCGGCATCAGCAGTCATAGCCCTCTCTTGGGAACCTGCCACCTTTGCAAAACCTGGCTGTTATATTTTTCCTTATCTGAAATGACTTTTAAAATATCATCAGCTATCTAATACTATACATTCTGGTGATAATCCTATGCTCATTTGTTTTGGACTGGCCTAGCGCTTGGAGGAGAAATCACAAATCCAGAAAAGATGTGGTGCATTTTTTGTGCCTGGCTTGGCTACTGACTCTTGGTAATTCCTCTAGCAAGCCATTTAAACTCTACATTTTCTAAACTCTAAAATTTTCTAATTTTCACAAGATTCAGCATAGCTACACTAGTAAGCATTGTGTGGGAATGACCAATTATTAACAGAAGTTGGGTAATCCTATTTGGACAGTATTGAAATTATAGAAATTGCAGGCATTTGGTTACTGAAATATCCACTATCTGACCAAATAACTGTGATAAAATATCACAGGGGTGTAAAGAAGACATATTGTGAAGTATTACATAGTTACATGGAAAAACAGAAGAAATGCCACTGCCGTAACTCACTAAATAAAGATATAAATACAGAAATTGACCTTTTCTGGGTTCCCAAAATGAGTTGTGTATACTGGGGGTGGGTAGGGAGTATGCATAGCACTTAATGGGGTGGAAGAACTTAGTTGGGGGGGCGGGGAGAAAGAGGTGGTAATGTACTGCTCTGGTTACTTTCTGTTTCTCGCAAAAAAAGGGAATGATGGGAAAAAATGTGAATTTTAGAGGTTGGTTGAGTCAAATAGAATAGGGCCTCCTCTGGTTAAGGCTTTACAGGCAGCTCTAGCATGGGGAACGTAATGATCTCGGTTGGCTGCAGTGGAAGTACTCAGGCTGTAAGGGCTGCAAGCACTTCAGTGTCCTTCCAAAGCAAAGCCACAAGATCCCTCTGCCACATGAGGTCACAGTGGTGGGGTGACTGGAAAAGTTAAAAATGTAGGTATTCACATGTAGTATGTGGGAACCTACACGTGTAGTTTGCTAATACGTGAAGTTATGCCAAGAATCAAAGTTCTAAGCAGAACTTCCTTTTAATCCTTAATTTTTGAATTTTCTTTTTTGATTTCAATTTTAAAAAATCTTCTTTAGTTGTTGCTGCTTAAATGCTTGGCAATTGTGGCCCTACAAAATATCACTATAATCCTGCTGAAATATGAAATTTCTGGAAAGTATCTGAAAGGCTACTCAGCCTCAACTGTTCAGTCTTTCCTTCAGCATGGAAAGCTTTATTTTTCATGAGATGGGTTTTCACCACGTGACAGACCCCTGCTCTTTCCCATAGTGTTGATTTATCATCTGTCTGCGCTACTTTGCAACTGTTTTTACTCACAACTGTCATGACAGAGGGTGAGGCCATCTCATTTTTTAAGATACAGTGACAAAAGTCCTCCCGCCGCCCACCTGGCCTTTGGCTGAGAGGTGGTACCACTCGGGAGAAAGCAATGTCCTACTTTCTGGATTTTTCCACTCTTGTTTAGTGAAAGAACAACGTGTTTTATCATTTAGCCATGACATATGATGGGGTGAGGAGATCCAGAGAGACTTCTCAGAGCTGCCAAATTTGATGCAGTTCTGTGAAGGATATTTCTTACCAGTGAGAAACCCTCCCATTTCTTGCTCCCTTCTCATCACCAAAAATGTATCTGTTCCTCTCTCTAGGTCAGCCTACTTCCTGGCAGGCTTGCAGCACTCCAGAAGAAGTAGGACATTGAAGGGGAGAGAAAAAACATCAAATAGGATGGTTTCATCAGTCCTCAACTATCTCCCACCAGAAAGGCCAGCAGCACTGGCTCCTCTGCCCCAAACTGTGCTTCCTTGTGTATCATTTGGGACCTCTGGGGTTTCTGCTGCAATTATGAGCATAAAAAAGCTGCTCCTGCAGAGAGCACCAGGGCAGTCCTCAGGAGCCGTAGGAGAACATGGACGGCTGCTCTGGGGGTTGTGGTCCAGCAGGACCAGGAGCAGGGGATGCTCTCAGAGGCCAAAATGGCGATACAGATTTTTTCAGCAGCTGCTGCAGTGAGTAGCTTCTAATACACCACTGCGGCATCAGCCGTGGGTCTGTTTGAAATGGGGATTTTACTGCTGTGGGGCAGGGAGGAGGAATCACCAGGAATGGTGGAGAGCAAATAGGAAAAAAAACAAGTGGGGGGAAATCGAGGCGCACGACCCAGCTCGGCTCCTTGCAGAGGGCAAACAGCAGTGGAGAGCCCGAAAACGGGGAGAAGGAGCAGGGAGAAGGAAGAGCCAGGGTCTGGGGGGCTGGTCCTGCCCGTGTTGCTTACGGGCTCAGCATCACTTCCCTCTGATGCGGTACCTCCCCTTCCCGCCCGACATGAGGGCACCAAACTGCCCAGAACAGACGGGAACTACCAACTACTGCCTTTCATGCCAGAGGCACAATCCAGGCGAGGATTGTTTTCTTCCCAGTACGTCTGCCGCGCTAGACTTAAATTCACCTTGTCAAAGAGCAGGCACCTGGCATTTCTTGAGAAAAAACACACGGTCTCTGCCATGGTCCCCAGGGACCGGCAGAGACAAACAGCACAGCAGCTTGCTGGGGCGCTTGTTGTTACGGGGATAAAACGGAGCGGCAGAGGCCTATTGATGCCCGATAGAAACAATAGAAACCAACTGCTGTGGTGAGAAAGCAGCCATTTGCCGTGCCAGCTGCAGCCAGGGACAGTGGAGGGAAGGGACGGGAGAGCACGGCCGGGTCGGGGTGGTGCAGCATTACTGCCCAGCCTCCAGCCCCGCCGCGTCCTGGTGTGACGCCCCCGTTTTGCCACCTTTCAGTGGTTACTAGTTGGGGAGAGAAGCAAGGAAAGGAAAACAATTRATGATGTTGCCTGCCTTTGTGTGTGTATTCCTTGGAAGCTGTGCTGGTATCAGTTTTGCTTGCTCCAGACGAAACGTCCCGGGGAGGCGCCTGGGAGCTGGTGCCCAATGTGTGTTGTCCGGCACGTCCATTTTAGCTTCCTGTGCTGTCACTCAATGCACACGCTTTCTGGAAATCTGATTTTCTCACTAAATTTTTACTGCTGTGGACTTTCTGTTCTTTGAGGGAGTTGGTGTGGGCCTGTCAGACCAAAAGTAAGGCAGTCACTTTCTAGGCTGTAGCTCTGGCTCGGTGACTCTCTGAGAGGGTCCGTGTGAGCGGCTGGCAGGGTCGTGGGCTGCCTGCCCTTGCCTCTGCAGCAGGCTTTGCGTATGATGCTGAATCCTCACTCTCTGTCTCGCTAAGTGGAGCTCTCAGACCTACCAAAGAAATCCCATTCATTTCGTTTGGGACATTAGCACCACAGGTTGTGTAGGATTGCATCTCTGTTGGAGAATGATGTCAAGTCCAGGGGCGCGTGTACAGCAGAGTGCACTTTTTGGCCAGGGCTTGCCAAGCTGCCACGAAAATTCTTCTTTAGGCAGATGTCAGTGAAATCTGCAGATCCAGGCTTTTCCCCAAAGCTTTACATCATTAAGCTTCAAGCCTTGCTCGAGATTTGCTAACTAGATCTGTTCCTGATGCAGTGCAGCGACAGGAGCGTGTGGGCACTGCTGTTCCTCAGCTGTTTAGCCACAATAATTAGGTGTTGTAAGGGATGGAGGATCGATAGGGAGCTCCATGCATCGTCACACACCACCAAACACTCCTGAGATACTGTTACAAACTTAGAGCGAGTACTAGAAGACTGACAACCATGAAAATAAGGGAAAATTAAAGATTTGGGGGTTTGGTCCTTTCTTACCACATAAGATTCTCAGAGGATTATAAAAAGTGGGCAATGGTCCATTCTGCTCATGGCTGTGGCCAGTCTCCATTGTTTCAATGGAAGAAGGTGAAAAAATGTCCCAGAAACCATGCTATATGTCAAAAGATGGGGGTAATTCAGAAAATGGAGTTTCTTCTGGCCTGTTAGGTGACCAGCAAAAGCTCTGAAATATGGGGATAATACCCTATAACTGTTGCAGATCACTGGTAGGTGATGGTCTCCTTCCAAATACCTTTGGAGACCTCATCACATCAGGGATTCAGCTCAAAAGCTCAATTCTCTGTTATACCATCCCTTCCATAAACTTATGGCGCAAACTAAATGAGAGAAGAGGAATGTAGGTGAGAGGATGGCTTATATCAGATGTAGCTGGGGAAAAAAAATGGCAAAAACTTACAGACACATCAACATTTCTCCTGATGTTTTCTCCTGTGCTGTGATAGACAGTGTAGATAGTTGGGGGAAAAAACAAAACCAAAAMCACAAACCCCACAATACCAGCTCCTAGAGTAGCTGTTCTGTAAGGTTCATTGCTAGATAAGAGCATTGACTTTGTGGAGAGAAGTCCTGCAGCCCACTCTTCAGAAGCGTACATGGGTCTGTAGAAGTGTGTGAGGAAATCACAGCAAGCAATGTCATCCACCTAGCTTGGTGGTAACAACTAGAAAAGCAAGCAGTATAGCTGGTAGGCTGGAGAAAATAATTTCTCGGTTGTACCTTTGTTGCTCTGTATATAGTGTTACAGGGAGAAATGAGTAGATGTCAAAATGATCTTACTGATTATTTACATATTTATACACAGATTTAATACAAGAGTTTCCTATCAGGCATATTTATAGGAACTGTGAATTTGAAGTGAATATTAAGAGGAAAAGTAAAACCTTAAATGCAATCATTTACTGGCATCCTGCTTCTGAGAACCACTGTGATAGGGAGACATGAACCAAGTAACTTGTGTTCCAGTAATAACTAGTTGAATCTGCCCAAACTGACATATCAGATGGCTGTTCAAAATTGCTTATGAACCATGTTCAGTTGGGAACAAAAATGGTAGCAAAATTCCTCCATTATTTGCAGTAACTGCAATGTAGAAAAATATCGAAAGTGGGTAGAAAATGATTCAAAAAAAATGTAGTATTGACCAAAAAGAGGGGAAAAAACCCGTGTGTCATTTTTTCCTAATTCTTTAAGAAGAACTACAAAAAAAAAAAAGTCGCTTAGGGACAGATTGCAGACAGAAGACATCAAAATTTGTTAAATAAATTAAGAACTGTGAAGTACTTGCTCAGCTTTATTCAGTCCTGTACTGTACAAGAAGGAAGCAGGAGAATGTATTTGATTCTTCTATCAGTTTACTTCTTCAACAGATTCATTCATACAGTGAAATCTTTCTTCTACTGGGGGAATAAAGGGAGAGAGGAAGAGAAATCTGTGGTTGGTACACCAGGTTTTCCATCTGATTTGTTCCCAGTACATGGGAAAAACATAGCAGATTGCATGTCGTGTTTACTAAAGAACATACACATGCATTTAAATCACTTACAGCTTCCTTTTTTATGATGCAATTGTGAATTATGTTCTTTTTGCATTTGTAATTAGAGGGCAGAACAGATGCGAAAGCTTAGTTTAAAGTGATATGTCCATTAAAATAACCTAGACTGCCGAGTAATTGTTCACTATAATGGGGGAATATGCCCATTGTAATAGTGTTTTTGTTCCAGTTCAATATATTGAAGGGACACAAGTCCTCAGCAAATGTTGTTCAGATTGAGAAAGTTCCTGAAACAGGGTGGTACTGGACTAGTTTTTGTTTGTTTCGGAGGAAAAAAATGATGCCAACACCACCATACCTTACTCTGATACGAAGCGTCAGACTGACAGTTTAAATTTGTGAGAAGTTCCCTGTTTTTTCATAAGAAAGCTTTTCTTTTCTTCAGTAGACTTTTACTCACAATGGCACTTAGGCTACAGAATATTTTAAACTATTAACTATTAGGCTTTTCATTTTGAACCAAGACTAAACAAGGACTCAGATTTTGATCAAAGACAGCTGCCCCGTAATCTGTACTTATGCTTGATTGAGATAGGCTCTGACAGCCAACATAACAATAGACAGACCATTCTTTAACATATTAACCCTTGTGACCTAATTAGCCATCCAAAAAATGCAAATAAGATCCTCAGCAACCTTTTTAACCATTCGCTTCTCAATGACATTTGATTTTCCTTTTGCAATGTCAGTGAGCTTGTGTTAAAAATTTAAAGATGTTTAGCCTTTCTGCAGAACAGATGCACACATTAAGCACTTGCACGGCTCTAATTGAAAACCTCTGTCTTTAGCCACCAGTGCTCACAGCAACATTTGCAAGCTCAAGGTTGAAGATCTTGGCTAAACAGAATGTTAACCATCCCGACTACATCGTTTACACATTTGCTGATGATCAGTAAATACAGTTGAAATCGTAAACCGGGGATGGGAGGTGGCGGTGAGGGAGCAGAAGGGAAAGAAGAGAGGAAGGAGGAAAGGAAAAGCTGAAATCACAGTGCCCTATTTACTTTTGCAAAGAAGTCTGTATTTCTCTGAGTCATTTCAAAAAAACTTAAAAGGGATAATTCACATGACACAACAGAAAATATAACGATGAGAATAAATCCCTGCCAGTGTATTGTTGTTTTTTAACTGGCATTACATTATTTGTGCATGTTAACTGTAGTATATCTTCAGCATCTGTCTTTTTCCCTTTTTCCCTTTGAAAGCAAAGTTGTAAAATCCACTGAAAGTTAACCCTGGTCTGTTCTGGTCAGGAAGATTTAGATCGGTATCTGTACGGGAAGGTTTGAATTCAGTTTACAGTAATCCCCATGTGGTTAATTATTGCCCCTAAGTTATTCTAGTGATGTGCTCATTTGCAAATGCTGTTGCGCCCCTTCCCGTTATGTTTTGTAGTGACCCACGGAGTGAAAGTACGCATCGGTTTGTTGGTTGTCCGTCTTCTTCAGCTTTTTTCCCGTTTTTATTTTCTCCACCTCCGCATGGTGCCTCCCGCTGGCACTTTGGGTGTACGCACAGTTCTTCCGTGAGCTGGGAAGGAAGCCCTCCATCCAAGTATGCTTGTTATTTCTTTATCACATAAGCTTAAATATATTGTGTGCCTGTTCCTTTGGACTGGATAGTGGACTAATGTCACAACGAGGAGTCATTGAATAAGAACCTGATGTTCACTCAGCGTGTATTAGCTTAAAATGCTCTGTCGCTGAAGTAAACATAAAAACCCCTGCAGTCTACATTGTTGATGTAGCTGGGTTTTGGACTCTCAGAGACATGTAATTCCTAAAATTTCGAGTGTATGGAAAAGCATACATTAGTGCAAGCACAAAGCATGACAAAACTTCCACTGGCATTCACTGCAGAGACCAGCAGATGAAGTCTTGTAAGAAGTACAGAATAAATCAAAACACGATGAGCGGCACCTTGTGTGTCCAGCCCTCAAAAAACCTCTAGAGACGCTCGTCTTTTCATCCGCCTTTTGGTTTTTTGAGAAGGGAGGTTCTCACTTGCTGACTTTTTTCCTGGCTAAAGATTTACTTTTTGCTTTCCTTTTTATAAACCGGTGGCTGAAATTGCTGACACAATTGCATGATTCGAAAGTACTGGGATTTCGAGAGAAATCCCAAATATCTCATCATTGGCAAGAAACTCACAGGAGCATCTTCAGCTGAAAACATTTGTGATTTTTATGAGGCTTGTGACACACTTGAGTGTGTATCTACCCAAGAGTGGCCGCTGTGATGGCGGTGTACCTGGGCTGGCTTTACTCGCGCTATCTGGGGATGCTCAGCAGGAGCTGATCTGTCTCTTGCTGTCTGTAGGGTGGCTCTGCCTCCACATGGCTGCTGGTTTAAAACTAGCTTGGACCGTGGGCAGAACTCGCCGTCTTTGTTGTGACTGCAGCTCAGACACATATTGTGTTTCTTCGCCTAGAAGAACAGAAGACAAATGGGGATCTGCGGCAATCTGCATTAAGAGGTTTATTCACTGTAAGTGTTAATGATAACTGGAGAAAAATAACGTGCCAGAGCGTGGTGGCAGCTTACGCTGTCAGAGAACACATCTCATCGCACCTCTGACCAACACAGCTGTGCTGTCAGAACGGGATGGAGTTGGCCTTCGTAGGGAAAGCTAATGAGAAAAGAAGGTAGCAACCATCGGCAAACAGTGCCAGAAATGCTGAGCTCTTGGCCGATCGTGACTGCAGTGTTGACAGCCCGTGTCCCCCTAGCAAAGTTCTGCCCCTCTTTTGGAGGTCTGTCACAAGAACCTCTCATCCTCTGGACTGCCTGGGCATTTCCGACCATAATCCCAGGGAGCGCTTGCACTGGACATGTGCACCTTGGCTTGTGCAGTTTGTGAGTTTAATACAGTATTTCCCGCAAAGGGAAAACCACAGAATGAGAGTGGGCTACGATATTAATTTTAAGACTGCGACAGGATTAGGTATAGTTCTGTAGCTTTGCCAATGTTAGAAGAGCCAAAATCTGCCATGACTAATTCACTGATAAGTCTATTGCCATTTCTTTCCCCCTCCYTTTTTTTTTTTTAAAATAGGCTGAGTTGGATTTAAAAAAAAGAAAATGAATTGCTGCAGTAGTGTGCTGAGTCAACTCTCCTTATAAGTTTCTTTTGCAATTGAAGGCTCAGACTTAGCAATGTTTTACTTCTTAAGGTTTTATCACCACTGTTGATACCTTCATGTCATAGCCTCAATTAGCAGTAGAGACAACAATAAAAAAGGCAGCAGAGGAGGCAGGAGCACAAGGGTTGTGTGCATCCTTGAGAGGAAATACCCTGAGGAAAATGGTCCCTCAGGATACATTAAGCACTTCTCTGAGGGTCGATGGAGCAAGAAACATTGCAGTGCAGCTCTAAGTCCGTAAAAGTTGAGTGCAACTTGAATGGTGCTTTTGGAGGGAGAAAGGAGCAGGACAAGGCAGTAATGAGATGTAATGGGTCAACTTCTGCCTAAAGTTACTGTTGGAGGTCAATAGTACATTCAGTCAGGGCAGTAAACCACTCTCCATTCATGATTTTAGTGTAAGAAAGTGTAAGAAGCAAATGGAAACATTCTCCCTGCTCTGGTGTCTTGTGAAAAATGCCAGGGCTCAATGTCATCTCCATCACGTGGTGAAACTGCTTCTGCTGTCCATGCCCAGCAGGCACAGACCTCCTTCAGGAGCCAATCCAGAGCCCAAAGAGCCGCTGCAGCTCTGCAGAACGTGTGTGTCCTGCGGGGTGGACAAGACCTCGCACACCTGGCAAGAAGCCATAGCTTACAGGAGAAAGAGGAGTTGCTAACAGCCCCCTTGTGATGAGTTTGTGGGCCCTAATAACTCACCCGTGGGTGCTGCTGCTGTCAGAAGGGGAAGTGAGAGTCTGTGGAGAGCTGGCTGGTAGGATTTGGTTTCCAGCAACAGGAAGGGCAGCAGCACAGCAGCTGCTCCTTGCGGTGGGTAGGGAGATGCCTTTTTGCCTCTCTTCACATTAGGGACATCGAGCTGCGCTCTTCCCCTTTGCCGGTGGGAGCTGATGGGCAGCTGAGCCTCGGGGCCGCCGGACAGCAGGGAGGCTGCTGGTGCAGAGCAGCCCGCGATCCCTCTGCAGAAGATGACAGATTGGCTTCCCAGCGCTGAGCATCAGGCATCTCATTGACCTCTAATTCCACTGGCTATGCCTGTGGGGAGATATACATTGGATTTTTCTGTATAACATACTTGTGGAGGGAATTTTAACCCTTATGGGAGAGTAGTGTTCTGCTGTAATAACTCTCAATAAGTATCTATCTTTAGTTCTTTCCTTTTTGTCCCTAGTTCTGGATTTTTTAATCTTCTTTATTTTACCTCTGCTTTGTCCTGGAATAAATGTTTATCTTGATCTTTTGTTGCTCCTGGCTTGCCTAATGTTGTCTGTATGGCTAAATCCTTGGAGTCATGGATTGCCAAAGAGCAGGCAGGCAACTAATCCTGAAATGTGCTGATGAGGTCCAGAGGAGGGAGAAATATGAAGCGAGGGCACGGGAACCAGAGCTGCCCAATGCAAGGAGGCTCTCAGCTGTTAAGCAATAGTGCTTTCTTTTTTTTTAAAATTAATATCAATGATGTATCCAAGGTTCACCCAAATTTGCTCATTTAATAGAGTGTACAACCACAAATATGTTTCCCTGAAGAGATTACCTGAACCACTGACGCTTCTGGACTTTGGTGGTGTTTGTCCAAATTATTGTCCATGGTCTGCCAGCTTTACACTTTATGTGTAATGGAGCTGCTGGCGAAAGATTCAGTTGCTCTCAGAGACTTTGAGAGCAAGCTCAGGCCACCCCTTACCAGTGCGTTGTGAACTGGGAGGAAAGGTGTATGTTCACGGTGCACCTACAGTGACAATTACCAGCTGTCACAAGGACATTTAGATGCAGTTTTTAGGCTGTGGAAAGGAAAGCAAGCTGGTTGCCTGCATTATACGGAGCAAGAGTCAAACAGCTGGGTAATCCCAGGAGCAGGAGGTATCCTTCATCTTTACAGCTGCTGCTGATATGACTTTGATTGAAGGCAAGGGTGTAGGTTTTGGATAGGGGAAAGTTTTTTCATTTCTCCTCTCCTCCTAACTAGAAGGACTACATTGCAAATGGCTACAGAACCAAATATGCAAGAGGGTAGTACACGCCTGATTTTATTTAGTAAAACCTTTCTTGACAGCTACAGAAAACAGCTGTTGCCCTATAATGACACAGGTATTTTATAAGTCCCATTTTTTTTGAACACAGCTATATAATTGTTGCTTCCCCTTAATTTTTCTGTTTCATCGTCACTGTTTGACAATTGCTGTTATGTTAGATATTTTCATTGACTTGACATTTCTCACAACAGCTAGAACAAAAGTGATTTGTTTAAACTGTAGGCGGTACCATGAATTAATAGCTCACTTCTATTATTGTGTTCCCGTTAGGTGGAAAGACAAGTCATCTTTTTTATGAGTAACAGTTTTACCTTGGAATATTTCAGAGTGAGCAAGGACAGCCCTGGACACCTACGGTGTCTCAATCGGAGGGTGACAGACATTGCAATAGCATACACCCTGTCTTCAGTATGCTGCTGTCAGTCACCGGTGACTGAAGCTATTCGTGGTCCATAATAATGCACAGCTGCTGTGCAGGAGAAATACCATCRCTAAACAAACACAGTGCGGTGCTAATCATTTAATTGGTTTTAGACATTCTTAAAGTTCTGATAAATTCCTTTTAAAAAAGAGAGATTACTCTTCTTTCCAATATGTTAAAGTGATTTCATGGTTTGTTTCTGTAACCCTCTTCCATGCAAATTGTCCTTCTTGTGGACTTTTCCTAGACTATTTGCAAGAGTGAAGATACTGGCACGGTGGCTTTCCGTGCTATGATGTTTACTGTTAGCAAGTTGGAAACACACCAGAAAATGAAGGGTTTTAATTTTCCACTATCAGGTCCACTGTAAACTTTAAAAAGATGAGGGCAGGGATTTGTTGTGTATAATAACCCAGCTAAGTGAGTAGTAGTTTTTAATCAAAGTATTCACCAGTTCATTGGGCAAAGGTTATGGATATAAAACAGTAGGGGCAATTGCTTCAGGACAGAGCTTCTGGAAATAAAAGCGCTGTACCCATTGACCAGTCTTTCCCTCCACCATCTTAAAGTCAGAAATATTGTAGAGTCCCCCAACTATATATTGCAAATGAAGGGCTTGGTCAGAGTCCCAAATACAAACTGAGGAGTTTGTATTTGATTTCAGGAGGAGTGGGACGGGGTCTAGATAATTAAGAAAGCAGCTATATCCCTGCTAGAAAAGTAGCTCAGGACTAAAGATTGTCTTCATTTGGGATGAATTCTTACCCTTTTGGAGTCCATGGTGATTTTGCCACTGTCTTCTGTACAATTGGGATTTCACCACTAATATTGTTTAACGCATCTTCCATTAAAAAAAAAAAAAAAATTTGAAAAGAAAAAGCATTCCCCTCCCCTTTTTCATGTACTCATGCAATATGCCCACTTGCACATCAAGTGTTTTCGGTAACTCTTATTTCTTGCCTTTGGGCTTGATTTCAAAATATTCAAATATATTTGGCTTTTGTAACTTTCACTAATTAAACCATCTAAAGCAGATGGAATTACAGAAATTACAGGGTTTAAAATATCATCCTAATTGGTTTACGATCTATGTGACACTACAGTGCCATTCAGACTGTGTAATGTATAAGGACTGCACAAAAGAGAAATCTTGCCAATTAATTTTCTTAAACTCCATTATCTGCAATTTTCCTTTCCTTATAGTCCCTTTTATGTTAGGCTTTTCGTGGTATCCTTCTTGCTGTAGGAAGGCAGAAAGCATCCTGTGGTCATACTGGGACTTTTCCTGTTTGCTGAAAAAAACAAAAAAATTATTTTTCATGTGCAACAGAATAGAGTAAGTGAATAATAGAATAAGTGAACTTAAGAGGAACCAGCAGCTAGATGCTGTGGAGTTATAGAAAAAGCCTAATGCATATTATAAACGTAAAATAGTCATTGTGCACTCTGACGCATTTTCAAATGGTGGGGATTTGAGAATGGATAGAGAAAGGTCCCGTTTTTTGAGAGCGTGGTCATGTGAAGTTGTAACAATACCATGCTTTTCTTTCACAGAAGAAAAAAAAAAATCCTTCTGTTTCTTTAAAGTATCTCATTTTGCCATTTAGACATGATTTTTAAACTCACTATTCCCTTTTGTTGCCATGGTAACAGGTTTTGGCCCTCATGGTGACAGAAAAGTATCTCAGTTCTTGTTCCTCTTTGAACGCATATGTTCCTGTGTATAGCTGTACAGGCAGAGGGAAGGGAGGTGTGAGGAGATCGCACCTTTCAGAGCAAGGTAACTCCCTGTGCCAAACCAAGGCTGCGACTGTGGAAATAGCCTGCAGCAGGGACAGATTTATCCCTCCCGATCCCTGTGGGGACTCATTCAGACCCCAGCTCTAATGATGCCAGATAGGTTTGCTCCCCCTTGGCTCCCCTCCCCTCACCCTCTTTCCTAGGTGACATTTTAGGGACTTTTTATATATGAAGCAAGTATTTGAATGAAATCTGGTTTTAGGGGATTCCTACAGAGCTGGCTGCTAGCATCTTCAAGCGTTGCAGGGGTCAATTAAGAGAACCAATCATCTGGTTTTAAAGCTTTAATAAAAAAAACCTGAATAGAACAGAAAAGCAAGAAGGAAGGAAGGAAAAAAGAAAAAGTGGACAAAAAGTAATGTTAAATAGCATGGAGCATGACTAATGGCACAAGCATGTTAAAATCATTGGGAAAATGTCCTTGGAAGACAAATGAATTTTCAGCAGAATAATTAACTTAATTAACAAATTTGCATGCATATTCATCAGGCTATTGAAGTCTTTCCAGCACAGCTTGATGAGCATTGGTGTAATAATTGTCTCATTTACATTCTGCAATCTACTACAATTTGGGGCATGCAAAAAAAGCCGACCTCTTCCCTTTGACTTTCTTTAGGACCCTGACCCTCTTAATAAACACATGCAAACAACGTGTAGTGTCCATTGCTTAGCCCTGCATTCCACCCTTTATCAGAAAACCTGCTCCCACTCTGCCACGCTTTCCTCCTTTTCACTCCCCTCTTCCTTTGCTTTCTTTTTTTTTTTTTTTTTTTTTTTTTTTTTTTTTCCTTTGGCCCAGGTTCTCTGTTTTGCCTCTGCTTGCTCTCCTGGGTAAATCTTGGCACCAGTTCTGACTTCAAATCTCCTGGGCCGCCAGACTGCATCATGTAAAAATTGCCATTTTCCTCTATCTCTGCAGGGCAATCTTTAAAGGCAGTAAGGTGTGACGCTCCAGACTGGCAGCTTGGCAAGAAAGAGCCCATGGATACCAGCACACAGGAATCTGGAGGGTTCACTCTGACAGGCAGTCAGTACTGGGAACAAAAGGAATTAAAAAAAAAAAGAAGCAAATATATTTTTACATATTGCAGGCATATGGCCACAAGACCAGCAGAAATATATTTAATTACTGATCTTGTGTGTTAAGCAGAAATAATGTACCAACAGCAGTACCTTATTTTTTTTTCCCCTTAGATTAAAAAAAAGTAGATGAAGGGAGGCCTCTAGAACGTAGTTGGTTAATAGCGTTGCATTTCAGCTCCATTTACACTTTCTACCCCAATTTTACAATCATTTGCAAATAGAATCTGATCACTTGATTTTAGACTAGTGTGATTATTTTAACATGATTTTCTTTTTAGATGTGGATGGACATTTTTAAATGCAACTAGGCCATTTACCGGCCTTTTTGTTGCCTTGTTTTAAATCAAACACTTCAACCATGCAGTATAGAGTCCTTACAATGCTTACAACTAATATTAGGTGCAAATGCAAACCGTGTTATAACTGAGTTGACGTGTAAGTAGTGGTGTCCGAATGTTTTGTACCAAATGACAATGTAAGTCTCACTGTGGTACGTGTGTTTCAGGCTGCGTAACAACACTCTACCAGCTATTTTCCTCAGAACCTACAATCAGAGTAAAAATATGTTCCCTGACTGCTGGTTAAAAGGTTCACTGGTAAAAAAATGGGGGGCCTAAAGCAGGATGGATATGGAAGGTAATGTCAGTCCAGAGTTGCAACACAAAACTCCCAAACCTGTTAGCCTCTGCGTGCCTCCCCGACACTTCTGAGATGCCCACATGCCTAGAAGTGTGCTCACACCCTGCGCCACACCTCCGAGCAAGGCAATACCGATTTCCAGCTTATTAAAGTTAACAAGGATCCAGAAAGCTCCCTATTCCACTATTTCAGTTTCTTCAGTGGCTTCAGCCAGAAGGTATGTTATGAGCGTGCTTCACGAATATCAACAGGATTGGACCTTTCAGGAAATGCTGTTGTGGCCATTTCCTTCTAAAATAATGCTGCTGCTGCTGAGTTTTATGCAGCAAACCAGAGTCCTCAACCTGGGGCAACCAAATATAATTCCCTTCTCAGTCTGATGGGATTCAAACCCATCATTACCCAAGCAAGTGCTCTAACCAACTGGTTGTAGAGTGTTTTGGCAGGAGAAGAGGACATCTCTGCAGCTCTCCTGTTGGAGTTATTCTGGAGTTACACTTAAATACCTAAAGTATATCTATATAAAAGCAATAAAGTTATCAAGGTAAGACCTCTTTCAAGAATGGAAGCTGCACTGACTCAGTTGATGCAAGTGAATTCCTCCATCAAATTATAACAAGAATGAGTTAGAAAACATTTAAAATTAAGATGTCTTAATTTGCTAGGATATTTATGGTCCATTCAAGTCCATAAAATAGATAACACCTAACACCAGGGAGATACTCACCAAAAGTTACAGCTTGGTATTGTTTGGTTTATAGAAAAGAGATTAATCTCTTTTTTTACCTCTGAACAGTGCAGCATATCCTCACCAAACTTCAAGTTCTTCCTTTACAAGTATTGGATGAATTTCCAAATACTTTCATATAAAGCCATTAATTAGCTTGCCAGTTAAAATTAGTTAAAAATTATATACGGGTCATTTACAAATTTTATATATATAAATGGGTTATTTACAAAATTTAGCACCTGTGTCAGTCTTTCCTTTGTCCCAAATGGTCCTAACAGCATAATAACAGTCATTTAAAACTTTTTGTATAAAGCTAATTCAGATCTTGTGTTTAGGCTGTATTTGAAGAAATTAGGCGGTAATTAAGCAAAGTTATTAACATTTATTGTTTCTAATTGTTATTATAGGCTATAGATGTGCCTTGGTCAACAGTTTTTATAACTCTTAAATACAGCCTATATAATACAACCAGTTCTGCCAAGAACCATATTTCCACTGATGTTAATTTGCTTGCAACAGCTCTACTGATTTTGGTGGCTTCAAGGAAACTGCACGTCAAGAAAGAATTGCTGGTCCATTTGCCCTTTAAGATTACATTGCTGCATGGAGATGGGCGATTTGAAGGCTCTCACAACACTACTGCTTTTGCATTCCTGCAAATTGAGGCAGTAGCACTAGAGAGAACTGAGAAAGGATCAGAGTGGGAAACCTTAAAGGGCAGAGACACTGAGATATATGTATTGCTCTGGATTGTTAAGGCATTGAAACAACCCTGTCTCAGTCCTGTGATCATGAAGGGAAAAAATTCAATTTTTTTTTCCTTGAAGAAATAATTTAATCTGAATTACAATGAGAAGATACCAAATGACCAGATGTCATTTTGGGGCAAGGTGGGGTAGTTTTTTGAGTGCTCTAACTTGAATTCTTATTTTGCTAAATTAATCACGTGGATTTGTAGCATATAGTTTAAGGATAAGTGGAACACTTTTAAATATTTTACTTATTAGCAATTTTACCTTCTTACACTAATTGGAAGTTTCAATGACTAGGCTGAAATAAAAACACTGGCCAAATGTTTATTTTGATACAAAAATTACCATTTTTATTTTGGGACTCTAACACTTCTTAAAATATATATATATAAAAAAAAAAAGTTAGGTTACTTTGAAATTAAAATCTCAGTTAAAAGAACAATCAAAACATTTTGTATTGAAATTTTAAAGCAAGCATTTCAACTTCTCAGGAAAAAAAAACACTTTTGCCAGCTGAGACTGTTCATGGGCTTCAACATGACTGTGAACAGGGTTCTGTGGGTTTTTTCATGGTTCCCAAGCTGTGGTTTTGATGTATTTTCTACTCAGAGAGACAAAATTCCCAGCTCCGAAGCTGAGGCTGGCAGACCTGCCCAACACGAGAGGGGGAGCGAGCCCGGGGACGGGGTTGGAGCTCAGGATTTCTCCATTTCTTGTCCCAGTGGCACACTACAAACCCAAGACTCCAGCTTTCCTTCTCCTTTACTCGCCCAAGAAAAAAAAGAGCTGCTCATATGACACGTTATGGGGTAAAACCCACCAACATCTACCATGGCTGAGGCCGTAAAGTACAATCAACTATGAGCCCAAGTTACACAGCATTACCACCCGCCTTCTCTTAAGTGGGGCAGGCGCAAGAGGTAGGTGAGGGTAAGGAGAAAGGACAAGAAGAAGAGCTGCCAAGAGACGCCCCAAGCGGAGCAGAGACCTTGCATGTCTTTGATGCTCTGCTCCCTCTCCCCACGCTGATGTCAACAGGAGAGTTTGGGGCAACAAGGGAGAAAACAGCAATGGAGTATAGACTCCCATGGATCTGAAAGAAGAGTTTTGCCCATCGTCTCTTTCAATGTTAATTCGTTTGCTGCCCTATGTCTACCAAAGGATTTTCCTTTTATTTTCTAGCTAATTAAAAGTTTAACTTCATCACTACTAATGGCTTCATCTTCCTATTCACTTAATGAAATTAACTTTTTAAGAGTTTCATTTGTCCAGTACATCATGTTGTGCAGAATGATGTTTGGGTTTTCTAAAGTATGTAGCATAAGTTTATTAGGAAGCAAGAGAGACTAGTAGAGATCATGTCTGCTAATTTTGTGTTAGAGAAGAAAAGGGGCCGACTTTGCATCCTCTACGTGGTGTCAGTTGATGCTTTATTTTGTATGCACATGATTATCCGAATTTGCCTTTCTATTAAAGAGGAGTTACTTAACAATCAACGTGTAGTTTATAATAGTGAGGAAAATTTGGGTACTGTAAATGTGCGACTGGCCATTTGGATTTAGCCCGAGGTGCTGTCAAATAGAGAATACAGGTCTGTTTTCATAAATGGATCAGATGTTATACTGATCACAACCATATCACTTGTCCTTATATTTGTGGGATGTGGCAGACTTACTATAACGCACCTTGAAGATGAGCAGGGCTATGGGTATTCAACATCACTATTGTTATGGGTATTTTTTGTATTGCCCATTTTACAATGAGGATATAGATTTGACAATGGTAGGCTATAGGTCTTGTTATTTATCTGACTTATACTAAAATAATCCTGACAACAACTTCTCTGGTGTGCAGCTGTGAATGGTTTGTGCCATGAATTGTGATTCCTTGTCTCTTTCTGAGCTGCTAGGATACACTGCTTACCACTAGCTATAGAGTAGTCTTTGAAAGCACACTGTAATTCATAGTTTAACTTGCTTCTTTTCACACTGTCTTTCAGTGTTTTTAGTTGGACATGTTCTGTCTACTTAATACCTGCCAGCATGGTGTCGAATATTTTGATAGCTGAACGAACATTACTCTTTTTACCATCCCCTTACTTGAGAGTGAATTTGGGTATTCAGTACCAAAATCATTCAGTTGGTCTAGTAAATGAGCTAAACATTCCTTGGTCTGCTTAAATATTTTTTATAGTGTCCTGTGTGATTATCAGGAAGTTTTAATACATAACGAATAGCCACTTTGATGTCATTAGAAAGCAATTTTTAAATGTGATGGCTGCAGCCTTCCTTCAGGTTCTGCAGCTCAGGGCCCATTTCTCAATTGCTTTAAATAGTATTTACCCAGGATTTGGCTGGGAAGTGTGAACGTGATGTGGCATGATCTCCATTGTTGGCTGCTTCTTACTGCCGCTTCCTATTGCAATTGCCTTCCTACTGCTGTCAAAAATTTGGAGGCAGGATCAGCTCACCTAGCAGGAACACTTAAGGGTCAGCTTGAGGAGTTAGGCTTTCTGCTACAGGAAGAAGCAAGATTTGGAGTACAGGTTGAGGGTATAATTTGAGATGGGGGGTGGGGAGCTTGAGAAGAGGAGGGAATTAGCCTTAGACTTTATTGTAGCCTTTCATAGAGGGAATAGCTTTAAAGCAGTGACTGGACTTTTTGCATACCTGTTGCTTTCACTGACTAACAAAGAGGTATGGAGCCTCATTCTCTGTTGAGAGTCTTTGATTAAATCTTAAGATTTCAGATCAGATGCCACCAGCTCTTTCATATTGGCTACGTCTCTAGTAGTGACATGACTATTCCCTGGCCCCAAGGCCATCTGGCACAGTGAAGCCTACATCCACATTATTAATACTTGAATCATGCTGAGGAATGGTTTGACGGGGTGCTGGTTGGCCTGGGCTAAAACTGGGCTGCAGACTGTTCTGAGAATTACACATTCAGCTTTCAGTGGCAGGGAAGTTTCCTTTGCACTATTTCATTTAGTAGTATAGGCTAAGTAGCACCTTAATTGTCTGTTTCATCCACTGAATAATGAAAAAGAAGGTGTTAGCCAGTGAACGAATAGTAGAAGCAGAGCTTTGGTGTCGCACGCAGGCAGTCAAAATCAGGATTCCTGTGCCCATGAGGAAAACACGTGGGAGCCTGGTAGATTAAACGGCCTACACTCTCCACTGGTTTAAACCAACTGACGGTTTAACCTTTATCTATTGTCAGCAAGAGACCAGAATACCAAGCCCCTTCCAGCACTGCATGTTTCTATTTAGTATGAAAATAAAAGCCTCTGGCAATAGTAGAGAGAATCTTCAGGTTACAAGGAAATGGATACTTTAGAAGATGCCTGACTTACTCAAGAGCAAATAGAGTAGTAGGCAGCTTCTCAAACTTCTTGGTAGGATTTTTTTTTGACACCATACTTTGTGCATTCTTGTCATGCGTTGCCAACATGCCATATGCTTACAACACATGGTAAAAGCATGGGTAAGAAAATGTGATTGTGACATGTAAAGACAACTCTGGATCCGTAATACTTCTGAGCTAAAATACATTTGTGCATTTGTTATATAAGTTTAGAGGATTTTTTTCTCGAGTGCTTTGGATGTATATCACTGGAAAGGATAGAGTAATTCCAACTTAGCAGACTCCATACAAAGAGAACAAGGACTGTATCAAGCAGTTAGCAGCCAGGATTTCAAGGCTGTAGTCCATAGTTTGCCACCGATTCTCAGAAGTTAAGGCTCGTCACTTGAGTGTCCTGTGTCAGTTTACTACTCTGTAAAAGCAGATTTAACTAATTGCTTGTAAAGTGTTTAAAAATTACATGCACATAGCAAAGAACTGAAGTGCTGTATTTATGATTTAATTGTGTAACGGCCAGCTTAGGTCTCCTGGTTTTCTGTATGTAAAGAGCGGCAGCTCCTATCTCAAAGAGTTTATACCATGAAGAGATAAGATAGAAAATGACTGGGAGAGAAAAGGAGCTAATGAGAGGTAAAAAAGATTTGCCTAAGGTCAGTCACACAACACTCAGTGACAGATTTGGAATAGAATCCAGGTTTCCTGCATTCCAGACCAGTTTCAGACTCACTAGACCTTGCTGTCTTCAACTACCACTGTTACTCATCTCCCTGGAGAACTGGGGAGCCTAGCAGCTGTCTTTGGGTACTGGCATATGGGGCAGGCACCTCTTCAGAAGTTGTTGCAGGAGTTTGTCTTTCCAAACATGCCATTGATAAACCCAACTGCATTCAAGAAAAGTAGGTAATAGAAGAAAATGCATGAGAAATTGCGGTTAGGGATCTTAACCTACTGACACAGTTAGGAAAATGGTCTCCGTAGGCTCCATCCATGATTGAGCAGAGAGAGGCTCTTCCATAGGGATATTCAGTGAAAGAACATAGCTAAGGTGCCTGAGTCAGACCAGTCTTATGTGTATATGTATTTATAAGTGTGGACATTGAGGCTTGGAAATTACTTGATATAGTTGATTGAAGAACATTATATTGCTTATCCCCACTAAAGACAAGAGTATGAATGCAAGATTACCTGCCACCAAACAATATGCAGACTTCTCAGAGATGACACATACGATACAGCTTTTATCACAGGCACCCAGGCAGAAGACACTGCAAACCCAGTGTTAGTCCATTCCTTGTCTCTCCCTTYGCCTCCCTTCTCTGAGCAGGCCACTGGGCTCGTCACTAACTCAGAGAAGAGAGAAAGGAAGGCTACACTTCATTTATCATCCCTTCAAACTTTAAAACCCAAGCGGTCCCTCAGATCAGACACGTTTGATTTAATTCATTCATCTAAAAATAGAAAACAGAGATGGGGCTAACATACATTTTTGTTCATTTACCGTGCCCCCAGAGGGTTGATAAAGGAGTTTACTGATACCTTGTTGGCAATGATGGTGAAATACTCCAGACTTTTACCTCCAGAGATTTCAGCATTCATGCTGACAGGAGTGCAGATATAAAAAATCACAGAACTGATGTCTTCACTTCCCTTTCTGCATTCCTAGAGCTTAATACATTTACTCACATGCAGTTTCAGGGCTTGCTTAAAGAGATTGTACTGAAATTATCAAATATATGAGTCTGCTCCTCCCTGGCTAATGAGAAGGAAGGTTTGGAAGAACTGGTGCTGCTCATGGCTGAAACATGCAATGCCTTTGTCAGGAAAGGGTGCATTCCATCCTCCTTTGAAACATGGAATAATGCAACCCACACTGAAGAAACTCATTTTGGGTACGTCAATCCCAGCTCCAGGTTCTCCCCGCAGGGTGCCTTCCAAAAACAGTGGAGGATGCACCTTTGTCCCACAATGACATGAGTTTTCTCCCTGCAGAGTCTGCATATGCAGGTATTAGCAAAATGTAAGGCAAAATAAACTCAACAGACAGACATACACAGGTGACAGGTAAAGCCCTCAATTGCATTTTCTTCTGTGGTGACTCACTGCTTTAGAACAGTGTTGGCTGAAGCAATGTTTGAGAAGCTGCGTGGCTTATGAATGTTTGTAGAGTTTTCTTGGAAAAGTTTCACGTAACTTCATTTTTCAGTATTGACTTTTAACATTTCTGCTTGGCATCTGTATGTGTTGGCCAGTCCTTACTTAAACATGTTTCTGCCAATTTTGACCGAGCACAGTGTACATACACAATGTGGTCTCATGTTCAGGAAACCACCAGCAAGACACAACACTGGAACATATTTGAACAACAGAGGCATTGTGCGGATGCTAGGCACTCTCCATGCCAGGTGACTTGGTGAAGAGCAAATCTATTCTCAATTCTTGACCCCTTGCATTCAAGGTGCTCAGTTGTTATCCTTTTATTTCTAAAGAATTCATTTACATCTCCAGAAAGGAAATTGTAGTAACAGCTCTGTGTTTAGAGCCCCTGGGAGCTCTTGTAAGACTAAACCTCATCTGTGCAGAGCTAACAACATGGTGGTGGTGAAAAATTTAAGGAGAGCCTGAGAACTCAATTAGCCGCAAAGCTGTGCAACGTGATTGAATTATTGACACACCTGATAGAGCAAGAGCTGGGAGGAGAGCTGATAAAAGGTTGACAAGAAGGGGATAAGACTCCAGGGTCTGACCTCATCTGTTTTTGTTTTGTGGCCATCACCCTTAATCCTGTGGTGTGCCCATCTTCATGGGCAAAGGTGTCCTGCCTCCTCTCCAGGCACCTGGGCTTTGGAGTTGTAGGGGGTGTTTGCCTAAAATTTCCAGAAGCGTGAGTCTCAGTAGGGTCATCTAGCATGGAAGACTTAGATAGAACAAGGTAGACCTTTTTTTGTTGGTGGTGAGTTTTTCGTGTGTTTTTGTTGTTGTTGTTTTTATATTTTTATAAGCAATTGAAAATAGACTATTATGATACCAGTTAACAGGCAAATTTAACAAAAGATGAGCTATTGGGGCACTATTATGTTAGAATAAATTTAGCAGGTAGTTGCTGATTAAATTAGAGATGGACTTACTCTGAATCTGAGATCTTAACAAAGAAATTTAGAGATTGTTTAGACCCTGAATAGAAAAGGCCAAAATCAATTTCCAGGCTTCAGCACTGGTGCTAGGTCTGGTCCTCTGTACACAGGTATTCTCCTAATGCTCTTCCTGGCCTCAAGCTGCAGGAGCAGGGTGTCACAAGCCTAATGGGAATGAATTCCCAAAGGTGACAGCGAGCCTCTCGGTCCTCTAGGAGAGCGGGGGCAACCTGCACCCAGTTGTGATGCAGCTTTCTAGGATTAAATCCCCCAGATCGCCATGGAAGTACTTATAATGAGAATTTTGCTCTTTTCATTTTGCTGTCAGATTCAAATCTGGATCCCTCCTGTTGTCAAGGTTTTCGAACCTTGAATTTTAATTTTGATGGATTTATCACCAGCCACCCTTTGCACACGGTTGTTTCCATCTATTTCTGGACATACTGGCTGTGCTGGGATAGCAAACGGTAGGAGAAGGTATTAACTTAAATGAGCTACATGAAACAGATTTCTGTCCGTGTCCCCTCGGCATTTCTTGATAACAACACTGTCAACAGATCTAAACATTGTCAAGATGTGTGAAAAGAAGCTAAGTTTATGCCTGTGACTAGAACTTTTCAGAGAATGGGCTTCAAAAACTTTTCATGTTTTTATTTTTTTCAAGAAGCAGGCAAAATTTCCTTAGAAAGTAGATACTTTTTGTAAAAATTTAATTTTAGTCAGAAAGCCAGTTTTTCTGTTGGAAGAATTTTGTTGGGAAAATGTTGACAGGCTCTCCTTGGTGAGTAAGTGGTTTCAACATTTCATCACATAAATTAGTGTGTCTGCTAAAGGAAAAGAGTCCAGCTTAGACTTTTAAGAATTCTAGTGGATGGCTGTGACCACGTTTTCACCAATACTCTGTATTTTTTACAATGCTGACAATTCAGCCCTCATCAGGTGCTCCATGCAGTAAGTACTTAGGGTAGGTCAACAAGAGAGAACAACTTTGTATATAAGGCTAAAAGATGATTTTACTCAAAGGACAAATTTAATCTCTGCATGGGCTTGTAATGCTTTTGTGCAAAGATGAAATACCATCGCAGAATTTATCATCTTTGACACTAACACAAGTCTTTCACCCTAGCTTCCCCAACATAAATTTTCCCCAGCAGTCTGTGTGTGCAAGAAAAAGCAAAAGGAAAACACCACACACAATTGTCCCCTTGGGGAGAAGAAGAAAGAACAAATGCATGACACCTTAGCCACGTTGCATGCTGCTCTACTGGAAGGTGCTCTGATACTATAGTGATGAACGCAATGCAATAGACTGAATAGAAGTACTTTTTGCTAAATTGTCAAATTCTTACTGCTCTTTTTCTGGGATCATGTCAAAATGACATATATGGATCCCCGCATACAGTTCTCCAAGAAAAGCTTTTACGTAACTAAACAATAGATGACAATGTGTAAGTGCATTCCACCGAAATTTTTAGCTTGTCCTTGTAGATAAAGTATTTCTGCCAGCGTAGGAAATACAATTATTTATGTATGTTTATATACATTCTTTATGGTATTAAATACATTCCACCTTATTGTCTACATTTGACATTTATATACATTTCTTTTGTACATACATTTCTGTGTGTCTGTGGCTTAAAGAAGTTTTGAGCTTTTCTGCTTGTTGATTTGTTCCAAATTGCGGGCTTGATCTAATACTTAAGCAATGAATGTCAAATTTCAGGGAGCAAGTGGTTTCTCCTCACACAATTCCTTTCATATGCAGAAACTTCCCTTCCTGTGAGTTAACTAGGGCTAACTTTGCCTGCACCTCTGTGCTGGTGTCCTAGATTCGCTGCCTGCTCAAGTGCTTCTGAGCAGCCTTGCAACGGGATGGGGGAAGAGGAGGTGCTCTTGCCTGTAAGCAAGAGAAAGGAAGGTAAAGCCTTTCTTTACCTTGTAGTGAGTGTAACCTATTTGATAAGAGTGGTTTTAATGGGCCAAATCATAAATACTAGGGTGTTGAATTCAGGATGTGCTAAACTTCAGTGAAACTCCAAACGTGAGCCAGCCAAACAGGTTATGGCTGATATATATATGTGTGTGTGTATATACATATATGTGGCTGATGATTGCATTTTACCTCTGATTCCAGAGAGGACTCCTAGGCACTTCTCCATCAAAGATCTCAATAGTTTGTTTTCAAGAGGAAGGGTGAGTTTGAGGTCCATTAAACACAGTGAAATTTCCTAATGTATCACAATTATGAAAACACCTGTGCTAGGAAGAGTAACTTTTTTGTTGAGTCACTGGATTAGACTCTTTAAGTCGATGTACTTATGTTCGTTTATAAATCACTTTAACAAATAAGCAGCATCCCAAACTGCAATTTACTTTCTTTAGATAATTTGATAATTGCAGCATTCCTTACAGTATTTATATGAGGAGATTGGCAATTCATAAATGTTAAATTATACTGTATCTGCCTATTTGCCAATTGCATAAAATTACTGAACTAAATCTTGCAGCTATCAGAGTAACATAGCTTAAGCTACAGTAAATTCTGAAATATAGCTATCCTGTGCAATGCAGCTCTAAATAAACTGATGTCAAATACTCTCAGTGCTGTGAAGAGATACTACCTGTTATTCAGAATGGATACAGCCATGTCACAACTGCACAGCACCAGGTTAACTTGCTGTGCTACGCTGGGTTGTTAAAGACTTTCTAACTAAATTTTTCCAGCTGGGTTCATATTCTTAGGAGAACTGTCTTTTGTTTGTGCTTGGTTTTGGAGAACTACCTTATCTCAGTTGTTTTATAAAATACGCTCCTGTTCTTAATTATTCCCTGTGACTATCTTTTTATTTTTATTTTTACATAATTTGTTTAATTATTCAGGCTGGGTTCAAAATATCTGCTGTGGTTTTTCTTCTTGAATGTTTAATCAGTCAGTGCATAAGAAAAGCCTAGAATTGCAGTCTTGCAGCAATTCCAAGTTAAGGTTTTTTTGCCAGAGGAAAAATAATAACATATATTTATAATACAAATCCTAATGATCAAAGACCTGGATGGGTTGTTTTGGTATTCTCTAACAGCTCGCATTTATTGATGTATACTTATGAGTAAAGCCATCTTCATTTCAAAACAGAACATACATATTGTGTCTTGCTGGAATCCAAACTATACCCCTCCTCCCCTGAAAAACAGAGGTGATGTCCTTCTGTCTCAGTATTCCTTTCCACAGAATTTGCTCATGGCCCTTTCCACGCCTTAGAAGCTCTGAGCTCCCTTGATAATAAAAGGAGACAGAATGGGATTTTTTCTTTTTCAGTTTGGCTTTTTTTCTCGCTTGAATGTGGTGTCCAGATATGCCAGCGACGAGCAGCGCAGCCCGGGCTGAGGCAAGCGAGGCAGAATGTCAGCATATGGATTTCTCAAGCACCAATCTGGTGCACAACTCTGTTATTAAGCCAGAGAACAGGACAGGGCACTTGACCTGTCAATGTTACTTTCCACAGAGGTTGCTCCCTGGAATTGATGGTTGTGATAGTCTTGAGTTTCCTGCAGTGGTTACAGGCTGAGTTGGTAAGTTACAGAAGTATTTCTTTACCATCAGATCCCAGTGAGATCCTTGGCATGTAGAGCTGTTTTTGAAGGTCCTGTATTTGAACCTTGTTTTTTTTTTTTTTTTCTTTTGAACATAACAGAAAATTTAAGTTGCAGTCTCATTTCTTGAATACGAGCATACAGTTAAATTCTCAGGCAGGAGTTATTAGCATTTTGCCTTCGTAGCCATTTTCTAATCATTGTGCAGATGAAGTATTTCAGGATGAGAAAGTTACTGTAGTTTTTTAGCAAGTACCTCAGGCAATTTGCTGACATATATCAGTGCACTTGTCAAATGCTTTGACACAGATGTCTAGTTTTGGCAACCACAGAATTTGAATATCCTACCCTGTACATATCTATTCATAGAGTCAATTCAGATCCGGTGTAGGTGGGTGCAACTTCATTGACTTCAACTGTGAGGCAGCCGCCTGCACTCAAGCTGAATTTAGGCTTAGAGAAGTATGCCCGTGAACAGCCTGGAGAGCACTCAAAATGGTCCTCCAAGACCTGTTGCTGTCTCTGCCTGTGAGCAGCGATGTGTTGCAGGCGTTACTGGGCGTTACCGGGGCCAGCCACGGCAGTGATGGATGGGCTGGCCTTGCCCTTCCCCTCCTCTGCAGAAGGGTAATTTGGAGTTGGAGCCAGCCCTGGGTGATGTGGTGGTCTTGCTTCCACTCATGCTCCAATGCCCATCCTTACCCTCTGGCTGTCACATTGCTTCTCCAATTGGCCCAAGAACAACCGTGGAAGTTGGGACTCTGCATTTCCCCTTGTAGAGTGGGTTTTTTGGCCACTGTAAATAGCCCAAACATCAAAAAGACTCTACATTCTCCCTCCGGCCAGCTATTATAACTTCCTGCAGCTACAAATCCCCRGGATTATTAATCATTACTATTACTCACTTAACTGAGCTTCTCACTAGTTTCCCAGTAGGCATTGAGAGGGAGGGTTTCTTTTCCATCCTTGGAGGAGCAGCCACCCCAAACTGTCACAGTGATGAAGGTCCGGGCTGGTGGTACAGAGGCCCTTTGTCACCTCAATTGGTCCCAGTCACTTTGGGTACCCGCCAGAACATGCAGCTTCCCCTCTGCTGCCCCAAAACCCTTCCAGGGAGAGTTTCATGTTGCAGAGAGGACAGCCAGGAAATTAATGCCGACAGGATCAGCCTTAACGTACCTGCTAATATCCCATGGGTCTGTGGTGGCTGGTGCTGCCTCTGCAGCTGTCACTTCCCCACTCAGTGATCCTCCACGCCGTGAAATACATTAGCGTGGTTGGAGGGGAGAGGGAGGGCGTCTGTCCCTCGCGTTGCCAGTAATCGTCTCTTCTGCTCCATCCCAATCCAGAGCTGTCGGGTTCCCTTCCCGTCTGTTGGGTCGGGGGGGGGCCTGGTGAATGCATTGCAATTTGGAGCAAAAACCCAGTATTAGCGTGTTAATATTCCCAGACATCGGGATTTGCTAAAGGTTTGACTCGTTTTAGCAGTGCTATGAGAGAAGAATAAAAACATTGTTGTAGATGTTTGTTTGCCTGTAGATAGAAACACAATTGCAGCGGTATATTTGGGTTTGTCACTGCATATCGTGTCCAGATTTGATTTTTCTCAAGATGGTCGTGAAGTGAAAGCCAGTGGATTGACACAATGTCTTCGCTTGTAAATCATTGTGCTGAGCTGCCCTTCTGCTATCAGAAATAATCACAAAATACAGTGCTACATGACACAGATCATCCTTTGGTTTGAAGAACGCAGTGTTAATTTTATGCTCTCCTTTCACATAAACACCCTCACTTGCACCTTAACAAGCCCCCAAACATTGGTTACCAAACGACCATATTATATCAACCCCCCCCTTTTGTTCACTCGCTATAAAATTGAACAACTGGGACTGAGAGAATTTGGCCTCGGTCCAAAACATGGCTAGATGCATCTGCATTTGGCTCTGTGCCCAAAGATATAATATTCAAATGTGAGTTGTCCTTAATTTTTGTTTAAATCATCCTTTTTACTTTTTTTTTTCTGGGGAGGGTACAGTGCTTGCAAGACGTTTTCCCCTCTCGTCGTCAGATTTTTTTTTTAAAAATGCAATTTCTATCTCTTCTTTCCCCATGGAATTCAGAAGAAATGAAACCCAGTGGGACTGTTTAGAAATTAAATGGGCCCCCCTAGAAACTACTCTTTCAGAACCACTTAACATTTAATAAAGAATGGTACCATTTCTGTAGTTTCTTTTAAACATCCTACAAAGTATAGTGGGGAACCTTATTTCTCTGATTTTTTAATAAAAAGGGCTCTTATTACTTATGAAATTCTAGGGGGTTTCTACTCAAACAGCTTTAGCTGATGCTGCTGCTGGTTAATAATTATAAATATGCTATGGACAACAAGGGCTTGGTACAGATTGTCAGGGTAGACCTTCTCTGACTGCAATGGGCTTTGGGTCAAACCGGCGTAGACCTTTGCTTGCAATGGACTTGCACGTTAAATCCTTTGTGCATGAAGCTGCCTGTGATTGAAGCAGGGCAGGACTTGGAGAAGTGGCACAGTACAAAATCAGCTGCAAATTCAGTCTTGTCTTGCACTTCTCGGTTCATGTGACATAAAGGGGGGAGCAGGTCAATGGAGAGTATGACCTTCAGCTGAGGAAACATTTGCTGTATTTTCCGTGCTTTAGTTGCTGTTATTATTACTGATAATGCTTAGCGGCAGTACCAATTAGATTGGTGTAAATAGAGATTATAATGTGGTTAGGGATAACACAATTGACGATACGTGTATTTAGTAAACAAGACTGTCAGTATGTATAAAACATCAGCAACATGTTAAAGCTTGATATTTCATAAGACAGCAGAGCACAGGGATTGCTTTCAGACAGCAAGCTGAAAAAACATTTCATTTATAAATGAAACATGTTTTAGTGTTATAAACCCCAGCAGGCAATTCACTCATTGGGGCTAATCATTCAAAATCTGCTCCTCTTTGGTAACAAGCTGAAAGAGAGACAGAGCGGCATTTCCAAAGACATTGGGGGTTTTCTTAGTCCTTAGGAACAAGTTTATTTTAGCGTTATGTTTTTTTCAAATTTAAAAAATGCTGTCTTCTGTATCTGGAGAGTAGTCCTAAAAGGCTAGATTTATTAATATTTTCCAGATTTACATGAACTGTTATGTAAATAATGACAAATATGGAGACTTAAAATATACACCACATGTGGTGGAGGAATTAAGTGTCTTCCTTAGCTACCTGATCCAGCAACCTTGAGTAAGGTTTTTAAAACCAGGTACGGTGAGTAATTGTAAATCAAGTGCTTCAGTGGCTGAAGCAGTTAACAAAAGAAGTTTATGCTTATTGTCAAAGTATTTCCGAGACTGAATTGCTCTCTGTCGCTCCTCAGGCTGTTGTTACTGCTCTCTTACAATACTGTGATCTGAATGGGAGACTTGTAGCTTGTCGTCCGGGCTGGCAAGCTGGATTACCAGCATGCTGAAGCAGAAGAGGGTTTAGGTCTTAGTAGGTGGATGTGAAAACTGGCGTCGGTGTCAGTAAATGCTGATCTCCCAGAGGTAACTAGGTGCAAAAAATTTCATCACGTAATTTATGAGGGATCAGCTTTTACTGAAAAATCACCCATCCCTGGCTTCCTCCTCTTTTCTCCCTATCTCCCTGCAATGGTACAAGACTTTTTTTCCAACTATAATTGTGAATACTGTGAATTGTGATACAAATCTGGGAGACATGTAGTGGCTGTGGATATGCCATATTCAGCGTTTGAAAAGAATGCAATGAAGCAAAGTCCCAAGAGAAACTATTTAAATACTTTTCTCTAAAACTCTGGTCTTGGTTGCCACATGGGTTGCAGCTGGCCAGCATTGGGAGGAGACCCAGCAAAACCAAGTAACATTATTAAAACATACTGGGCATAACAGCATGTTCTCTGCTCCTCTTACTAGTTTCAAAAAATGTCGCAGTACAAAAATGGAGTTTTGCTTAAAGGTACTGGGAAGGTGACTCTTATCTTTCTTAAGTGGTATAATGAAGGTCACTTAGAAATTGAAAAATGTAAATGACATAACAGAGTTCTTTTGTACTGACCTCACAAAAAATAAATGTTGGAAGTTGTTGATGAGGCCAGAAATATAGCCTCATTTAAGAAAAATTGCTGAATCTAGTTATAGGGGAAAAAAGAATCAAAGTAGATGTACATCTGCATGGAACAAAATAGTCATACATTTATCTACGTTAGAAGGGGAAAACTGTGTATTTCTCCTAATCTGATGTTCTCTCTTTCCCAAGATGTTCTTACTAGAAGATGTCATAGCTAGATATTTGTTCATATTGAATCTATTCCTTATACATTTTATATCTGGCGTGGTAACTTCCACAAATGAATTATCACAACCGCGAGCCATTTCTTCATTTCAAGTAAAGATTTTTACCAGTAACTGCTACTCTCCCTTAACCGCTGGCAAGGAGGTTGCTGGAAAACAGCATCAAAATAATATCACCTCTCTTAAAAAAAGACAGTGGAGGCAGACCTAATTTGTATATACTGCTGTTGAACTATAGAGCAGCACCAATGAAGCATGAATCATCACCTGCTGACATTTTGTTCAACTGACGGCTGCAGAGCACAATGTCTGCACGGTTAGACACTGATGTCAGGCTCAGTGGAGATGTAGAGATACGGAAAGAATAAAGATCAGAAAAAACAGATGCTTGGTATGATTTGACCACCTGGGTATTGTCATTTCTCCAAGGAGCGACGTTGTGTGCGTCTACATCAGGAGGATGTAGCTGCAGATGATGGGGATAGTGTACAAGGTAGCCCTCCAGCTGCATGAAGCTTCCATTCCCACCAACTGTGAGTCTCCGGTGGAAAAAAACATGGCAGCTCCTCAAAACGCCAGAGCAGTGAGGGCATCATATTGATTGTTTCTATCAAGAGACCCTGAGACTAAGCTGAAGCAGAGATGCCTGTGAGAGCTGAGCCCCAGGGCAGGGAGGTAGATCGAGCACTTCTCGTTGCTGTCTCCCAAAAGTCACATGTGGATGTGGAGTTCCATGTGCCACTGCAACTGAATGTTTCTGCCTGAGTCAGCAGGTTGCTTATAAGCAACTGCAGATGTGCATTGTGTTCATATCGATCAATCAGTATTATTTTTAAGTTTGACAAGGAGAAAGTTGTGGGGAACTGTCCCTTGTGAGACTCTGCCATGAGAGCGTTGGACCCAGTGGCTGTGTTACACAGAGGCTCACATTTCCCCGTGCTGAACGGCTGCCACTCAGATACAGCCTGTAAGGAGCTGCTTAGCTTCGAGTCATTTCTGAACAGCGCAAGTATCGTGCAACTTCCCCTTATTCATTATCACCAAGTGCAGAGGCTGAAATGCTTCTGATTGTGTTTCAGTGCAGATGCTTTTTTTTCTGCTTTGGCTTATCATGTGTCTCTTGCCCAGCTGCTGTCTGGGTCTTTCCCACAGCACCTTCTCCGTCCATCTTCTGTGCAGTTCCCTATGGCAATAGCTATGCCGGCTCTCCTTTCAGCTGCCTCCTCCTCAACGGTCAATCTCTTGTGAGAGCAACTCAAAATCCTTCTATCAGATATTTGAGTGACTGCATTATGGACATCGTGGATCACATATGCATGCCATATCACTGGATTGTGCTGTCTACTGCTAATTTTAGGTTACAGATTTTCTCAGGAACAAATGAGCTTTTCTATGGCTTGTGCAGCTCTAACTTCACCTTTGGTGCCACATGGTTACTGAGAGGCAGACACAATCTTTTCAGCTGGCTACTTTGACTGCCAATTTTTTCTGGAAATGGTTTAGGTCTAGCTCATGACAAATCTTTTGCATCCATTTTTCCATATCTTTGACTTTTGTTTTCTCATTAAAGACTCTCACATGTCTAGGGAGATGTATTTTTGCTTCTCCATGGGAAGGAAGGACTCCTTTACTGTAACACTTCCCTTTTCTCGGTGATTTGCTTTCCCCTTTCTTTCTGTCCTTGCCCAGTGAAATCCTGAGAAGCTCCATGGACTGCAGTGAATGCCACTTTCTGTCTGAAATCCCTCAGGAGTTTTAAGGCAGCTGTCGAGTCTTTTGACCCCAGCAGGAGGTGGAGTTTGATCCTTACAAGATAGCTGTTCAATATTGGATTCCTATTCCAAAATTCCAGTTAAAGACAAACATGGTAAGTTCATTATGTAACATACATAATGTAACAGCCACAAAATTAGGTTAATGTAACAGAAGTTATGTGCTTTCTGAGTAGAAAAAAAATCTAAAATGAAAAGTCACTTACTTCTCAGTAAGAGCTTTAAAAAGTAAATCCTACTTAGAAATTTTAAAATTATTTCTAAAAATCTGGTATCTGTTTTAGGAGATCCCAAGAGCTTGCTTTAAAGGCTCTTTCTGTCCAGTTTCCTCCATCGACCTGTAGCAGGTTACAGAGATGCGTCTCATTTTGTCTCCCAGTGTCCAGCCCTTCCTCTGTGGCTGGCACTCTCCCAGCCCACAGGCAAATGCTTTCAGTCTCCTCCATCTGAAGTTCATGGGCAGCCAAAAACTCTCTGAACAAGCCTTTGACGCAAGTGTGTTCTTGCTGTTCCCGTCTCAAAACACAACTAGCTCCTGCTTACCACTAATGAGACAATTAAGACCAATATGATGGTAACGCTTCAGTGCAAGGGCCAGTCCCATGGGCATGGCAGGGTTCAAGGTGAAAAAGTGATAATTTAGTGCTTTTTGACCTCATGGATACTTAGTTGTCATTGAAGAGAGCACACTAGAGAAGTGATGCAGAATTACTCATCCTTGCAACTGCTGTATAGTATAAATGCAAGTTATTCTGTGGTTTGTTACTGCAATAGGGATGCATCCGGCTGTCTGAATGCAGACCATTATTTTAACCCCAGAGAGCTCTTGGGTCTTCCAAAATAGCTCAAAGAAAAGGCCTATGTAATTTATAAAAGAAACAGGGATTCTTTTGATATTTTGGATTCCTTGAATCAGTGAAATTAAAGATATCTTTGCTATTATTTCTTCTGTGTTTTCTCCTTTTCCCACTCCCCACAGAGTAAGGTTTTTGACGAATAAGCAACTGATGATCACACTATTTCTCTAGATCTTCTTTGGTAGCAGGAATATTGAAAAGTTAAGAAACAAAAATGCTGTAAGGGTGTTTCTCCTCCTCGTTAACTTTCCTCTGTATTTCAGCTTTTCACCACCAATAATTCCAGGGGAGATTTGCATTCCAAAAAGGTAAATTTAATATGGCATTTCTGCTATTCTTCCAAAGACCCACTTATCACAACATACGCAGGGATAGGTAAGGGTTACTCACCTGAAGTCTATCTTAATTTAGTTTAACTATATAGGATTTATTTCCTCCCTTCCCCAACACCTGCCCTAGGGTGCTGAGTGAGATGTAACATATTAATCAATACAAGTTTTCTGTGGTGGTCTCAAAGAAGTATGGGAATAGAGTTGAGAGACTGTACTATAGTTGCTAAAATACATATGAAATGCATGACTGAGGTCTCCTGCAGTATGTTGTCAGCTTTTGGGAATCTGTAACTCTTTTTGTCAAAATGACCCTAGAGGAGAGGGGGTGGGGGCGAAGCAGCTAAAATCAATGAATATTTAAATTCTTATTCCTGTTAAGCATGTAATTCTTCACAAATTTCAGTGAGTTTAGATGCCAAGGCAGAAATGTGAATCCTGGATTACGCAGAGCTAACTGTGTGGCCTCCTAAAGGAGCTTCTGACCAATATGGAGACAGTTCCACTTCCCACAGGAGAGGACTCTTACCCTGGTGGGAAGTGATTCTAAGATCTCTCATCTGTATAAAATGACCACACAGCAGTTTGTCAAAATAGTGGTGGTAAAATGCTATTTTAACATATGCAATAGTCAAATGCTTTATTGGCTTGGCTTCTGATCAGCTAGGACCCTAGCTTGGAGTGTACACCTTGGACCCAGTTGCACACAGGTTTTGGTACCTTTCTTCGTATTTGCCTGTGAGCAACAGGTCAAGCACAAGACAGTTAAATACCACTGTATGGGATCTAACCTCATTCATTTTAAAGTATTCTTCAGCTCAGAAACTTGATCATAAAAATACTGTGTGCATGTTTCCTGCAGGCAGTTTTGTTCCTTGCTAGTTTCTGCATTGTGTACATTATACTAAAATATTTTTTTGATAAGAAATACTCTTGTAAGCTCAGCGTGCCATCTGAGAGTCCAAATACCTTCTTCTCTAGTTGTTAACCATCACCAGCAGCGAAAATGCAACAGGCCATATTTTCCCCTGCCACAGCTTTTCATTCAAGGTTAGACTTAACACAAAGTTAGGGTTAACACACTGCCCATGTATTTTGAAATTTGTTGTCAATGCTGCTTCCTAAAAAGAAATAACCAAGCTCATTCTTTGCTGTTTTGTCTCTGCAGGGCAGGCAAGGAGCAGAAGCAAAAATAGCAACAACAAAGATTTGATGCCTCAGCAGATATAATTTAAAGGCAGTGATAAAATATTTTCTAAATGGCTTTTTTTTTAATTCAGTAACAATTATTCTCTTTATTCCAAATACTTATGATATTGAAGGATTTATGCATAGTTTTTTTAACAACATGAAGGTTATGTGTTTTGCATTCCCCAAAATAAATAATATCATCACATATTCTTTCCTTTGTGAAATACACAGTTTTCCCATAGGAAAAATAATAAAATTCCCTAATAACTTTGTTAAATTGTTTGCAGGTGTCAGTCATAAGTATAGACAGGAATAAACCAAAATAATGGTTGTATAATATTAAAGAATCATAAAACAGAAATACAGCATGAATAAACTGAAACATCAAGGGGTCTTGAATGTAGTTCCAGTCTTTTGTTGCATATGGTAATCTCTGGACTGTGCATGCATCTCCCCTGTTCTAATGATACAGCAACCTGCTACAATTTCATTTTAATAGGGAGTAGATGTAGGTTTTTTGGGGAAAAAATATTCTGCTCCAAAACAGTGTCAAGAACTGTGTTCTTGATGTATTACAAAAGATATTTAATAACGTGCTCTGTCATCTAACATAGAGAAGTATTTTGATTCCCTAATATAAATTGTAGTAAACTTTCTTTAGCATCCGTGTATATCTGTACTCTCACCACAGAAGCTTGCTAGAATTGACATTTAGCTTCAAGCACAGTATTTACTGTGCACCATGTTTATTTTTTTTCTTCATGCTGCAAAGAAAGTGTATTTGTTTCTATTTAAAGGTGGCTATCTCACCTTTCCATGTTGACTCAGAAACAAATGCAGTTGCATGGGTTATTTTCCTTGACTTCATGTAGGGTACTGCTGGTACTGAATAAGTATGTTCCTGCTACACAGAGGTGAAATAGAAGAAAATCCTTCCTGTGGTACTTTGTTAGCTAGTTTGATTTTTCATTTTCCACACTCAAGGTTTCAAGAACAAATATTCAAAATATGAAAAAGTTACATGCCTCAGTAAAATGTAACAGATATTGCATACTTTAAGCAAATCATCAAATATATTGTCCAGATTTCCAATGCTGTACACAGCTCTGTGTGTGCAACGGGACACTCATCACCAAAATATTTTAGCACTTGGACAAAAATCACCATATTGTGAAGCTCTCCGTCAGCATGATGAGGGGTCCGCATTTATCCAGGCTCAGGCTTCTGGTGACAGAGGAGGGTACAAGCAGCTGCCATTGTGGCCCTGAAACTACTCTAGCCTTAGAGCAAACAAAGCCTTCTGCTGAGCAGTTTTAGAGTTTAGGAGAGGTTTTGGCTCTTTAGTAGAATTAGCCGTGGCGGAGGTATGCTGCAGAGGATCCCRCCACCCTTCTCTCCCCCTGCAGGCATGGCCTCTGTTCCTTGAGGGTGAGGAAGGGRTGCGCAATGCAGGTCCTTCAGCAGAACAGATCCTTACAGGAATACTTTGCTAGACCACAAAAACAAGACCATTGCCCTTTTATGCCACCCTTACGACACCCTGACAACAYCACTCTGCGAAAAAGCTAGAGGCTGCCTTGGTGCAGCGATGCTATGCCTGTAATCGTAAGAGCAAGGACTGAGGCAACGTCAACCTGGCCTCACCAGTGATCCTAGAAATATCTTGCAGGGGTTCTCCCAACATTGCTGTGTGCAGAGTACTTCCATGGAAAAGGCATGGCTTTGTTTTGATGAAATGCAGAGTGCTAAGAAAGTGCCGTGTGTGGATAATATTTCCCATCTACCCCGTTAGCAGCCTATTCTGTGCTCATCCTGGAAACTGCTCTGCTAATAGATTGGCTCCTGATATGGTGTCTGCAGCCCTTGATCAATTATTTTTGCTCATTTTTTTGGCTCGGAACAAGGACAGCTTTCTGTAAAGTAAGTGCTGGCTCAAGCGTTCTCTGCTTTTTCCCTGGGTGTGTTTGCATGTGTGTGTGGTGGATATATAATGATGTGGTATCTCTGCATCTAGAGCCTGGTGATTTTCTCTTACAGTCTATGTCAAATCATCAGGCATAGCTGTGTGGTGCCATGAAATAAATCTCCCTCAAAAATCAGTATACCAGTCGTGGACTGAGCCGAGCTTAACACCCATCAGCAAGCAACAGTCGTGTTATTCTGCTGCGGCATTAACCTGCCTCTTCCCTGTGAGACAGAACCATGAACTGGGGTTTGGGGGGCAGCACCCATGTCGTGGGGTCATATTCAGCCCAGCGGTTCATCCACAGGGCTGGAGAAAAGCCTTTACACCGGGGGTGACCTGGGCTGCTCCGGGGGGTGGGCTGCTGTTTGGTGGCAGAGGCTGCTTCAGAGTCCCATGGCCGCTTTGCAAACATAGCTGGTTGCTCAGGTGGGGTTTTATTTGCATGCCTGGCTTTTGTTTGTGACAGAATGTGAATACGAGTGTCCTGCACCTCCAGATAATGACAAGGAGTGGAGTTAATTTTTAAGGAGAAGCTGTATAAGCACGGCACAGTTAAAGTTCTTGATGTAAAGAAAGTCACCAATTCACAAAGGAATTTGATTACCTCTATCCATTATACACACACAGTGAGTGATCGTGCTACTAACCATCTGTCATCTATTTCATTTGCATCATCAACACCTGCCCTGTTTATCTGCTACATTCTTTTCTTTGCTGAATTCTTACACTGCTTTAATAAAATACAGAAATGTTATTGTTAAAAACCAATTAATTTACAATCCTCCATAGAGATAGTATTACTTATAATTCAATTTAGCTTCTAATGACCTGCTTTCTTGCAAAATGACTTAATTCTAGTGTCAAAGATTAGTTATTAGACATTACCCTGCTGCACCAGTCATGTACTGCTGAGACAGGCAAAGCAGCTCTAGGTGTCCCTGGTCATTAATCAGAACTCGGAGACATTTTCCCTTTAACTCATTACAGAACCTGATTTCATCTGCCACTTTAACTCTTTGCTTTACAGAGTATTTTGAATCTACCTTTCCTTGTGTTTTCGTATTTTGGGCCTTCAAAGGGGAGAACAGAGCTGGAAGTCCGATCGCTTCAGAAAAAGCTGTCGTTGCCTGCGCTTTCTGCTGACCCTCCACTGAGGAGTTCATTTTGCATCTCAACCGTTATGCGAACGGGGCCTGAAAAGCAGTACTTGCTTTTCCCTACATCAGTTTTGGGGAAATTAACACAATTGGATTTTCCACACAATTATAGCGCTGGGTGTACTTTCCTTCTTATTACAAGAAACGGTATTATAAACACACACCACAGAGGCCAACCTGCTTCCACGTGAGTGCCTTGGCAAGGCAGCTACCGCTAGCCACCTCCTTCCTGAGCTTCGCAAAAGCTGTCGTGAAGCAAGTGGCCAAACCCAGCCAATTCTCACAGCATCGGCCGGGCTTATGGACGTTCAGAAGAATGGCTGGTTTTGCCGTTCACACATTGATGTTTCATATACAAAATATTACGTGCAATCTAGGGCTGGGTCAAATTCTTCTTTCTCGCTATATCCCAGGCAAGGGTTGGCTTTTCTTACTCATTACTAGCATGGCTTCTTCCTCTTTCTGAAGTGGCACAGCGCTTCACTGGGAGTAACCCTATTTGTGGGGCATTTGCAGACTGTGATATGACAGTAAGGATGGATTTGATCTTTGGAAAACAGTCTCAAGCACTATTCTGTGTCTTTGTTGTTTTGTTTCTGTGACGCGTAASAGAAATACCTGCCATTAAATTAAATCCCAAATCTTTAAAGCATTTCAGCAACAAAGGGCATAAAAATTGCATCTACAAATGGATGGATTATATATAGAAATTAAACCTTTTAAACAGTTTATGACAACTTAAGCTTTTGAACAATTACACACAGAGTATTTTTAAAATGCATAACAAAGTTAAAACTTCAGGCTCATCAAAAACCATGCATGGAGATGGCACAACTGGCAGGATTTAATGTGGAAAAGGTTATTTCTTCTGTTCACAGCCAAGTCTATATGCTGCAGTACTACTTCCAATAAAATCTTATTTTTAGCATGTTTAAGTAGTGCAGCTTAGAGTGGGTGACATTTTTTATTTTCCCAAAATACAGTCACTTCTRTCTTTCGAAAACCGAGAAGCTACCTAGTGTTATAAAAGGCAAATAATGTCTCATCTGACTTCTTGACAACTGCATGCCACGCTGGAAGAATAAGAGATGCTCATTATTTTCCTAAAGCACAGGAATTGGCTGTACAGTGTAGGCTGACGAAACTTCAACAGCTGTCTTCTAAGAAGCAGGGTTTTTTTCACAATAGACTATCAAGGGACATGTGAATAGTACACCAGACTAACTCTTAAACAACAGGCATTCTTACAAATGATCAAACTCAGCTATGAGCGCCTAAGAATAACCTCCTTTGGATGGCAGGGGTGGGACGTTGCTCTTCGTGTACTGCAAATGCTAAAGCCGTACATAAAACATTTTGCTGGGTGAATGCTCTGTTTATATAGCTTATAATATTTGCAGACAAAATCCATCTGAAACACTAATATCTTAAACGCCGTGAGAATCAGCCCTTTGGACAATATGGTAAATCTCTTTGTATGCGCGTTCTTAACGGCACTGCTTTCCAAATGATATAGACTTATTGCTTCAATCAGACTAATAAATAATTCACATTTCTAAATGGTTTCTACACAGGGTGATGGAGCATTGTGGTAGGGTAGGAAACATCCAGCTAGAGCCTAAAATGTCTTCAGACATAATCCTAAAATAATCCTGTTTTCAAATGGTAAAAGTTCGTGCCTCCTGCTCAGGCGGCACATCATCAGCATCCAGATCAGGAGTTATGCCAAACTAGCTGTAATCTAATATGGAAATGAGATGTTGGCCTTGATATTGTGTCATTCTTCTGAATGGGATCACCTGCACCCATATCTCCTAGGAGGAAATTTCAAACAGAGTTAGCTCCTTAAACCTTCTAATTAAAATGAGAAATCCCCAGGCTTCCATGACTCAGCCTCAGAAAAAGATTATTAGGAATTTAATAAGGAAAATATCGCATCTCAGACCATCTGTGACCCAGTGCTCTGTGAGAATTTAAAGAAAACTGGAGGGAGGAGGTGCACGCTCCAAAGCACACTCTAGGAGTACTTTGTTGGAGCTGCAATAAATCAACATAGTTAGAGTACAGCCTTTTTCAGATTTAATTACTGTTACATAATTATTAGCAAAGCAGTCTCCTCTGAAACTGTAAAACTCATTACATCAAAAATCCCCAAGCTCCTGATGGAATTTATGAACTAGTTACTTTCTTCTTAGCTCTGGGAAAATGCAATAGGATGCATTTGGTTTTTTCTCCAGCTATTTTTTAGTGTGTTATTCTGTTTTTCTTAGTTTCAGGGAACATTCCCTATTTGCAATTTTTTTTATTATAAAACATGTTCATTTTCATTTGTTTGCTTTTCTACTCCTGGCACGGAATCTAGACATAAGCACTTAGGGACAGATACCCTTTCCCCCTCACTGAAAGGGATTCGCATCTCATTTCCTCCACCACTCTAGTAGCTACTGATTGAGCTGAAGTATGGATTCCCTCATGGAGATGCCAAAGAACAAAATTTTCATTGTCTTTTCCCAGAGGTTTTGCTGTGAATACACAGCTTTAAAACCTGTCAATGATCTGAACAAATTGCCACCAGGGAAGGCCATTTGGTGTCTATATCAAGCAAGCCTGAGGCCAGCCCTTCCCTGACCATTGCTGCCCAGTTTGAGACCGTTGACAGCTGCCTCCTGGCTCTCCTGTAGGATAGTGGAGAGATTGCAAGATGCCCTAATGGACAGGCTGACCCTTAAATCCATGACATCACCTCATAGAAGTAATAAGAGACATCCCTCAGAGAGCTGAGGCAACAAGTGAAGAATGGTAATGGCAATGGCTCCTTCAGGGTCCTGTTATTTCACAGCTGGTGGGGCTGGGCTGAGCAAGCAGCAAGGTCTCAGCCCAACCGGGTGAAAACAACTACAACAATCCTCCCTCTCCTACTTCTTTCCTCAGCCAGGAAATTGTATTTCTCAGCAGACCTTGTGCTAGCACAGCTAGCCATCAGCCCTGGGAGGTACTCCTAAAGCTAAGCCTGACTTTGACCACTTGTGAGCTCAGGAGTCACAAGTCTAGGGAAAGCATCGTAGTATGTTCAGGGGTAACTCACAGATAATCAATGTTTTTGTGCTACAGCGCAAACCTGAAATCATATTTACCTGTTGAAGTTGCTAAGATAATATCATCATCAGATGGGAGAAGACTAGCCTGCTTTTTCTTGAGCTGCTTTTGTAAGTTCGTGGCATCAGAGAGTAACTGCTCTCCCTGCACTTACCCCCTCCAGAATATGACTTTGTGGTTGTATAAGTTGACTTGCTCTTTCACGCAAAATTGTGAATCTTATCATGGCAATTTCATAGATGCCCAAAATTTCTTGGCTCAATCTAATTTTGTTTACCTGTAGACATAATAGTGAGATAACACTTGCCCCCAGGTTTAAACTAGTGACTTAGAAAACTTGAGATACTGAGCTACACTGGGTCAGGAATAATCACTTTTGCTCTGCATTTAATATAATTTAATTATCTTCACAGATATTTCTCTTGGTAGATATTACAGGTTGCAAAATAACAAGAAATCCATGCAACACAATAAAATATAACTTAATTTTGCATAACATTTTAATGTGATCTGAATCCTAAAATGTTTAATAGAGTTAAATGATACATTTATAATACCCCAAAAGAGAGATTAAGGAAGCAAGCAAGAATGAATAGGAGCCCTCTTTCCAAAAAGAGGGATATGGCTCAAGGATTAGGATGTGCATTTCACATGGCATCAGCTGAAGTGAAGTTCCCTGCACTACGTTTCTGGTAGACAATAGATGAACAGATGGTTTAGAGAGGAGCAGAGAAGGATAGAGACAGTTTGGAACTGGGTTTTTAAATGAAGGAGGAGTCAGTAGAGTTTAATGAAAATAGGATTATATGGCTGATTTTAAAGAAATTTTTGTTTTTCTTTTTTCCCCTAGGAAAAAACAGTTGCTTGAAGTGTTCTGGAGAAGTAGGTCTTGAGGACATCGTAAGAAGAAGAAATTACAATAATTAAGGTAAGAGGAATGAATAGTGTAATCCTTGTTGGTGGGCTGAAGAAGAAAACATTGTATATGAAACAGAAGATAAAGACGGGACATGAAGATAATCCCAGTACCGTCCATGGAGTTTATCTGAATTGCAGAGAGCTCTGTCCAGATCTAGGTCAGGGAGAGAAGAAATAAAAGCGTCCTTGGGGGCTCTCTCCTTATCTGAACAAATCTTCTTCTGAAGCATCTCACTGAAAAATTGTGCTGAGCTTATTTTCTTGGGCACGTCCCTACTTTGTGAAAGATGGGCTCAGGATGTTTATTGGCATGGAGGCAAAGGGCATGATTTGGGCAGTTATGTGGGCCAGTGGGTAAAGCGTCAGACTGAGGTCTCAGAGACTTGAGCAAGTTACCATAGTTTAATGAGTTCCTGTGTAGCAGCTGAGCTGTTGCAAATGTAGGGTAGCACACACTAATTTAAACTGTTTTCACCGGGCCTCAGCTGATGTATGGCAGCCATTAAGCGAAGGTAGCTCAGTCATACGTCTGAAATCTGATTTAAGGAATCTGGGTTCAGCTCAGTTCAGGAGGTCGGTCACCAGGCTTCCGCTCACTTTGTGACTTCTTTGGGCAACCATTTCATCTTGGTTTTTCTCATGCATATAGCAGTAGTCATGGTGCCAACTCACAACTGTGAAGTGCTTTGTGGGAGAGGAGAGAGGAAAAAAAAAAAAAGGGGGGGAATGCTATAAAAGCAGGATGTTTCTATTTGTTGCTGGGTAGAAGTGTGGAGTATGTTGAACTTTGGCTGAGTTTAATGCAAAGTTTTCATGCTTGTCCTTGTTAATACCTGAGTAAATCCAATGTGTTTAAAGGGGTTTTGCTGGTATAAATGAGGGCAGAAACTTGCCATAAGGACCTAGCTTTCTGTTGGTTAGCACACATAACCTCAGCTGAGATGTATCACAATTCCTGGGAAGTGCTGAGGGAAGAGCAGAAGAATCAGGAAATGTGCTTTTTTGCTTACCACTTACTCTCTTTGGGTGTTTTGGAAAGTATCAGGCACCCCTATCCTCCGAGGAAAAGTGCACAAGTGTCCATTTTTTTAAAATACGATATGCTTTTAAATCATTTAATATTGAGAGGTTTGGTTTCTCCCTTGTTTGAAATGAAGGTGTTCCCCTGTGGAAGGATTTTTATTCTGTCTTTGTGTGGTGATCATAACATGTGGCACTCCAGACAGCTATTCTGCTCAGAGCTGAAAAACACCAAGCATTTCCTTTAATACTACCAATAAACATTTGTGTTATTTTTTCCATAAAGTGGTACTCTAAGCATCGTGCCAGTTCTCCAAGTGACAGATTCTTTTGGAGGCGAAAGTATCAGTATTTACTGGTTACCATAAGTATTTCCAAACAATTTAAGAAGCACAAAGTCCTAAAATATTTATGTATGCACATCAGTTACAGTACTCTGCTACCATTTATTGGGCAGAACGACAAAATACGTGTGTCAGAGTTACGATTGCCGTGATAATTACTTGAGGGAATCACTCCATAATGAAAATTAAAAATAAAACCATAATATTGTGTACAGTGATTAAATATTTGTGGAATGATTTATTCTACAGCCATGGAGGTGGTTCGTATTTCAAAATATATGATCCAGAAAAATAACGTCTTGCTGCAAAAATGGTCACCATATTCTTACAATAACACCTTTAGAAGTTGCAAAGGACAATGCTTCTCACGTACTCGCAGTCAATTTCCTGTCTTGCCCCTCCTGTTACAAAGGACTTTCAGACAATAAACTCACAAACTGCTACAAAAATAATCTGATATCACTCCTGTGTGCGTTTACAGTGGATGATAATGGGGAACAGCAGAGCAAGAATCAAAGATCTTGGTTTGGGGGTCCTGCCTCGTAAGCATCGGCAGCCTCTGCCTAGTTATTCATCAGACTGAAGATTTTCAACAGAGCTGTGCTAACCCCCTCAGCTACCGCTTCTGGGCTGGCAGTAGCAGCTGTCTCTTACCATTATGCCCCGAGGAAGCAATGGCATTTGCCAGCAACTCCCTTTGTGTCTAACTCATTTCCTACATTCTCTTCTTTCATTTGCATAGTCAACTGGTCCTTACGCCTCAAGAAAATCAGGAGAGCATCTGAGGAATAAGTTGTTAGAAATGGAGTTTTTAAACATCACACCAGGAGGTGCGTGCACAGACCTCATTATATTCCCAACAGGTCTGCCAGCTCACGAGAACATAACACACCAGAGAGAGACTCTCTGTACTAACAGTTAACAGTCCTAAAATAAAGAAGGCAGCTCCCCCGCTCCCTCCCATCTCAGGAAATCATTGTGTAAATGCAGTGAAATATTTCTGTGAACCCACTTTCCATCGTGATGCCCTTCTGGTGGACAGGACTTATTGATGTCAGGAGTGCTAGAAAGAGTAGGACTTAAGTTATAATAGGCTGCCTGCTTCTATTGTTCTTCCCTCCATCTGTCTCCCTTCTTTCACAGTAATTTAGCCTGGGGTTGTCCCAAAAGCATCAGTTAGAAATTAGTCAAAATAACCTGAAATCCTAGAAGAGGTTAGATCAGAGACTTGTTTCACTGAACCTCTTCAGAATCAGGGCTTCAGCATCATTGGTGCTTTGATCTCTGATGGTTTTTCCCATCTGTGGTTAGCCGGGCTGCAATGGCATGCTGATGCTTTTGCCGCCCAAGAGAGATCTGGCAAAGATGTTTTCCAGGTGAGGGGCTGTGTTGACATCAACAACTCTGAACAACCAACAGCTAATGATGCCTCAAAGGTGTCTCTGATAAATAACTGTCATCAAGACCCCTCCCCTTCTCATTCTTTTTGACTAGCCCAGTGGATATTTGGTAAGCCTGACTTCCTAGTTCTGGGTGGCGTTCCTGACTTTGTTAGGTGCTTTCAGGCTGTTACTTGATGTACTGTGGTCTCAGGATGTGAAAGGCTCTTTTTTGCCCCATGCCCTCTTATTCTGAGTTTAGATATGACTGGGACTGTGCTTGATGTGGTTTCTCAGCTATAAGTGGAACCCAGGTACAGCTGAACAGTGCTGAACCAACCCAGCTGCTGACTTATTGAAGAAGTGGCAAGGGTTCAATCACAAGTGCTGTTAATGAAAAAAAGATAATTCTGTGCCTACGATTTTGGCCTTATTTGCTGTTGACCTGGTGCTGACCGCCATGCCACAGCTGATGCCAGTTGCCTGTTTGAAGCAACAGAGAAAGCACGCTGGGAATCTCCGACAATTTTATTAGCAAAGCTGGTCAGAAAACTTCCAACAAAGCAAAAGTGCTTTGAAATATCTTGCTTTGGTTATGAGAAAGACTTCATTGGATTGTTTTTTTGGAGGAGGGGAAAGAGGGACAGAATGAGTATTGCTGTGACCTGCGTGGGCTTGCAGTCTGGTGACTAGAGCTGTGCCATGGGATGCTGGCATTCATGGCCTGCTCTCTTTGGAAAGGGCTCAGTTTATTGCTCTTGCTCTCGGTCGGGCAATTGATCAATCAGACTTGAATCTAGGGGCATAAATCCATGGTAATCACTCTTCAGTGGGCTTTGTTAGGCAATGATGAGCCTGGTGTTGCTGGAGTTTGGTGTGGTCTTAGTGCTTGAAGAAGCACAGTGCTTCAGACAACTTTGAACAAGCACTGCTGCTCATTCAGACATGACAAGGTTCTGCAACAAGCCTACTGAAAATGAAATGTATGTGCAACATACTGCCTTTATCTAGCTGATGTGTTCAAACTAATCACAGTGTATGCACAACTCCGGGTATGTTATGCAAAAACTCAGCAGTACTTCGCTAACAGCCAACCTTGACAACCACTGTCAAAATTTAGTGTCTTTGGTTGTTTTTAAGCTTTGTAGTCAACGTTGATGTTGCATCATCTTGTTGTTATGTTTTGGTCCTGTTGGCTCCAAAAGAGGTATTGGATGCTCAGTGCTATTAAAAAATGTACCTTCATGGTCAGGAGGCTGAACTGGTACTAGCAGTCTGACTGTGGATGCCTTTTTTATAAACACTGGTTATATCTGTGGTTCTATGAATGCGTGTAGATATTCCTCAGTCTTATGTAGGATATGATAATCCCAAATGGTGTTAGTGGTTTTGGACCTGGTTGGACTGTTGTGCCTATGTAGGAACCATCTAGAACAGCTTTTCTGCCAGTAAGCACAAGCTGACTTCACATGCCTAAAGACCATTCTGCAAATAAGCCTCTGTAGTGACCAGGGAACCTAAAATTGAAGCCATATGGAAACTTACTGTGCATATTAAATTGTATGCAGCAGTGTTAACAGCATTTTGATTTGTGGCTGCAAGTAATAAATGAATTATATTAATTTTGTAGCTGCAAGCTAATTTCTCCAGAATTACTTTTTAATAACCAGCATCATGTTCACTGGTAAGATTTAAATACATTTAGGAACAAATCTGAGGATTTTTTTTCTTTAAAAAAAATTAATGCTAGATTATCATTTGAGACTGAGTTTATTTAATAATTCTCTAGATATTTCAAAGTAAAATGTCACATAGCAATTGAGTGACCTGGAGACCAGATTACCTATACACGATGCAGGAGCTGGGGTAAATCGTAGGTGAAATGGGTAAACTAAGCAAAGACTCTGTATTGTCTACTGCTACCTTCACACATACTGGCCTGCAGGAGAGAAGGGGCAGGTGTAACACTGATCTAGGATATTTGAGCACAGGAGTTATCCCTCCTTGTGTGCGGTCCTTCCTTGCCAATAACTTACCCTTTTTGGAGGAGAAGTTGCTTCCCAGACATCTTATTGGTGACTGTAAGAAGGCAAAGGATGATGGTGAGTGTATGGGATTTGGTGAGTCTGGGATTGCTAGAAATGTGTGTGGTCCTGTATAAAATACCTTCTCTTATGCCTTGGTCCACTAATAACATATTTAATATATTAATGCTGATGCTGCTAGTGTCATTTTTGGTCAGAACAGTGCTGAAGGTGAAGAGAGGGCACATCCCAACACATGGATAGGAAAAAGAGTATAGGGAATATGACCACAGTAGCAGTGAGATATTGCTCAGGCAGCTTGTACTGTTAGTCTCTCATGGAGGCCACTAGGCACAGCTTAAATGAACCACTGAAGAGCTTTTCCATAAGGCTGTGCCTGTGGTAGAGGCCATTACTCATGGCGGAGTCACCATTTTACAGAACACGCTGACATCTGTGTGAGTACCTGAGGGTACGGGGAACCCGTGATTAAGTAAGATGTGGATGTATTGTACAGCAACACATCTCCTCTAGGGCATCTTTTGCAGGCTCAGCTGTTGTGAAGTGCCTGTTAATCCAGCATGAAGGCTGAAGTAACTGTTACGGGGTAGATGACCTGCTGTGCAAAGCAACTGCGTCGTTCAAAATGGGGATAGACAGAGTTGTAGCTGGGACACACTTGCTGTCCAGGCAAAGCACACTGGCACCCCAGCTCACATTTAACGTACCGTCTCTGAGGAGGTAATTATCTCAATTTGTTGTGACCAAGAAGTTGCTTTTTCCCCGCAGAAGCCAAGTACTCCCTTACCTGTGTTTCTACCAGGTGCCGTGGTGCATCCTGCACTGAATTACTCTATCCACTAGGAAAGCCGTGGTCACACCTCTGGTGGCGTTTATTCGCATCCTGCGTTACTTGTTATGTTGGGGCTGTGTTTCTGTGGTTGCAATATTTGCCATTCTGATTTCTGGGTTTAGTTATCTTAAGCCTCTCCTAAGAGAGTGTGAGATGAAGCATGGGGACAGGGTTATCCTTTTAGCTCAGCTTCTATTATTTTATTGAATAAGGGAAAAACTGGGTGTGTAGAAAGAGTAAGAACATATGAAATTTAGGAGTTGAAGGAACATGATGGTTATGACCAATTTGAATCAATGGGCTGAAAGTCTGTGTAGCTAAACAGCTGGGAATGGGTGGCTGGACATATTGACTGGCTATTCACTCACTGTCTTATCACACTCCTAAATTTTGTGCCCTTTTGGCATCAAAATTAGTATAACTGCATGCATTCAGTCGAATGATTTCCCCACTTTCTGATGGGGACCTGCAAAATCTGCATCCCAGTGGGTATAGGCGTGCCTCTGTATGTACACTGATGGATGTGAAGCGAACCAAAATGGTTCCATTGTCCCCATCTATTGTGGGAAATATATTTACTTTTCTAAAGTAATGCCTGTTATCAAGACAAAGATGCCAAGCACAGAACAGCTCTCTTCTTAAATCCAGAGGGAAAGGGCTTTGCATCGTGACTGACATGGACTCTCCCTCAGAATTTGGGGATGGCATCTCAATTGCTTAATTATTAAAATTAGCAAAAGTCCTGCTCCTGCTGTTCTTGGTGTCTGGACAATGCTTTTCTTTCCCATATGCGCTTCTCATGGTGCGGGGCAAATATCCACTAGTGTTCGTGTGGGCTTCCCCCTGGATTCTGAGGAAGATCCCATCATAGTTTCTTTGTTTGCAAGCTGTCTGCCCAACAGAAATGTCATTTCAGTTGCATCTAAGCATTATGCATCTGCTCATGTGGCTGTAAATAAATAACGTAGTGGATAAGGCTACGTTTAGCTTCCCGTGTGATTTAGAATCCAATCTGCTATCTGCTGAACTCCCATGGAACAAGAGCAGACCCAAGCCCTCACATTCCTGCTTTCAAGAGTACAAAATTTGTTATAATCTCTGATTTAGCCTGGATTCCCTATCTGTATGAGGACCTCCAATTCAGTTGATTATTATCATTTTCATTTGCAAACAGAATGTCCAAGCACTTCAGAACGTATAACCTTTTACGTGTGGGTATACTTATAGACCAGGAAATTTCATCAGTTTGAAAAATACTATTTCACATATTAATCAACTCCAAAAAAAAAACCAAACCCAAAACACTAAGGCAAAAAACCAAACCTACTTAGCAATGCTCTACAGAAATGCAAAAAAAMCCCCAGAATATCAGAAAGTGCCATGCTCACTAGGCTGGGGTGGGGATGGGGATACACTGAATATCCTAGAAAAATGACAAATCGTAAAGGTTGCTTTTCTGTTCCAATTTTATTATTTTTTTTTAACCTCCTGAAGTAGTCCAGAATTTCAGCTACAGCTAGATCTGGCTTTTTTCTGTATTGTATGTTCTACATACATGGTGTCCTAGAATTAAATAGTGCAAGTAGTGCAGTTACAGGGATAAATGTGGAAGTCTAAGGAGCTAGTGACAAAGGAAAAGAGCCAAGAGAAAACAGTGCTTTGGGGGAGAAGGAGGAGGAAACCTCTTTACAACTCTGTAACAACCTTTGTGGGTGATGCCAATTCAAAGCCAGTTGCGAGTCATAGGGACTCCACACTGCAGGCATTAAAAAAAAGAAATATTTTTTTTTCCAGAGCTGTTTTGCCTGTGAATTTAGCTTTCCTTTCCCTTTTCCTAGCTCGTTCTTGCACATCCTCTGGGGTAAGGGGGAAGGCTCTGCAGGAAAATAGGCCATCCTCTCGGCATAACGTGCAAGAATTTTGTGAGAAGACTCGCTCAGATCTGATTGTGAGGCGGAGAGGGCTTGGGAGTGCCATTCTGCATGGCAGCCCTGTGTACGGTAGTTAGATTTGTATCAGTGAGACACGACAGGTCTGCCCTTGAGATTCTGTGGTGGCACAGTGCCAGCTGTTCGCCACGCTGATCTGTGTCTCTCCAGAGCAAAATCACAACCTGCTGCCATGGTTCAGCTCTGGGTCAGACCCACAGCCAGATGATTGAGGGGTGGTTTTTTTGGTTTGGTGTTTTGTTTGTTTGTTTTTGCTTTTAATTTGGAAATTGCTGAAATGTTATAAGGGGAGCTGCTTTCATGACAATTCAGCCCAAAGCAGTACCATCTCAGCTACTTGTACATCAAAAGCTGTAGGATTTTGGTAGCAGGATTAAACCTGCTTTGACCTTGGGTATGGACCATAAAATATAACCATAGGYTTCAGTTAAGCTAGATTCACAATCTGAAAAACAAAACCATGCAGCTACTTTTTAATTTAGGCAAGTATTATTTGCTTTTGCAAGGAAAGATTCTGCCATGTGTTTCACTGGGATTTCGTTCATCTTTATTGATGGCATTTCACTTAATTTGCTGCCATTTGAGAGCCCTACAGGCAAAGGGGAGAAGAGAAGAGTAAAGTAGGGGTAAAAGTGGGAGAGGGAATTGCTAGTGTAGGAAGAAAACCTGCCGTCACGTTTGTGCCTGTGCAATCTCCATACATTTTAAAAATCTTTGTGCAGATAGCTATGAAGTGAAAGAATGCAGACAGTCCCGAAGGGAGCACAGCCAGGATGTGTCCTAAAACGAGCGTATTCCTACTGTAACGCAGAGGAGCTTTGAGATCTCCTTTGAGCTCTGGCAAAGCAGTGGTTACCCCTCCCTCTCTCTTTGTGGTTGCACTGGGATTTGTAGGACTCCAGGGCTGGGGCCACTGGTTTTAATTTTTGCTCCTGATGAGGTTTTTTTTGAGACAGAGGTCAGAGGTACAGCCTAGCGCTACCCAGTCCATCCCACTTAGTGATTTCTGGTGAGCCCAGTGTTGCAGAGGAAAGGGTGCAAACCCTGCAGTACGCTGTCATGCCTCCCCTTTTCCAGTTCAGGTGCATCCCTCTCTTCAACAGGGCTGGCTGAAATCCTGGAACATGATGTTTAGTTTCTTTTCCAGCATTTTTATTAGTAAAACAAATATTTATTTTCCTCACCCTGTTCTGACATCTTTGGACATCTTTTTTTATGCCCTCATGTTGGAAACAGGATATTAGGTTAGATGGATGTTTAATCTGAACCAGTACAGCCATTCTTAAATAATTAGTGTATTTCTGATACCATAAAAACATACAGTGCTTTTTAAAAATCACACTAAAATGTTACTCTGGGAAATAATAAATGGCAAAGAGTTCCACTGTGTAACAAAACCACGTATGAAATAGCTTTTCTTCTGCCAGCTTTGGGGTTCCCACCTCTAAAATTGACAGAAGGCTTCATTACTCTTGTGCTAGAGGACAGGGGAGAATAGAAACTTCTCACCTAATTTTTCTGGAGCAGTTGCTATTTTACATATTTCTATCCTCAAGGAAGTGAAGGCAGTTAAGAGGAGAACAAGGCAGGCAGAAATGAGCAGCTTTGTTTTGCTGTATGAATGGGGTTGAAAGGAGACAAACCTTATAAAGCAGAGATTATGGGTAAAGAAACCTACTGGGTTTTATTCCTGTGAGTTTAAAGCACCAGAACTTTCTCGATGCTTGGATTTGTTCCCTAAAATAGGGTGACTTCAAAGGCTTTCATAAATCACGTCAGAGCTTGGAGCACCTTATGTTCTGTGACTGGCCGGTGAAGGAGCACAGAAATGTTTGTTGTGTGCATGAAAGAGAAGGTATGCGAGAGAGCCTGCTCTCAAGGGAATCCCCTACCTCCATATCTCTAAATAATCCATACCCTCCTAGACAGGGAATGTCGGGTTTTTTTATGCTGTCTCAATATTTTTCTATGACTTGCTCCATTATTTATTCTGGACTGGCTTTCCAATTTGCAATGCCCTGAGCAAGCGTGGTGCCCGCCTTGAGCTACCAGAGGGGGAATCTGGCTGCGAATTGCCTCCCCATCTGTCGTGGAGTGAGCGAGAAAGATCCGAACTGGCAGTGATAGTTTTTTTTCCCCTTTCCCTTTGCTTCTGCTGCCAGAAGGGGAAACTGGAACTGGCCCATGAGTTATTGAGTTAATATAGGGCCACAGAGACGGAGACCCCCAGATTGCAGAGCCTGAAATTTTAACACCCCTCGGGTGCCTGCTGAATGTATTGTGGCAGGCATTTCCTTCCCTCGGTGCGGGACTTTACAGCTGCCTCCTTGCTTCGCTCTCAACTTATGCAAATGCAGCCTTCCCCGGTGCAGCAACGCTGCTCTGAGGTGCTCGGCTAACTTTCAGCCTCCTGGAGGAGGCTCCTCTTGCAAAACTTGGTTAGATAAGTGTGCTGCCGCTGCTCAGCGGGAGGGCATCTGCCCCCCCTTCAAAGGATCCCCTGTTTCTGGGCCCACTTGCCTATAGCTCCTTGTGATGTATTAGTATATCTCAGTGTCTCTTTGTGCGAATCTGTGCCCAGGACTGTGTGTTTTCTTCTCCTTGACTGGCTGCTTCCCACTTCTGCTCTCTCCTGTCACCTTTCTATGCTTTGCTGAATGTCAGCTAATTCTGAATAACAGCAAAAGCAATCTATTTTACCCTCTTCTCCTTCCCCAAACCCCTCCTATATTCAGTGAAAAACACCTGGGGATGCTTTTGAGCTGACAGTCATCACCATCACCTTTCAACCAAGGCAGAAAACTGCTGCCTGTATCTTCCATAGTTCCTGACCCTGATGGAAGATGGGATAATCCTGAGCCAAACCCCCTGAACGGTGGCTCAAGACTCTGCTTCAAAAGGCTCTATTTTGGGCCTGATATTTGTGTCTAGAGAGGATGTTGGTTGAGCAAAACCCCATGTCTGCCCCCCTCCCTCTGCAAGCTTGGAAGCATTTAGACCCTGATCCAAACTTTGGGACTTGTTACCCCTCTCCAGCAGTTGGGGTAGCCTGGTCTTATTTAGAAGAGATGAATGTCAGGCTGCTGTTGTCCTGAAGGAGCTGCAATGCTTGACGGGGCAGACTGTTTACAACAAGTCCCGCTTGTGAAATTAAGCAAATTATCAGGAAAAATTGGCCCGTCCCCTCTTTGTCAAGCTGCGTACTCAAGTGAGGGTCTGAGGTTGATGTGTCATTAACAAACTGCAATTCAGACTGTGATTCAGCCAGGGGTCTCTAACTTGCAGGTAGAATTTGCACTTTTTATATAGTTTTTTAAAAAATCATTCCCTGCTCATTCACAGCATGGCACTTCGGTACTTTAGGTGAATGCTTGTCAGGTAGCTGCTATTTATCCCTCAAAAGCAAGAGGTCTTGCTCACTCACACATCTAAAAGCTGTTGGTTTTTTAGCTGAATTTTTCATTCTTTTTGTCAGTTGTGTAGCTTATCGAGAAATAGCTCTGAGCGGTTAGAAAACGACCAAGGCTCAGCTGGGCTCAACTCTGTTAAGGTGCGAGGGGCTGTGCAGACCCCTGCAGCTGCTGGACTAATGTGGGTTGCAGACGCATCTATAGTTTACTGGTGCTGTTTGTTAGCCAAGACTAAGTTTAGCAATGTTCAGGGAGTCCTTCGCTCCGCAGTTTTTACGCTTCCCACGCTCCTGCACCCTCTGCAAGCCAGCGCTGGAGGAGCAGCTAGTGGCCTGCCTGTCCGCTCAGGGCCCTTTCCCCTATGAAATTCGGCATTTTGTAGAGCTATAAAGTTACCTTCTTCCTCTAACCTGTGTTTCATTTAGCACGCAGCTGTCTCTGTGATATTTTGGGTCTGCTTTTTCTGCGTCGCTAATACACCCTTCTGAAAATAGCGCAAGGTTCGCCCTGGTAATTCATGATTTCCATCCCCAGGCTCAAGCACTACGGGGGTGCGGGGAAGAAAGCTGTGTAGGCAAGACCAAAGGCAGCTGTATACTGTGAAATAATAAGTATCAGGCAAAATACAGTATCACAGCTAATAGATGTATTTTAAAAGTGGAAACATCTATGTTTAATTGCATTTAAAGTACGTAGTGAGAAACCACAGTTATACATTGTTATAACAAACCTTTACATCTGAAGTCAGAATAATACAAAAAAAGTGCTGATTATATATGGTCAAAATAACTGAGGCAAAATTTCGACAACATCTTCTAAAATATTAGCATGTGTCCCCTGCCAGCAACACTCTAAAGGTCAGGCTGAATAATCTCAGTGACAATCACTGRTTTTCCTTAGCTTACCCAAAAACAACAACCGAAAAAACTGTTTTGTTTTTTGTTTGTCTTTTTTTTTGTTTTTTGCATAGCTTTCAATATTGCTGCACTCTCACCTCTGCATATTGCAAGCCCATCTCAGTTCTGAGATAATTTCTTTAAAGTTCTGAATATTTTTAATCCAGTTCTCCTCAAATACATAATATATATTTTCTACCAATTATAAATACATCATTTTAATTAATCTGATTTCAATAACATGCATTTGTATAATTACTGTACAATCAAAATAGACATTGACTTTACACAGTGTGTATGCTTTTATTTCAGCGATATTGTTCAGACACACTGCTCAACAAATCAAGCAAACAGGGAAATAAAAAGAAAAAAAAGGAGGGGGGGAATAACCTCTGGGAGGAAACAGAATCTCACAGTGTTTACAGACAAAAAAAGAAAGGAAAAATACTTATCGGARAAAGGGTTTATTAATACATAGAAAATCCCCACAATAGTTGAAACACACTTTAGGAACTAGTAAACACGTTAAATAGAGTTGTGCCAATTACGCAGTGCCCAAGCATCTGCTTGCTCTTAATTAGATGGGGAGGTGAATGACCACTGTTTATTTTCATTTTCCTCATTAATTATGAAAAACTGCATTTAATTCATCTTGCATGGTGAGAGACTGGCTGCGCAGATGTAAGTCGTAAGGGAAGTGGCTCTCTGTAGGCAACCTGAACATAGAGCTCTGCCCAAGGGGACCCCTGGGTGGCACTGCACAGTAATGCATGCCGTAATTGTAATTTTTGCCATAGTCCAAGCTTTCTTCTTGCTTCAGGGAAAATATCCCATTATAGTTAATTGGGGGAGGACTTAAGGGACCTTCAAACTGTGGGCTGGCACACTCGGGGGAAGTGCTTTCGTAGAAGGACTCGTAAGCGCTGCAGTAATTGTAGGGTTTCATGGACTTGGAGTTGTCGAGAGTCCCGTGCCCCGGGGGGGTGCCGAGCTCGGGGCTGTGGTAGGGGGGGTAGAAGGTGGAGTAGGGCGAGCGGGTGTGATGAGCGCCTTCGCCCGCCTGGCCCATCAGGAAACTTCTGGCATTCAGCTGCAGGCATCCCGCCACCAAGTTTGTAGTTGGCTGGGACAGACCCTTGCACAAGTTTTGGACGAAGGTGAGCAGGTCGGGTCTCTTGCCAATTCGCAGGATTTCAGAAAGAGCCCAAATGTAGTTCTTGGCTAGTCTTAAAGTTTCTATTTTGGACAGTTTCTGTGTTTTAGAATAACAAGGGACCACTTTCCTTAAATTGTCCAGGGCGTCGTTAAGGCCGTGCATCCGGTTCCTCTCTCTAGCGTTGGCTTCTTGTCGCCTGAATTTGATCCTTTCCATCCTTATCTTGCTCGTCTTTTTTTTCCGAAGGCCCCTTCGCCTAGGCAAGCCATTCTCATCCTCCTCTTCTCTCTCTTCCTCCTCCTCCTCTTTTTCTGTGTCTTCTCCAGGAGATCTTTTAATATTCTTTCCTCGGAGCACAATCTGCTTCGAAAAGCTTTCTGGGTTCTTCATTTGCTTTTGGTCATCACTTTCTCTGGAAAACTTTCTGCACATCTGGGATTCTGGCATTACAACAGACTCATCAAACGGTAGTGTTAACATGGTTCTATAATCTTAAGTTACCTGAAAGAATGCCAGCACAATATTTAAATATTTCCATTTTTAAAGTTTGCTGACTTACACACACATCCTCATGTACCTTTCGTGCGTCTGCATGCACGCTCTGTGTATATGAGTGTGTGTGTGTGTACATATCAATGCACAATCTATACTTTTTGCATAAAATGCTAGTTGCAAATGCTCGCTTTTTAAAAATAAGAGCTGTCCAGAATTTTAAAATCACTCAAAACATTCAGGATCTTGCAACTAAAAAGCCACGTTTCTCACAGATAAGTATAGAATAAATCAATATTTAAAATGTACAATTAGCTCCCTGCTCATTTATCTTATTTTTAAACAAGCCCCTTCGAACCCTCTCCACTGTGGAATTCAAAGAAATGCAAGACATGATAAAGCAAAACAGAAATTTCATTAATCCAAATTCCCCTGGGTGAAAAAATGAGGAGAGCGAGAGCAGCCTTAAAATTGAAAAGTGCCATATCTCTATTAACTGATGGTTAAATATTTTAAAAATTTTTGACTTATATTTCAAAGTTGTTTTTTTTTTTTTTCCCCTCCACGTTTCTTCCCTTATGAATCAAGATTTTAAACTCTAGTAAGTTAGAGTGGGTGAGGAAAAAAAAAAAAATTAATGGAACATCCCCCCCAGATCACTCAGCTAGTAACATAATTAAAAACGAAGAATTTTTTTCTAATCATTTATATGAAAATCACATATTACTTATTTCATATTAAGACAAAAATCAGAATGATCTAACCCTAAACGTATTCAGATTAGAGTTAGGAAATAAAATCCCCCTACCTTTTTTTTTTCCTTTTTCCCAGCAAAAATTCTAATTGATATTATCTATTTACCTAGAATCAACTTATTTGCTTTTTCTCTTTTTCTTTCCTCCTTTTTTTTTTCTCCCCCATCAATTGTGGTGGGGGGGGAGGTGAAAAATTCCCTGCACACTATAGCAGTGTTTATGTTCTGCGAGGCTCAGACATCTCCCTCCAGCTCGTAGCTGACAGGAGCGGTCTGTAGATTCTGACTGCAATCCTGCACGTGTGCTCAGAATCCAGCCTGGAATGGGAAAATAATTTCCTTTTCCCAATTATTTTGCTTTTGTTTGCAGTTTGGGAGCAGCAAAAGCTTGGACCCCACGKTCCTCAAACAGACAAACAAAACGAATGCAGGGACTTTTTTTAATAGAACAAAACTAAACAAAAACCCCAGTCAAAGACTAACTCTATCAGTATTGTCTACACACTTGCAATATTACATAACACCAGTGAAAGTATGCAATTGCATCAGAAGAATAAAATGTTAGGAGGAGTTATTAGACAGTAAATAGCATACATAAAATACAAGACAATGATACTGTATCTTTAAACACTTGCATGCACACCCAGCACCAACTGAAATATATCTTTATTTGTATTACCTTAGCTTTTTATTTCATTCAACAATCAGTTTTCATTTTTTGCCTTCCAAATCTTTTCAGTCTGAATGTCGCATCGTCTCCTGGAGTCTAGATCTGTGTATATCTGCACTATCTCATTGATCTCTAAAAAGTGACATTGATGCCAACTGCCAGAGCTGGTACCCATGCCATCTGCTAGTGACGTCACGGGGCAGAGAAAACCACGTGAGCCTTTCTCCTGGGACCTTCATTCTGCACTGATCATCTGGCATCCCTCTAAGTGGGTACCAGCATTCATGTATCAACACAGAAGGTTAGACTGATAGGAAAAAAAAAAAAAAAAAAGAATGAAAAAAATCTGCACCAGCATTTCACATACAGTAGGTGCATTTCCACTGGAGCTGCTTCTTTTTAGCAGTCTAGCTGCACGGATAGACGTGCCAACATTTGGTGCTATCCCTGCCTACAGGTACGGCTGCCCTGTGGTTGTTAATACGGTATTGTTTATACGGAAAGTGCTGTCTTGTATTGATCTGAGTCCCTCTGGTGCACCTGGTACCCAGGAAAAAAAACAAAAAGGCAAGGAAGGGAAGGCAGGAATGGGGAAGTAACGCCGGTGCTATAACACATAGCACCGTCACAAAAAGTAGTTTTTGTGTGATGTTGCTGTGAGCGATTTTGGGGGTGTGGGCTTTTTTTGAGTGCAGTGTGTTGCCCCAGAGCGCAGGATAACAGGAGCAAACCTCCTGCTGGCTCTAAGAAATCCTCCCCTTGCATCCCTTGGTGGGTTTTGACATTCCCGAAAGAAAAGAGGCATTTGTGGGAAACTGGACGTACAACGTGAAGCTTTAACACACGATGCCTTTTTTTTTTCTTAAATGCGTGGCTTGCCGCGCRGCCCCAGAGAGGTGCACTCGCTCGTCCCCATCCTGCCCCCGGCGCGATGCGACACGACTGGGGCGCACCTGCTCCCGGTGGGGCGACACGCTCGCGGGCGTAACTCGGGGTGCTCGGAGGGCTTCCCCCCCCCGCCCCCCGCCAAATTTTCTCCGCCTGCCTGGGCTTTTTGCGAACGCTTCCCCAAAATCTCTTTTAAAAACGGAGTTATTTCCTTTGGAAACACGTTCTTCCTCCTCCTAAAATCTTCCCCCTGCTCTTCCATTTGCCTCCCCGGCTGCTCCTTTCTTCGTGCCCTTGTTTCTCCCGTCAGCTGCCTCTCCTGTACTCCCTGCTCTTCCTCCCTTAACCCTTTTGTCTCTTTCCACAGGCAAGAAACTGTTAAATGAAGCTGACAAAGCCTCTCGGCTCAGCCTTGCCATGGAGCTTATGGCAAACTCCACCTTGGTGTGTTTGGGGTTTGTGGTTTTTTTTTTTTTATTTAAGGAGTGGCGTGTCACATATAAGCGATATCAAGAGTTACAGGGGGAACGACTTGTCATCTTAGAAACATTTTTTTGAAAGTTTGCTTTCATTGTTATCGCGTATCACTGCTTTTTAGTGACTAAGTAATCTCTATTTTAAAAAAAGTGAGCGACTGAGTATGCTTTTAGTATTAAAATAATCCCTGGCAGAGCTGCTATTGTTATGGGTCTGTGTCAGCGTTTCCATTATAAATCCTGTTTTTGAAGGGTTTATAACTCATCTGCTTTAATTCACATTGGGCCCAAGCTTGGCATTAATGTTCTCAGTCCCGATCCAATTATTTTGTTTTCACAAAGTTTCATTTAAATCTGTTAGGGCATTTTTTGATTAGAGAGGGGAACRAAAAATAAGGCAGCAGCAGAACAACATGCGTGTGTGGGGAGAGCGTGTTATGTACATCTATGTGTATGTGCTCAATGATTTTTAGAGGCTTTCATTAAAAAAAAAAAAACCCTCACCTCAAACTTTGTAATTTTTTTTACAGAAGTGAGACATATCAAGTCATTCATTCTTTACAGAGCTCAGGCCTCTTTTTTTTATTTTTTATTTTTTAAGGCAAATGTATTTGAAGTGACAAAGATGTTAAAACTTAAGTGGCAACTGTTCAAAAGGAGCGAGAGCCGTACTATTCATAACATTAGTTTCATTTTATCCCAAATATTACAATCTGTGTAACAGAGGAGAGAGTAGAATCCCATTATTCTCAATAGGAATTTATGTATTAAGATTTATATTGTGGAAGGTCCTAAGGGTTGTCAACCTTTTCAAGGATTTTGCATATTCAGAGTATTATACAATGGACGATAATCTAAATATGCAAAGTCCTGAGGAACCAAACCCTGTTTCAATGCATACTAAAAATACTATGAGAAATTAAAGGAAAGGTTGACATTGTCGCGGGTCCATGTTAAGGGAAGGACCATCAAAATCTCCAGTTATATCACCCAGCCTCCAAAATACACTTTTATAAAAATATTTTCTCCGTCCTTTTTTATTGCTGAAGTAGGTGGGGTTTTTTTAAACTACTCAAATGTTATTGTAAAATGCATTTTTGAATGGCTTTTATACTGCTACTAAAAACAAAATAAATGAATTAGTTTGTGTTGAAGGATTCCCTCTGTAGTAGTAACATTACATTTTTGCAGATTCTTAATCCATCATTTGACCTTTTTAATATTTTCAAATAAATAGTGGAGAAACAAAATAGCTGAGATATCAAGGTTTAAAAAGCCTCTACTGTGCATGCATAATAACTTTTCATAAGGATTTTACTACGCATTTTGTATTATGGATCCATGATATGCAAATGTGTACTGCTGTTAATATGCATTCACAGCATACCCCATAACTGCTGCTTTGCTGTCTACTGTGAATGCATGTTAAGAATAATACACAAAACACAGTTAAATGCACTCTATAGAATGGCTGCACAGCACCAAATATGTTACTGAACACATACCACAAATTTTTTTTCTGTGCCCAAGCTGTATAGTTTTGAATTATAAGTGACTCTATCTCAAATGCAATATTATTATAATACATTTAACACAGCCAAACATTGATAGATTCGCTGAAATAATATTGAGTTCAAAGGACTGCAGAACSTCCACAGTGCATCAGGGGGACTGACCCAAACTGCACTGCAATCAATGGGAGTCCTTCCAGTAACTTCAATATGCTGTCATTGGATCCCCAGGGAATGTCTCTACTCTTTTCTTTTTTTCTCTTTCTTTCTTTCTTCTTCTTTTTTTTTTTTTTTTTTTTTTTTTTTTTTTTTTTTTTTTTTTTTTTTTTTTTTTTTTTTTTNTTTTTTTTTTTAAATTTTTTCATCACCCTCTCCCACCCTCTCCCAACTGGCCCATATCTCCCAGTTCGGCTGAAACAGGAGAACCACATCAGAATTAAGAAACTCTGATGATGTTTGCTCAGGACCAGTTTGGTGTGTGCTAGTCTGGGTCATTCACTGGTAGCAATGGGACCTTGTGGGCAGCGGGGGACTGTTCAGAAGGGGGAGTTAGCTAAATCTTTTTCTTTTCTTTGTTTCCTCATCTTTCTAATGTAGGCACTAAACATCACAGCAACTCTGCTCCTTGCRCGCATAAAGTCATGGCAACAATCCTGCGATGCCGAACTCCCTCTTCCTCACTCACGACCTGGTGTGAGTTTGCCTTCCTGCCACAGCACCCACATGCACAGCCCAAACACCTGGGGAGGACCAGAAATACCCCCTCCAAACCTGCTCGCCTCTGGGCAGGCTCCGGAGTTTGGTGTCTATGCCAGAACCTGACTGTATGCCTGCAGCGGGGTTGGACTCTCAGCTTCCCTCGGCAGGTACCTCTGCTGCCTTGGGAGAGGGGCTGGGGCAAAATGTATGTCTAGCGCATCCTAAATTGCAAAGCCAGACCGCGAGGGGCAAATACATGGGTAACAGTATGAAAAACAGTGGCTCCTGGGTCCAGTCTCCTGCTGAGTTCAGAGCTCAGGAGGAGGTGGGAATACCTCTTCGGGGTTTTTTGTGGGGTTTTTTCTTTGGTTTTTTTTTATGGTTTGGTTTTCTTCTTTTTTTTTTTTTTTTTTTTTTTTTTTTTTTTTACAAAAGTAGGGCAAAAGAGGATGGTGTCTTGGGCAGGGACTCTGGTCTGCCAGCACCAGTGAATTTCAGACTGGTCAGAACTGGGGCCCTCTGGTGAAGGCAGGACTGTGTCCCTACAGAAGGAGCTGCCAGGGGAGGAACCAGACCAATGTGCCATATGCATATTGGTGCCAGCTGCCTATCCTGTGTGCAATTAGCACACTATGGGACTGAAATGATGTGCGTCCCTGTCCAGGGGTGATCCAGCCCTTTTCTGCCTCTCTGTGTCCCCAATATGCTGCCGTAGACTATGGACTGCTTTGTGAGGGGAACCTGCCATTCCCATCAAGTTGACTAAGCCCTCTCCCGCCAGTGCTAAGATGATGTTCAGGGATATACGTCCTTCTCCCGGGAGAGATTAAAGACGACACTGAAAAGGACCCCCGGCTTCAGAGAAATAACCTACATTAGCTCAAGAGGATTCGGTTCAGTCTGAAAATGTGATTTTAACCCATCTGCTAATGCTGCAAAATATTATAAATGTGCTTTGCACTATTGAAACCCCTTGTAATAAGGATGTACTTCTTGCTCTAATCAGACATCCTTAGTTTTATGTTTTGAATAGGCTGTTAGGGACAAATATGAAAGAGCTGCAGAGGGATTAGTTACTCTATTTTAATGGGAGTTGCCTGACTAAAACATTAATTTAGAATCTGAAAATGGTGTCTAATACGAATTGCTTATGGTTAACCAAAAATGAGTTTGTGACCAGAAATTGCTCTAAGATTTCTGAAACACATGACTAGAATGGGTCTGATTTAGATATGACATACAATTGGCATAATCCTATTAATTTTGAGCTACTCCTGGCTTACATGAATGTAAATGAGTTGAGAGAGGTGGGAACAAACAATCTTAAGATGGAAAATACATTTTTAAAAAAATTAATAAAATGCGTTCCACCTAGAAAAGTAATGGCACAGTATAGCCTGAAAGTTTTATTACCAGATTAAGAGGTGATACGTACCCTGCAGCAATATGGGATTTAAGTTACTTCTCACTGGGGAAAAATGCTCTAGTTAGACCAGTCACGTAGCTGTGTCACTTCTTGAAACTGCAGGGGATTAAGATCATTCCTATTGCTTTGTGGTGTGAAGCAACACTATGGTACATCTGAGAAACTGGTTTGTTTGTTTTTTTCATTCATACTYGGTGACTGGGGTTGTCACACTCTCTGCTACCCTACCTTGAGGATGCTCTGAGATCAGTAAGTTCGGTAGCCTTTAGGGGCTGCAGCAGGGACACTTGGCTGTAGTATACACCCTGACGCTGCTGATCGGCGTCTACTCTTTAATGGCAATCTCTGTCGAACAGCTAGTTAGTGATGCTGCTTTTTTCCTCCCTTTCTTCTGCCGGTGCCTACAGTGATTCACAGGCATGCTTCCTCCTTGTTTCCATTTTGAGAATGTCTCTGTCCCCATCAAAGCGTGTTTTTTGGGATGGACCTTGCAGCCAGTCCCTTCTAGAAGAAGTAGTGTGGGTGTGCATAACCCCAGAAGAGACCTGCACTGCTTCCTTTCCCCAAGCAGACCCAATGGCTGCGATGCCTGCTTTTTCTTCCATAAGCCTGGGGCACTCCTTCCTTGCAAAATCTCTGAGGCTGATGGGCTGCTTTCCTCTCCCTGCTGCAAATCTCCCCCAGCAAGAGGCATCTGATGGGATATTCTCCCTAGATCACCTGTGTGGATGTTCCTGATACTTTTTCTCCCTTCCTGCAGCCTTCTCCCTGTGAGAGGATTATCCATTGCACGGGGAGCGACAACGCGCTGAGCCCTATGTGGCGAGGCAGCACTGGAGCAAAGCCCCTCTGGGAAGTGGTGGGAGCTCTGAGGCGTGGCGACAGTGCCAACTCAGTTAGAAAAGCAGAACGGCCTTACAGAAAGCACACGCCAAGAATGAGCAGTTTGCTTAGGACTACGCAGCACGCTCTAAATTAAATGCAAGACACAAGGAAACAGAGAAGTTAAATTAACACTGACTTGACAGAAGTACAAAATAAAATCTAAGAGTAACATCAACTTCTGGTGGACAGTTCCCTCCCAGGAAATTAATAGGATGTTTTGTAAGGGGAACTTTGTAAAAGATCCTTGCAAAGTCTATGAGAAACTCTGACATTTCCATTATTTGCAGCAGACCTTTGAAACTCAGCAGGGAGAAAGCCCTCAGGCTAGAGAAATGACTTTTCTTTACCCCCATGAAATTTTATCCAAGTTCAGGTGAGCTGTAAGCTCCTAAGGATCATCATTTCCTTTCTCTTGTGTGCACTCCTTAGGCAAATTTCAGCAGCATGCTGAAATAATATCTGAACATCTTAGGAAAAAAAAAAAAAGACCTTAGAAATAACAATTCCTTTAAACCTATTTTGAAAGCACATTATTAAAGTTGGGAAGTTGAGTAGCTGACAGTAGGAAATGCCAGAGCTATGGTTGCCTATGAAACCTCTATTCTCTCTCTTTATGTACAAATACACAGGTAGTTTCTTAACAGCACAGCTCAGCTGAAGTGCTTGTTTTTATGAAATAATATTAAGTGTGGGGCAGGATGACTCAGGCTTACTGTAATGGGAATATCTGCTCCTTTTGGTTTGCCTTCTATTATCTGAATTTATAACCCTCCTTGGACAGGGCTCTTCCTGAGATACTGGTCTGATGAAGATAAGTAAGTTTTCCATTCAAAAAGCAGAAAAGCTGTGCAATCAGGCATCCCAAGCTGTTAATGAACTATGGCCTCCCTCACATTTCCCAAATCTGCATTACACTTTTGACTCCTCCTAGCATCTGCGATTGCCAACTAGCATCTGCAACATGTGATAATGCATGTACTTAAAAACCTTACTGGAGATCTTTCCTTATCAAAAAGAAAGATACCTTTGGGTTAAAAAAAACCAAACCAAACAAACATAAGCCAGTGCCAGAATTAAATGTTTATCTTTATAACACTCCTATGAAGCAGGGAAATGCTACTTTCCAGAAGGGAAACAGAGGCACAAGGATCTTATGGCACAGATCCTGAACTTGTTCCACTCATTTAAAATGCCCAATGCAAATGTTAGGCGTAATCAAGAACCCGATGTCTATTTGATAAACACTCCAGAAATTATTTTTCAGAAGTAGATTAGATGACGTGTCAAGTCACCAGATCCTCTAGCCTTCCTGCTTTTTCCTGTTGCACAAAACTACACGTATCTTCACTGCTTTGAAGGCAGTGGAAGGTGGACAGTAATATACTTCGGAGGATCTTGACCATCAGATTTACCTCAAGACTCAGAAGGTTTGTCACAGCTGCGAGTGGAAGCCGGGTCATTTGAGGTGGTGTACCCAGAGGATCAATTTTCCCCTGATAGTACTGGAGATTCAGTGGCAGAATTTGACTGCAAATAGAACAGGATTTTATAAAACTGTTTTCTGGATTCAATCCGCTAGCTTCTGAGAAAGTGAAAGGCACAGCCAATTTCAGCTCAGCTGTAAAATGGTGCTGAATTCAGATTGGGCTGTAATGATCTTTTTCCAAAAACATTTTGGAAAATTGATGTTTAAAGAGCATTTTTTCAGTGATAAATGAACAATTCTATTACTTCTAGCTGCAGATCTACTTTTAGAGTAACTGATGTTTCTCATCTTTATAAAAACCCATTTTAATGTGTTTTTCACCAAATTTCCTGGGCAAGTGGACACACTGACATTGCAAGCTGTAAATTTCTTAGATCCCCATCGCAAGCCTCATAATTTTCCTAGGACAGAGTAAAGAAGAAAAGATTAAGAAAAGAGCAATGGTTCCCGTCTACTCAAGTACACAACTGAAAGAAGTAGAGCTCAAGGGAGGATTTTGCTTATACCTGCATAGATGTTTTTGGTAAGATCTGTGGACATCCTCTAGGAAGCAGCATTGTCTAACAACAGTCAATAAAATTTGCCAATAAAATCAACATGAAGTTATGATCTGCCATAAAGAGAGGTGAGGTTATCACGTATTTAAGTACAAGCTGAAGTAAACAGTAGTTTCAGTAATTTCCATCTCTTATGTCTGTGTAATCTCTAAGGAGTTGTGTAAGCCCTACAGCTTGCCAGCTTCCTCAGCCACCAGGCATCATGAAATTCAGTGCTTCATGCCACAGCCTTGAGCACACAGTGTTGTTTTTGGAGGTAACTGCTCTGCAAAGTGCTCTCACCTTACAGGGCGTGCAAAGGAAATCGAGTAGTATCTTTTGGCAGCCTGGAGTTTTCCTTTCAGTCCTTGGGCTGGCTGAGGACTGGTTTGAATCCCCAAATAGTTTAAAGCAACTATGGCCAGAATGCACCTGGAAGTTTGGCAAAAAGCCCTTTTTTCTGGCCAAATTCCCTTTTCTAAGAAGGGAGCCCAAATCCTGCTAGCATTTCCCCTCTGTTGTGCTAGTTGCCCATAAGCTGACTTTCTACCTGGCTTGCGTGGCCTTACTGGGTGCCTGACCCTTTAAGCTAGTTAGTGATGCTGCTTTAAGCATCACCCTTTAAGCTCTTGAAGTAATGGGAAAAGGTCATAGGAGACTTAGTTTGCAAAATGATAAAACAGTCAGTGGTCAGCAGAAACAGTACTGAATATGTGTATGTTTTTGCAAGTTAAGAATCCTTTTTTTTCTTTTTTTTTTTTTTTTGCCATGGTATTGTTCATAGTGTCAGTCAGTATGTATCTGGCCTTATTTTGGTTTCTTTGTGGTCATCTTTAATTCAATTGCTATTTTTGGAGAAATACTTATTGCAGTCGGATTCATTATTGCTGTAGTGTGACCAGGAGAAAAAAATATGCACTTCACAAAGTATTCAAAGATATGCATTCTGAAGAGTGTACTATAATATGTTCAGGGCCTCATTCTTGTGTTCAGGAGTTTTATGCATGGCTTGGGTTGAAATTTGAAGTGCACTTTCCGCCTAGAGAGGCGTGCTGGCTTCTGCATTCTGCATTTGGACCTGTAAGGCATCTCACTATGTAAAGCCATCTAGGTAAAATTTATCTCAAAAGGGTACTTTGCTATGAATTTTGAAGACAGCCGTGTGGAGAACATTTACTGTCACCAGCAGATGGTGACTGGAATAGCTGTCTCTCCCCGTACCTCTAAGCCCTCAAACAGCGTGAATACAGGCAGTGCAATAGCGATTTGGTGAAGTGATGGAGGAAATACACTTGGTGTTATAGCACGGGGCCAAATCCTGAGAGATTCAGAGCTCCTGCACTCTGCCTTGAAGCCTGGGTGTTGGAAGAGGTTCACATTGGTGGGGTTTGGAGTAAATATTGCTTTCTATGCTTTCCATTCAGTCTGTTATTCATTCACTTCTTGCAGCACCAACTAATATCAATGGGTTTTTTGCAAAGACTGTGCAAATGCTCTGACTCCCGTGGAAACAGAAATCTTGATTATGAACAAGATATTTGCAACTTGACCTTGTAACGTAAAGTGGCAGAAAATGGAACACGTTTCCTTTTAGAAGATTGCGTATTCTTTTGGGCATAAAACTTTGTGTATTAAGTGCATTATAATGAAGTTTCATTCTGAGGATAAGGCATTTAGGAAAAGTAAGGTCTTTAATTCATTTCAAAGGGATTCAGAGGGATACTTCTTTTCAAAATCACATATAATACATAAAATCAGAACCAGAGCAATTTTTTTTTTCTTTCAAAATGAGACATTTCAATTGATATGAAACAAATATTTACTGAAAATTTTGCATTGTGGAACACATTTTTTTTTCTTTGCTTTTATTTCATATCTGAAGGAAAGCAAATTTAGAAATGTGAGCTTTCTCCAAACGAAGGAATGTCTCAGTTTGCCTACTGTACCAAAATCCCTATAGCACCTGGGCTAAATCAGTGTTTCCAAAAGGCAAACCTCCTTCAGCCATGTATTCTGGATTTGCAGTTTTCACTTTATTAATCCATTTCTTTATCATGTACTATATCCTATAATTCAGATAGCCTATTCTTGTTATTTAACTACCATATAGAAATGTTTCTACATGCTCCCCAAATCTCTTTTTTTTTTTTTTTTTTTCTTTAATCATCAGCAATTCTCTGAAATAGCAGTTCAGGCTCCCCTATACCCTCAATTCCATTTTGCCAAACACAACACAAAAAAGATAGCCTTTGTTAAAAAGTTTAATGTTCTTAATTAGTAGAATTGTCAGACTAATTAGAATACCAATTAGAATTGGCAGGGCTATCGTTAATTTAGAAGTGCTGTGGTCTAGTGTTAATCGCTATTAAACCTTATAGTTTGTGAAAGAGAGGGAGCAAGGAGATGAATACACACACACGCAACCTCCCTCCCCTTCCATTTTAAATGTTAAGGGTCCATAACCATAACGATCCGTGCTGTCAATGTGTACTTAGGGACTGTTTAATCCATGGAGACGTTGGTGCAAAGTTAATAACTGTTTATGCACCAAAGTAGCATTGCGGAATAAAAACTTGGAACTTTTTTTGTGTGCTACTATTAAAGTGGCAAAATCCCATCAGTGGCTGGAAAAGATACTGAAAGCACCGAGGACTTCTTATCAGAAATGTGCAAGAGAAATCCACTTTACTTACTTTTAGTTTGAAAGTTACTTTGCATTTCTTACAGCACATGGCAAATAAAGATCTCACAGCACTGTACATACTGAAATTAAGCTTCAGTGCCTGCTGGTTCAGTGAGCTCGTATCAGTGCTTCATAGACGGAGGAGCTATCGCTCGAGTTCCCATGGTGAGTCAGGCGTACAGTGGGAAATAGACTGAGAGCTCAGCAACTTTCGGTCTCCAGATCTAACCCACGCACACATATGCCCTTCCCATCGACCTAATTCTAACTTTTAAGTGATGAGAAGATCATGGAGCAAAACAATTTTATTTTTCAACCTCAAAGGAAAATAAAGAAACTTCTATTCAAACTACGTACTTAAAACATCTGTTCCTGACTGAAACCATAAGGGACAAGTTCCCAGAGGTGGATGCTGTGAATATTGCTCTGAATTCGATGTACACCGCTACCACGCGCACAGAGCCCAATTTATATCTGCAAGCAATTAGGAAAAAAGGGTGCTCAGGCGGCCAGAGAAGCACGCGAGAGCCTGATAYGTCCAAGTCCCAACTACAAATGTAACGTTTCCTAGGTACAAATATATTTTCCACTTTGATGTTTTCTCCAGCTGGGCCAATTGCCTTCTGAAATCTCTTACCGGTGCTAGATTGAGGCAAGAGTGATGGTACTGATTATTATTTATCTGGGGCAATGATGGTGTGAGCTGGAAGAGGATAGACTGAGGGCAGAGCAGCAAAAAGAAAGGTCAGTGACACTGTTGTCTATGGAGCACGCGAATGTCCTATTGGTAATGCAGCACAGCGTAAACATTTTTCTGTTCCTCTCCAGCCTGATCTAGCTCAAGTATTTCTCTATTTACAGCACAGCTAGTTCACAGTCTGATAAAATCCATCCAGATGCTGCCTCTTCTATTCCAGAGAAACTGAATAATTCTTTTTCAAGGAATTCAGATGTTTAAATCGCATCTTGTAAGTGTATGGTCAAGAAACCTTTGCCTTGGTCAAATGTCATCTTGTACACTAATGCTTTATTTAACCTCTGTTTATGTAAAACTATAGTTGAATATGATACATATGTGCGTCTTTGCTCTTGCAAGAAAAAAARGTGTGAACTTAAATGCTTTATATAGGAAAAGAGATTTAAGAATCAGCTACAAACTTAACCTTCATAGTTCCTATCGTGTTACTATTCAAAGCTAAGATTTGATTCTGGATAAGTAAAATGCTGAAAAAGAAAAATAATTAAGATACAGTAAAAGAAATTAACTGATGAAAAAATTATTTAACTGAAAGCCAGCATTTTAATTCAGTTTTGCACTAAGTAAGCTAGATAGTGAATGTTAAAGAACTACATACAAAACCATTTTGCTCTCTGCTTTTTACATTAGAGGGTAATTCAAATGAGAAATTAAAAGAGGAACTAAAAATCAGTAATAAGTTAACAACAACAACAACAAAACTTTTCTCCCAAAGCAATCCTTTTTAAACATGTAAGAATCCTCCCAAAACCCTGGCTGATTTATTTTTTTTTAGGGATTTTTATTGATCATGGGTCTTTTTTTCTTTATTTGAGTACTAGTACGCTCATTTCAAGGCTTTGGTTCTGAGCTGCCTAAACACTGTAAGCAATGTAATCAAGCCAACTTGAGACTACTAGCATATTTAAAATACCATCAAAAGTTTATTCCAAATCTGTCAGTCCCATTTTCAGTGAGAGTTTTTCTGATTAGGAAACAAAAAGAGATTCCTGTCATCTTAGGCTGCTGCAACCTTTGCTCTCAGCCACATATTTCATGCCATAGTTTCAGGTCTTTGCCACTTAATATTACAGAGCCCGAAACGTTATTATTTCCATTTTGTCCAGGCAGCCACATGCAATCACGGTGATGCTAAGGATGACAGTGAGGGTAGGGGCTTTTCACTGAGCTCAGCTCCAGGTGGACTTCACTCAGCACCAGCATCACATTAGATGGGCAATGAATAACAACCCTGCATGTACACATGAAGCGGTGCAAGGACTTGCATACCCTCGGCTTACTGCTCAGCAGCTGCCTGAGTGAAAGCCACCTGTCTAAGCTTGCTTTTAGAGAATAGGAAGAGGAGGCACCATCTTCTCCCGGGGCGTCTAAATGAAGTGCAGTGAATCACCTTCCACTACTTTCCACTAACTCTGTGCATGTGTTAAACAACCTGCTTACGACAGACAATCTTTTTGGTGGCTCATGTTAGATAAATCGAATTCCACTGTAAGTCTTTGCAGGGTCAGCACTAGAGATAGTTGGAAATCCTTTGCCAGAACAATTTCCTCATGATAAAGCTGTTCTCACAAATCAGAATTTTCTTGGGTGTGTTTCGTCGTTAGTGAAGTCTGTTGACTATCTGCTCAGAAAGGCAAAACAAGTCCTTTGTGGGGTCAATAAATCCCAATAGGAATAATCTGTTCGTTGGGCTGCCCCAAAATGCGTATTTCTCTAGTCAGTTAAATGTCAATGTGTCCTGTCCTAGAAGACACAGCGGGTCATGGGAGCTGTGGTGTGGGCCCCAATCCTTCTTTATGGCTTTTCTTCTGTGGCCATAACGTGTTTTCCAGGGCACAGTGCAATCCTGCCTCTGAACAACCATCCCTCTGTACCACAACGTGCAGCCGGGGCAGGAAGCCAGGTTTGCAGGGGGCACTTGCTCCTGAGGAAAACTCCCATGACACCAAGTGTCATTGGAGGAATAGGTGTTTCTCTGTTTTAAGTGTCTGGCAATGAGCTGTTTTTTCCTACTTTGTATGTCAAAGCTGAAAAGGTTCAGCTTCTGAAACTTAAATGTAGTTTTTCAGTTGAAAATACTGTTGGGGAGTATATCAACCAAATATTGCAACATTTCATCATGGCTGGGATTGAAAACAAACACGGAAATTTTGGGATAACTCACTGGAAGAATACTCTGATTTTGGTTTAGCTTTAACTATCTCAAGGTGCCTTGCAGCCACAACTCCATTTTGACCTGTCACATAGCAGGCTCAGCATTTCTGCCTCAGCGTAGTACAGTGAAGTATCCCCCAACAAAGGTGAGTAAAGGACTTCAAAATAAAATAATAAAAGAGAGTAAGTCAGACCTTTTTATCTCCAGTAGGGATGTGGTGGTTCAGTTCCACTTTTCTGACCTGCACCAGTGAAAGTCCCCAGCCCCGAAGCACTGACCTGCTTCACACCTTGATTTGCATCAGAGATGCTTGTTGCTGCTGCCTTCCTGGGCAGCTGCAACCACAGCACCTGAGCCCTGGGCTCCCRCTGTTGCTATATATTGCTATTTGTCTGGTTCCCCACGTAACTGCCCTCTCTGAGCTATGGTGGTGGTGCTGCATCAATGTGGGAGCAGAGAGGGAGGCATCTCTCTGCTCCTCTAAGAGAGATGAACAGCAGTCTCGGTTTGCTTCTCCGGATATCTTACCACTTGGGTGGGAAGGCATCCTTGTGCTTGGAGTGCCTGGAGGCAAAGAGCTGCAGTTGTGGAGCTTCAGTATAGACAAATGATTTTTCCATTTTACTGCTATTTCCCCAATCGTTATTTTTATTTTTTGCTTAGGTGGTTGCAGTTACCATACTTATTCATTCTATTGTTTGCCTTTAGGGCTTCTCTGTGCCTTTTCTCCACCATTAGTCTGTTCTCCTTTTTTTCCCCCAGTGATTTTATATGTAATCTTCATTTTAATCTAGCCTGATAGTTGTCCTCTTGTCCATTGCAGATGCAGTTGTTTCTAAAGAGATGAACAATATTAATTAATCTGTTTGGTGCAAAAGACCTTGTGTATTATGCCACCTCTTCTGCTCAAGTGATCAAGTTTTCCTTATCTTTTTTTCATCCCCTTTTTATTCTAGCCTTATAAAGAATTAGGAAAGAGACTAAATCAACTGCCAAAACCCATCCATTCCCATAAGAGGAAGGACCACGTAGGGATATAGTCCACAGCTGAGAACACAGGAATTTTTCCCGTTTCTTTAGACCTAAGATCGGTCTTGTCTCATAATGATTTTCTGGTGATAGCCATTGCCGAAGAGAGACCCCTAAAGTGTGTACGTGAAGGTTAAAAAGAGATTACCCTTGTTAAGTCTCAGCCCGTTCTCTAACAGTTGCTGAATTCTGTGAGCCCTGAAGCATGACCCAAAAACGTTATTGTAATTAATTATGGTAACTCTGATATGCATATCAATTCCTTTTTGCAAACATACATTTCTGAAATCCACTTCTTGTGCCAGTGAGCTCTCTAGCCTAAGTACATATTGAGCACAGCCCATTTAGGATGCTTTATTTTGGTTTTTTTCTGTTTAAAACTCTTTATGTGTATGAGCAAATCAGTTGCATCTCAGATCTAGCAAAACAGCGATGTTTTAGCTGTTCTTTTGCCTTCTTTTCCATCACTGAGCCTTTTATTCCTCAATTTAGAACGAACAGGACCTTGTTCAGAACCCATCACAATCCTTGATGAATTTCTGGCAGTGGTTGCAGGAGTGCCATAAGGTTTCCTACTTCTGCGCCCTTCCTCCAGACATCACTGAGTCAGTGCGCAACCGAGGACAAGGCTGCAAATTAGCTCGGCGTGGTACCTGTTCTGTTGCACTGGGGCCACCCATCCTTCCCTCAGCATGGGATGGGGGTCTTTAACCCTTAAAATAAAAAGATGCTGGAAAGCGGTGCCCTGGCGCTATGCATGTGGAAAGCGTTCACCTGGGAGCAGCAGAGTGACTCTAGGCAGGTGCCGTCCTCCTCCAGAGCAGGGCAAAGGAAAGGGGCATCACTGTAGTTCTTGTTCGTGCTTTGCTCACGTTAAATTCTTTTTAAATAGGGCACTAATAAATAGTGAATAATATATAGCAAAATGCTAACAGAAGTCAATAGCAAGTACGCTGGTTTACTTGCCAACAAAAAACAAAAGTGAAAATGTTAACATGTGAATGCTGCTCCCTGTATGAAGAAGTGCCATATTCCAAGCATAAGTGCAAACTAAAACCCCATTTGTGTGAATAGCTAATTATAAGGGTGAAAACACTGTCAATCTTGACACTCATCTGGGTTTCTTCTTGGATGCCAAATAGGTCTTGCTGTCCTATATGTTAAGAAAAGTCTTAATTTCACAGCCCTGACAGGAGAATAAATATCAGCCAGAAGTAATTGAAAGGGAATAAACATAGACTATCATGATGGAATTTTTATTAGCATCAYTTTTTTCTGACTATATGTAAGTATTCTGAATCAAGACAATATTCTTCAGAAATAAGTATTGACAAAACTTTCTTAGCTGTTTTATGAACACAATCAAAAAAAAGAAAAAAAAGATAATTTTGTTCACAGTGCCTGCCGTGAGGAAGCCTACTGCAATTTGCAAAAGATACATGTGCTGTTGAAGCTTCCTAATTGAAGCTACCCCATCAAAGGGTCTWGAGACTTTGTCAAATGTCTTAAGTTACATCTCATGTCCCAGTGAAATTACGACTTAAATGTAACTCTTTAAAGAACACTACAGACAACCAGAAAAAAGTCCCATTACTGTCTCGTACCTATTCATTATTAAAGAGTTACCGGTGGAGTTTTGTCAAAATCTTTACATATTAATCTCTGAAAACTTGTAGGGTTAAAAGGAAAAAAAGCTGTTTTTTAAATATCAGGCAAAACTCACGGCAGGTGGGGAGGACTGTACTCTATAACAAAGAATTTGGCTCCCATGTGACTCCAGGATCATGCAAACCTAGAAAGATCACAAAAGTGGTTTGCTTTTAAATAAGTATTTTAATTTGTGTGATGTTAAATGGCATAGCCGTTAGTGCATATTAGTATTCCAAGCAAAGGTGGCAACTTTTTAAAAATAAATTTTATCTTTGGCTCTTCCATAAACTGCCCAGTCAATTTAAGTTGTTTTATTTTTTTTAGTTTCCTCTGTTTCCCAGAACCTAAGTCACAGGACTTCAGATTATCAATTCAACAGTATTTTATTCCAGTGTCTGGATAGGAAAGATAAATAAATAAGAAAGAAGCTATCCTAGGGTTCCAATCGATGAGAAAAATACACAGCTCAAGTTCTGGTTAAACCTAGCATTATAAAGGCTCTTGGAATTTAATTACCTGTAAACCTCATTTATTGTTTCAATTTAAACCCAATAATTTAAAGCATAAAGCAAAGCATTTGCTAATTTTTTTTTTTTTTTTTTTTTTTTTTTTAAATATCGGAAGACTTTTTACATGTGAGATGCCTGAATCTCAGATACAAGAGGAGCACTGTTGACTTTTATAACATCTTTATCTGGTTTTCAGCCTATCTCTATGAGGCGGATTAACCCACTTGATCATATTCAAACTCTCAAGAAAATGCTCTGTGAACATCTCACGTTTATTGAAACGATGGTATATAACAGTGAAAAGTAAGCAAGTGGAGGATGAAGAAACCTTCTGAGAGCTGTGGGAGATGCTGCATTTCTAGCTAGCCTTAAGTTGTGTGAGATAAGAGGATGCACTTTGCTTAACACCTTTCTAAACCTCTTAGGAAAGCCTTTGGCTCCTAGGATGCCTGTGATGAACTGTGCACCATAGCATTGCTGTGAGTTGGTGTAGCTCCATACGATGAGGGGACTCAGTGACTCTCTTTTCACAGCCAGGTGCCGTTGGGTTTGTTATGCTACGGGGATGTTTTTCTCCTGTCCTGAAAGGAGGAAGATGTAGAATAAGCTGAGCCACCCGACACACTGACATCCACATACTGACAGGCTTTGGTACCTGAACCTCCATCCTGTGCGCTGTTGCTGGGGCATGAAGTTAGTGTGGGGAACTCACTGCACCTTCCAGATGTCACTGTGGGGAAGGAAGACCGCAGATCCCATGAGGCTGGGCAGACCACCAGCAGGGGGGCAATGGAGTGACCTCCCTATTCCCGGGGCACGCAGGGGACGTGAGGGGTGCAAGGGAGTGGTGGCACTGGCTGGGAATCAAAAGTTCCCTGTTGAAATGAATCACAGCCAAAGTACAATTCAAGGCCAGGAAAGGGCTCTGCAAGCAATTTCTTCTTCGGCTACTCTTCATTTTCCCTGACAACCCATTCAAATGTGATCTAGTGAGGCTGCAGGACTAAAGCACATATAGTCATGATGATTTTAGCAGCTCCAGCTTCCTGGGATTTGAGCACAAGCTTTAGCAGTCCATTCAGGTAGAGCAAAGCGAATGCTTTCCTCCAGATTATCTTTCATGTATGTATAAACAGCATTTACTGCAAAATGTGTGAACTATGGAGCTCAGAGTCACAGCCTGCAGCACAGCAAACTGGCTTTTCCTGGAGCTCATAATGTGATAATTAAATTGCTAACAGGCACCTTAGTGATGGCATTTGCTGGAGATGTGAAAGCCTTCTTACAATCATACCTTTCTGTAGGGTACTCATCAGTAGAAGCAGAGCTATCAGGATAGGGGTTTTTTATATATTTTCTTCAATGAGTACATTAAATTTTTATGTGGAGTGAAATGGGACAGGACGTGTTTCCCTTCCACTGCACAATGATTTATTACCCCAAAAAGACCGCAGAACTAATTAGCAGAGTAATTAATTAATATAAATTTGCATATTTGCATTTGCAATTAGTGCAGCCGACTGATTAGTCTGAAAATGGGAAGTTTGACTCATTAGATGTTAGTGTCTGCTGGACCGGAAAGCGGCTGCCAGATGAGGCGAAAAAGCATAGAATAAGCATGAGCGTGTGCGTGTGTGCGCGCGCACAAGCTCATCATGTCTTTTGTTAGAAGAACGGAGTGCAAATATGTGGTCTAAGATACTAAGACTGCTAATTTTTTTTTTTTTTTTTTTCTTTTTAATCACCTCTTCAGCTGTTTTTCCCATTAAATCACTTCCTGCGATGAGCCACTGCAACCATGAAACCCATCGATGCTTCTGAACAGTGAAATCTTTAAGGGAGGGTAGCTGCTGCGGATCTCCTGATTTAGGTGCCGAATGGGAGCTGTAAGGAGCCTCCTTGCCATGTGATAGATGGGACAGGGCTATTTGCCCTCTTCCTAGTTATATTGTCTAACCAATTGCTAACGCAGAGAGGTCAAACCCAGCGGAGCCCATAAAAGCCCAGGATAAGTGATTAGCTTTCCAGGTTGCTGTGCTGTTGTCTTTTCCTCCTTGGACATCCTTGTGGGTGTGCCTCTTTGTACACATCTAAACAGTCCTCCTGCTCTGCATACCTGAACTTGGTATGCCTGGACAGCCTTTGCCCCAAGTTTTAGTGAGGTTTGAGAGAACATTGAAGAGAGACGTGTCTGTCCAGATGCCATAATATCTGCAGGGTGATTACTAATGCTCCTCTCGGGGTGCCAGGGCAGTGCTGGCTTTCATGGGGGTCAGTGGAGGAAATCCTGGTACCTCTCAGGACACTTTACGGCTGGGAGAAATCTCCAGTCCTCCCCCAGTGAGACCAATTGTCTCCTCTTCAAGATTAGTGTGACTGGGAATGGGAGATGAGCAGGGGCTGGCCCCAAAACAGTCCTCTGAAAGCTCACTGAGTCCTTGACCAAAAGCTTTGATCAAATTTTAGCTGTTGGTGTCATTTTGACACTTGTGTGGGTGTTGTGGAAGATTCAAATGAGCATTGCCCATCACTTGCCATCACCGTGCATTTATAGCACGGTGGAGTTCAAGACTTGTAGCAGTTTCCTCTAGCTCCTCTGCTGTATCACAGCAAGTCACTATGGTCCTTATTTTTTGAAAAATTTTTTTTTTGCTACTTTTTTTGCAGTTAGAGCTGTAGTATAGATGCAGTTATACTTTCAATAAAGTATATTTCTATTCTGTTCAAGGAATGAGTTTAAGCTAATGTACACTTTGCAGGTATAAACTCTGTCCCCTCTGGTATACCTTCATTAGTTTGTAAAATCTAAGTGCAAACTGGGCCTAAGTCAACAGGAATATCTTATGAACTTGGATCCATTAATTTTTGTGAGATTTGCAGGTGTTGATTAGCTCCCAAGATGCCCCTGGCATATTAGATGTATACAAGATAATTCAAAACGTAATCATCCCTATGAAATAAGAAACCCTCTATTTTTCCTTTATACACCGACACCCAGGTACGATAATTTATTATTGTAATTTATGTGTGGGGATTACAAGCAAAATTACTTTTTTTTCCCCTACCAATCAGTAAATTTTGTTTACTGATATGTTATTTAACATTTACCACAAAAAATTAATAAATTCCATCAGTATTTGAAAATAATTACAAGATGAGCAAATATTTTTCCTATTAATATTATTTCTGAAGTATTATTTTTTCTATTATGAAATCCAGTACTAGTAAGAAAGAATTTCTGAATAAACATTTGATGAAGAAAGAACTAATGTGAGTAAAGAATGTTACTTAAAAGAATCTTTTTACCACTACAGGTGAAGATATAGGTTTTATAGTCAGTCTTTTAATAAGAATATTTTTCACAAATTCTGTCATACTCAATTGCATCATAAACAATTAGGAGAAAATATGAGCAAGAATAAAATTTGTTCTTCATGAATGTCATCTCAGGTAAAAATAAAAAAAATATCTGTAGGACCAAGCAACCAAACTTACTTTTGACCAAAGTCATTATTATGCTTGAAACATAACCAGATTTCCAAACATTCAGGATCTATAGAGGCCAATTGGTTCCCAGTGCTGTTTTCAGTGCCCCACTCCCATCGAGTTCTCTATCTGCATCCTTTGGCACTCTTTAAAAATCTAGCCCTGTAGGCAGGTGAGAGTCATTTTGGACACGGATGCACGTATGTATGAGAGGCAGCCCTGGCCTGGGAGCCATGGCGCTATGTTATGTGGGTGTTGACCCTGATGTAGGGCATGCTGCCTGTTAGCAAGGCTTATTATTGGGACTCAGCACCACACGCACACAGCTATCCTCCTGGCGGGTTAGGATTGCTTGATATCCCGTCAGCCTGAAGTGTGGGCAGATGCATAGCTCTACATGTCTGCAAGCTCCCAAGTCACTGAGCTGTTCTTTGTTTCAATTTACAGACAGCTGTGAATTTGCTTTTGGATCTAGATTGAAATATCATCTTCCCATATTTGCAGCTTTGTGTTCTGACATTGTCTCCAATTCTGACCGCCAAAACTGTGCTAAAAGAAAATAATGCTCTGGCCATTTAGGGAGATCCTTTCCCCCCTCACCCCCCCCAAATGCTGACTCAACAACTGGGAAGCTGTTCACCTTCTTCCTAAACTCCCCCGTGCAAAATAGCAAAACATTCTGTTTTCATGAGGTCCAAATGTTTCATTTCAGCTTTATTGAAGAGTTGCATTTTGATAAGGCTGTTTGATTCCAACCACAAAGTAAACCATTTTGCAGAAGCATGACGCATAAGCAAACAGAAAAGTACAGGGCGTACGGTGCCTGTAGTTGGAGAGCACCCCCAAAGAGACTCGAGCGGCAGCAGTGACACAGCACTCTTCTTGGCTACGGTACAGCACAAAGAGAAGGATCACAATGCAGCTAGCTTCCTAGGTCTAATTAGCTGCACAGGACCAAAGGAAAACCTGTGACATTCAAAACTGATAACTGGGGAAAAAGTAATTTGTATTCATGAGACGGAAGATGGGCAAAATCCAGCTTCCTTTTGGACTCTAACATGGTGTGCATCAGTAGGACTAATGAAATATGGAGGTCTTCCACCCCAAGTGTTGGAGAAATACAGATTGAATATAGATGCAAAGGGAAAGTTCAGAATCTCTCTTTCTATGTTGTTGACATGCTGGCAAATCAGTCCCGAGACAGAAAATGGTTTCACTTGATAAAAATCTTGATATCTGTGCAATCCATTTCATAGTGGAGGCAAGTAAACTGGGATTTTTCTAACAGCTAAGAATTTTTTGCCGGCAAACATGGCTATATCCTGGAAACTGCAAAAATAAGTCACCTCCCAAGGTCCTGGTACCAACAGCTCAGGTATTTCAGCAGCCGCTTCCACAAGCGAGGTGCAAAGAGGTAAAGGAACCTCAGGGTCTGACACAACAGTATGATTTAAAGTAGCCAAACCTCTAAAATGGGTACAACGAGGAAGAAAATGACAGCCTGGATACGTACCGATCACTGCAAAAAAAGCAACTCAATATTTCAGGGAGGGTATAGGCTCCCTATGCTATAGGCTATTATTTATCAGGACTCTGCAGCATATTCTGAATATAAACTGCCTGTCCTGGGCGAGGCATGTGGACTGGAAGAAGAGATGAGCAGCCACAACATTTGGTAGGAAACACCTGCTGGCCTGTTATCAGCACATGAAATTCCCTGGGAAAAGGGTGTGCGAAGCATGAAAATTGACAGGAGGTGAAAACATACATGACAACTTTAGAGGTATGCAACCACGACAAGAGGGAATACCACCGCTCAGCCAAAATTCGGGAAACATAAACTAAACCTGGATGACAGCAGAATGTAAATCACTGCATAGCAAATGAAGGACTTCAGGCACCATGAATGAAGTGAATGCCATAAACCAACCTCCTCTAAGAAACTGGAAGCCGTGTGTTGGGTAACTACTTACCAATTCATACTGGGTACCAAGATCAGCAGAAGTCACAGGGCCTCCATAACAGCCGGGATGGGGCAGTGATCTGGAACATGAAGGACGCTGTTGCCTTGGGAAAGAAATGAAATACTTTATTAAAACACGGGAAGTCCCACCACAAGAAAGTGCTTAACAAGCAGCAGTTGGAACAGCGCTAGTGCAAGAAGAAGCTCCACAGTGAAAGGATTGAGAGCACAGATGTCAACACAGCAAAATAATGTTCAGATGGAAAAATTGGATTATTGCTCTCGTCCCTGGGTATCGGGAGCTTAATCAGCACATATATAGCTGTGCTACCGCTGAAACAGATCACAGGCCCCCAGAGGACATTCCTGACAAACCTCTAACATCTGCGTGGCCAAGACTTCATTGCAGCACTTTTAAGCTGTGAAGGTGCTCCTTGAAAGCACAGTGCAAGCCCAGAAGAAAAATTCCTTTAGGAGATTTTTTCTTGACTGCAGTTGTATCGGGCAGAATGTTGCAAAAGGGGAGGAAGAATTAAAGGAGCAGCCGTGTGTGCTGCAGCAGCACTTACCAGGAAAGAAACAGAAAGTGACGATGTAATCAGTCTTTTGAAAGAAGGGATCATGTCAAGAGGGTCTGTGCAAGAATAAGTTCCTTTTGCTCTGGAGAGAAAATGCAGCGAATTATGGAAAGTGTAGCAAGTTGAGTCCAAAGAAGCTGTGGCCAGAGCCACAAAAAACATTCCCAGCAGACACGTTCCTCTAGCACTGTCCAAAATATGGTTTGGAGACACATCCTCCCAGTTCAACATTTGTGCACTGATAGCCCCATGCTAACACGCAAAATACTGGGCTTGCTCCACATGGCAGGGCTGTTGCTGCACGGAACCTTTGAGCGCGCATGTTGGACCTAGAAAAGTGAGGCAGCAGCTGGTCTCCTCTGACATGGAGGAAAAACTATCTGATGGTGAGTGAAGACAAAAGAATTTTTTTGAGGCCACTTCAAGAAAAGCAAGGCTGATAGATACTGTATTACCACCAAAGTAATCCCAGAAAGCAGAGAAGAAATTTTGCCTGAAGAATCTTGAAGATTTCGGAGGGTGGGTGTCTGATGCACAAACGACTAATGGTTTGCATGCCACACCGTCCCAGGGGCGGCTAGCCCGGGTGACTGAAGAGGAGCCAGACTGTTTCCTCAGACAGCTGAGTGACTTCAACATACTTGATGAGGTTTTCCCCTGACACCAGCTATGAAGGTGTTGCCCATTTCATGGCCCAGTGCTGGAAAGCTCAGCAAATTAATACAACTTCCTGGCTGGAGGAAGGAGGAGGAAATCCTTCTATGACTAAAGACCGTAAGGTGGAAGAAGACCTCCTTTCTAACAGAGGAAAACCCTATTGGACAGTATTAGGCTGATGTGGTAGTTACCCAGGTGAAATGCAAAACATTCAGTTAGAAAAAGTAGTTATCGAAGTGAAGCGGCAGGCTCCAGGGAATTGCTAATATTAGTGCAACTGCTTCTGATAATGAAAACTCAGGCTGCAATGCAGAAACTGTGAGTGAGGTTGCTTGCAGCAATCACAAAAGCCCAGCAAGAAGAGGAAAGGGAGAACACAATTATAACCCCTGTAATCATGATCGGTCAATGACACTGCCAGTGTGTATTCAGCCACCCAGCTTTCTGTAATTGCCAAACTATAACCTCATCTTCCAAGGTATCATCTATAGTCAATGAAGAGAGAGAGAAACTTTTTTAGAGTGCAGTCCTGAGCACTCACATTAGGGTCCTGGACTATGTCTCTGATGGTGCCCGTTTCCCATTGCTGACCATGGAGAGACGTGGGGAGTTCGGCTCTGTGGTGGGTGCTCTGTAGGAAGCTGCCTCGTGGTAGATGTTGCAATGACTCTTCTTACTGTGCCTTTGCATTCAGAAAGCGATACTTGCTCCAGACACTGGAGGAGTTTCCAGCTCAAACTGAACTGAAGTAACAATGTCACCAAACTTCTTTGACTTCTTGATGGGGAAGGCTTCATGTCTATGCCCAGTGAGACAGCTGATGTCCCGTTAACAGAGGGACAGGCTCCTTGCGTGTGGGTGCTTAGCTGGGTTGCAGAAAGCAAGGGGTCTTCTTGTGAAAAAGCTTATTAAATGAGCCCTTCTTGTTTTCTTCTGTTTTGTGTAAAATCTTCATGGCTGGGAATAGACTGAACCCAGGCAATGTCAGTGAGACAAAAGGGGCAAAGCTGAAATGACCTTAAATGGTGGCCACTCCGCAGTATTCTGCAGAAAACCCCGTTATCGTGAAGCCGAGAGAGAGTGCTCTGCCGGTCCTGGCAGCTCTCTCAGCCTGAGCACTTCTAAAGAGATTCATCAAAATGTCTTACTTACGCAAGCAGGTGTCTTCCTCACCCCAGGGAGAAGCCTTCCAGTGGCGAGCCTTGCAGAGGGGTCAAGGGAAAGCTAATTAAAGATTAAGACTACAGGGTTCAGCCCTCGACCAGAGGAAAGGCTGCACAGAGTTCCCCAGCAGCAACAGCCTTAACCAGGGGACTTCCAGCGAAGGGGAAACCCCAAGAAATTTCCTTTCAACCACAGCACCAAACACTGCCGTGGTTCGTGAGAGAAGGAAGGCATCTGAATGCAAAGACAGGCTCACAGAGAAGAGCACRAGTAGTCAAGGCTCATGCATTTGGTGCTGGTCTTACACAACCAGCTTCCGCCTCTCATTCTCTCATAATTAAGTCTCGTTCCCATGCATTTGCAGTACAGCCTTGTGGTTTCCCTCCTGATCCGTCATCTACCAATGAGACGTGTTATATGGAGTCTCTGTGGGAAGGAGAGACCGTGGCAAAATAGGGGGATGGGGGTGTCATTTCAAGGAGTGCAGGCTGGAAGTACACTTTCTGGGTTGATCCAGCATGTCTTAACACACCTGCCATGGCTGAGCATGCCAGAGCTGCATCTCCCATGTGTGGGTGGCACGTGCAGGGGATAAAAAGCTTGAGGGGTCCAGAAATACTGGTAGTGGCACAAAGGGGCTTTCTAACACAAGGTTTGCAACTTCATCCAAATTGTACTGTGAGCTTGGCAAAAAGGGTTTCAGAGAACCATCTGGTGGTGGTTTGGCATCCTGTGGGAGCTGAGTTCCTAGTTAGTGGAAGATCTGGCCAAACAATAAGATAATTATGGYTACCACTGGCTTTAAAGATCTTTGTGGTTGCTTCAGCACAGACATTTAGATCGGAATGAGAATGGAGGTTGAACTGTCTTCTCCTTTTTGATGATGACTGTGGGTGGGGAAAGCTTTGTGGTGGTTTAGATGGGCAGGTATATGGAACATGAATCTCCATACAGTATTTTTGATGGCTAAGCATTTGACTTTCAGCCTCCAGAACCTGCTTCTCTGGCCTTTCTCATGAGAGTCAAGAGATACCAGGCCAAGTACGGTTGAACATGTATTTTCCTTCCTGCTTTGTACATATTGTTACCTATACTACACAGGATTAAAGCAACAGTTCCAGAGAGTGCAGCATTACAAATGATGCTGTAGGTCTTTATATAAATATCTAATTTCAATGAAGACAGGAAGCAAGAATTTGAAAGATGTACAGTACATCTTTTTCTCATGCCTCTTTCTTCTAGGAGAGAAGAGGAGAGGTGCTGAGGGACCATTATATCCCACTGGTAAAATAAATTAACCAGTCTTCTGTTACTCTGCCTCCTATGTGTACCCCTGTAGTGGCTGCAAATATTCACAGTTAACAATTATTGTGCTGTGAAAGAAAAATAATTTATTTTAAAATAGCACAATCTGGAACATAGTGCAGCTACCCTACCTGAACGTTGTGTTAGAAGGATGAACTAAGCTTCACAGACACCTCGCACCATCCAAATTACGGCAGCAGTTCTGCCTGCAGTTCTGTTGCTGAAGTTTGCAATTCACATCATAATCTCTACAGTCAAAAATAGGGAACTGTTTTGCAAAAGCTTGATTTGACATAAAACTTGACAAACCAAGTCTCAGTATGATAGCAAGAGCTATATGGGATAAGGATATTTTTATAAAGAGGATGATATATGTCAGAGTGGCAACAGCATTTGATTCTCTAGCTCCCATCTTCCCATGCTGGGATGTGATGGTGGTATGATGTCTGAGGGTGGGAGAAGCCCACATTGCTGGTCACTGAACCTACAAGATCTTAAATAATTTAGTTTTAAATGCTACTTTATAACATTTTTTTTTGCAAAATCATTTTAGTAAATTTCCTTTCTATCCTGGCTCCAGCTCTTCACTGAAGCCAGTTCTTCACTATCATTCTTTCATTTATGTGAAATAATGTTTTTTTTAAAAGGAAATTGAAAAAAAAGGTAGAAAATTATCCAAGACAACCTCTCATTAGATTTTAAAAAAAGTTTGGGGACTGTTTTGAGGTGAGCTATTATGGCCTAAATACTAGAAAGGGATAAACAATCCAGGGCATTTGCTGTTTGAAGTTGCCAGATCTGAGCTCCGTATACAGTCATTTGAGAGCAAGAGCAACCATGCCTAAGCTGGCCGTCTGGAGAGGGTGGTCAGAACATGATCCTTTGCAATTATCTGTGTTTCAAATCAGTAAAAGTCAAGAAATTAGGTGTTTTTGGAAAGCTCCATGAGATCTGCCAAATCATGCCAGAGTCACTTTTTCAATCACCGAGGTATTTTGGGAAAGTTACTGCTAGTGACTGACCCAAAGAACAGATGAGGAATGAGCAGAAGAGGCAGGAGAACAACACACAAATGGGGACATAGGTGACAAATAGGTGACTATTAAAGGGAAAAAGGAAGAGAAAATCTTCCTCAGAACCCGATCACATGGCTGTTTTCTTGTAGATATTCGTGGTAGAGTCAGGTCTTCCAGAGTTATCTGAACACAGTGAGAGTCTTAATTCAAGGGACAATCTAGAAGAAGAGTTCCACGCAGTATATAGTATAGAATTGTCAGAAATGTCTGTTGGGCAGTAAATAAAAAGCTCTCTATTTAATATATATTGAAAGTTAATATCTCAGAACATATCTGGGGGCTTTCTCTTAGTTTAGTGGCATTAGTAAATGATGTTTTCCCTTGAATGATGATCATGATTACCTTGTGCATATTTTTTGCTCTAGAAAATAGATGGGACGTATTGCACTTGCGAATATGTTCTTGCTACACCCATTTCTGATGACAGGGTACAAGAGAACTACAAAATCATTCTAGTAAGTATTAATTGAAATTTATATGGCTATGTTTGCATGTGCAAAATATCTTCATTGTATGGCAAAAAGTACAGTGAGGAAGGCTTGGCATTCCTATCGATATTAACTATTTATTTCAACACATTCACAGAATGTGAGTCTTGAATTTATGAATATGAATATAAGCTCCAGAAACCTAAGTCTCATAATTAGGTTTATTTAGACAGGAAGAAGAAATTTGAATATTGTCTAGAAAATCRCACTTGTTCTGGATGGTATGAGAGCCTCCACTGTAATCAGACTAGTCAAGTCTACTGTAGAAGTAGCTGTTTCCCCTCACACTTTCAGTCAAATCACATCTATGTTTTGATGCAAGTTCTGTTCCTATAGACAGGTTTATAATACCTATCTGAAGACTGTCTAGGAGAGCCTTCTTATAACTACTAGAGACTCTGTCTTTATGCATACGTCCACAAAGAAACTCTGTCTTGCACGTGCAGTTGGACCAGACCTACTGCGTAGGCAGTGTAGGAAGTCCAGACTTGCTCACCACTCAAGCTGTGACACCTTTATAAATTGGGCTCATTCCTTAATACATTAGTGTGGCTGTGAGAGGCTTTCTGTTAGGGTGTACGGATAGCTTACACGYCTGACCGTGCCTAATGACAAAGTCAATCATGTCCTGGAACCATGAAGGGCTATGTTATCTACTACATATGACATGAACAGAACAGAGGAGTCCGGGTTCTAAGTTGCTAACAGCATTCTTACTATGAAGTTGGCTTTAAAATTTATTTACAAATCCGGTCCATTTTATTTATGGTCTTGCTTCTGAGACTAATGTCATCATTTAAGTCCTGAAACTGAGATTTCAGAGACTGTCCTGGTTAAACTACGACAGAGACAAACATCAAATGTTGTGAAACTTGCTGAAACCATGAGCTCTGGCAACACTGCCTTTAAGCTGGCTCTGCAGTTTTATGTTAATACACCTACAATGTTTTTATACACCATTATTTAGAAAACCTACCATCAAAAAAGTATATACTGATATTTTACCTGTTTTCTACTTTATTTTACATTTGATTTTAAAAGGRTATAGTGTAATAAATGTTATCTGAAGGCCAGGGTCTGAATTCCTGGCTCATACTGAAGAACACCTTGCTCCACCAGCAATTCCAGAAGAGTCAGGCTTTAGGTGGAGAAGGCCACTAAATCAGTGTGAGGGAACGAGAAATAATTGTCTACCAGGTTAATGTACTCCAGAATGTGAAGACCAGTTCATGTTGCCAAAACTGAATGGTTTAATTTTTCCATTTCTTGGCAGGGATTTGGTGATTTCCCGTACGCCCAAAGCATGACTTTGAAGCCTAAAGGATTTGAGTAGGTGATCCAATAGCATCAATGTCAATGATGCGTGAGAGGATCCTAAATTGGTAAGGAAATAAAGACTGCTTGTGTGGGCTTTTTCCAGTGCTAACTCCTGTGGTACCAGGATAATTTTATTCAAGTATCGCAGTATGAGAAAAAAATCTGCCCTGGTAATTGAAACTTTACATCAGGCAATCATTCATTTTAATATGTCAAATGTACACATTACAAGAAACTGTTGAAAAACCCAGACTGGAAAACCCCAGGCCAAACCATATACCTCAAGATTGAAACTGATTTAAATTCCAAGAATAAGTAGCTGACAAAGATAATTTTCATAGATTAACATTTTTCACCTGGGTTTTATATATCTGGAAGAAATATACACTGCATTGGTTATGCATTGATCAAACTTTTATTGTGCCAGCTGTACTTCATAGACCTGAAAAAGTGATTCAAGCAAAACAAAAGAGAACATAAAAGCACAACTATAATGGTTTTAAATCCCAAAGAGGCAATTACAAGTTTGATTCCAGTGATGCAGCTGGACTACATTGGAAAACTAAACACTTTACACATATTAAGTAGATATGAAGGCTAGGACTAGGACTGTAAATAATAAATCCATCCTGCAGTTTTATTTGTAAAGTACAACCCTTCTAATAAGTTGGGAAAATACAGCAATAAAATTCACACTAATTCATGTGTAAAAGGTAGTTTAACAGAGCCAAGATGTGTTAAAACAGACCTTTTTTTTTTTTTTTTTTGAAAACAGTAAGTTGCACAATAACTAATCATTTAAATAAAACAACTGGAAAGTAGACTAAAATAACATTACAATAGGAATGAATTATAATTCTTTAGCCCCTATGAGTTTGTTAGGGTATAATTTAGTGGTTTATATTCAGAATATTTCTTGGCCTGTTTTAATAAAGAAAAGCCCGGTAATTGCAGTACATAATATTTATCTTTTCGCTGGGGGCTAAGGAGAAGAGTAAAGGGCAGGGCAGGGCAGCACCTAACAAACCACCCAAACAATAGCATGAAGTTTAAAAACCTAGCAATGCAGATGGCGACTGGCTGGTGAGAGCAGAGGGAAAGGAGACACGCAGCCGCCTCTGCATGTTCTGTTCCCCAAAGCAGCCTTTGCATTCAGGGTACGTGCCCGGGGTCTTTGCCTTCAGGTCAACCACACCAGCTAAATGTGACATGCCTAGCATAAACTAGTTCTGCAGGCTGCTTCAGAAGGCACTCAAGAGACATTTCTGTAGGGCAACTCATCCTATGGGAAACTGTTTCAGGCTGAGATGGATCATCACTCTCTACTGAGTATTGAGAGACCCTACATGGGTGGTTTCAACTGGATATCTCCAGTTTAGATGGTTAAAGTTGGGTGAAATGAGTCCTTCCCTCAATAGGTATTATAAGACTGATCCATCTTTTCTCTGCTGCTTCTTGTGTGCTGGGCGTACAGCTGGACAGAGCAAGCTGAGGCAGTTCCCGGGCTGTCTGGAGAAGTTTTGCATGTGTCTGGAGTAAGGTCTTCCTTGTAGTTCTCTCTGGATGGAGCAGGGTGTTAAGGGTAACCTCCTTTTCTAAAGGCCAGGATCAAACATGGGAGTTAGGGCAAAAAAAAAAAACCACAAACCAAAACTAATTATACATCTATTCTCCAACATTTTGGCTCTCAGAATTAAAGCAAAATTAAAAAAAAAAAAAAAGAACTGAAGCACAAAATGAAAGGCAACAGAAGGGTAAAAATTAGCAGATCACAAGAAAAAGAAATAGGACACAAAATAAGCCTGACATTCTAATTTTAATTCTTTGTTTTCTCTTTTGGAAAATGTAGGTTCAYTGAAACAACAACAAAACCTGCTTGTTAGAAAGGATCAGTTTTGATAGTTCTGATCTAATCTGAAACATTTCTGGGGGAAAACATGTTTTCTTGAAATGCTCCCCTTTGATATTTTCAAGAAGAAGAGTTTACTGTTTTATAATTCAAACCGATGCTTTCATCACAGTGTTTTAGTGAATTTATAGTTTAAAGCGTTAAAAATTAACAAAAAATAAAAAAGATAATATTATTTACATTAACAATTTAATCTTAGGGATTTCTCTTCATTTGTCTTCTTGAACAGCATTATTTTTCAGGTTTTTGGCTTTTTACCAAAATTCTGAAATTTCTCATGTGACGGGAAAAACATTTGTGGCTTAGCTTAATGGTTAAAATCTAGAAAGGTCTGTGGCTCAAATAATAGTCAATGTTGCACTGTCAAATTTTTGGGTGAACTTCAGTGAACTGCGGGTTGATGTTGTTTTCCATGGGAGCCTGGTGGGTTTGCTGCTTCTCTTCACCAGAGGCAGGTCTGGGAGAACAATGTTAAATATGCCCTAACATTTATAAAGTCACCTTTCCTGAGAAGTATGATTCAGACTGGTATTTGCCACCATTTGGCCTTAACATTTGAGGACACCCAGAGGACACGGATGTACACCCAGGTGGTGGAGGTGTGTAAAGTGGCAGACATAGGGAGAGTTTGTGTCTTGCTTTATAAATGCATGCTTAATTTGTCTGAAGCTGCTTCTGAATGTATTTAAAGTTTGTGATTAACACCTCTACCGACGGCAAGGGAGAAATCAGAGAAGAATCTACAGTCAAGGTCCGCAGAGATAACGGCAAGCACGGGCTGAGATGTTACAAACATAACCAGTGCCACCTATAGGTAGAAGAAAAGTAACCGGTGGAGCTGTGGTCTGCTTTGCTGATGAGGAGCACCGGAATAGCTTCTATATTTTGGCGGCAGGGGTGGTTGGTTGTACTGTTTGCAAGGTTTGCAAACGGGTTGTATTTCTTTATCCTTTCCAGGTTTTTCTAGTATGGCCATACTATTGCTCTAGCTGGTGACCTGAAGCTGTGGAAGTAAATTGGGGATTGTAGATGATTGAAAGGGAAATATTATACAAAATGGTTTCCTTCAGGGGAAAAAAAAAAGAACAACCTATTATTTCCCATTTTTACACTGTAGCTAAAGGAAGCTACAAACATCCTGAGATGAGGGGCATGCACGTAGGTTCAGTTACTCCTTTGCAGCAGGACCAGAATAGAGCTGAGAGAAGAAGCTGAACTAGGGTTGACTAAGAAGGAAAAACAAAACCATCCTTGAAACCAGACTAGGGGCACAGTGAATTTTTAAGAAAAGTTTCAAGGGCTCTTCTCTAGCTTTGCAGTCCTATTATGATTATTATTACTATTAAAAAAAAAAAAAAAAATTCAAATAATATAAAATACTGGTATAACACTCTCTTTTGCAATTAGATAGGAATAGTTTTTAAGGAACCCCATAGGCTTGACATCTAGCCCTGGGCGCTATTCCCACTTCCAAACTTTATCAGTTTCTGTAGATTTTAAATCACATTGTCTTATCCTCTTTTCTGTGAAGGATCTAGGTGATCAAGCAGGATAACATGAAACTCAGATCATGATAAGAGTTGGAAGAGAGGTTTCTTGCTCCCACTTCACAGGACCTTATGAAGATTTGAGGCCATACATATTGGCAGTTGCAGAACCAGGCCCTGGTTTCCTAGTCAGGAGGAATACTGAAATTGTTGGGCTCTGAGTGTTCCCACAGGTTACATGTGGATTTAGGCAAGCTCAGTGCCACTAAAAATGAGAACAAAAGTGATGCCAGATGTAAAATTAAACTGATTTTATGTGTGGGAAACTCATTCAATAAAGAAAACATATAGAAAAATATTAATTTCACCTTCTTTTTCAATTATATTTATTATAATAATAATTGCTTAAAAATTTTGGGTGGAAATGTGTGTCTGAAGTTGACTTTGTCCTATGTTGCTTTTTTAGCAGCTTCCAGCAGAGTTTTAAAAATTGTTTTGCAGTGGTTTTTTTCCAGTATAACTCAGGTATGTTGTCATTTTTCTTTACTGTTTCCTTCTGTCCCTGTGTGAGGAATGTGACATACCTCTCATGAGATTTTGTGTTGCCTTTCCGTGCTTCCTAGCACTCATCCTTGGCATGTGCCATGGCACTATTTTTTGGTCACTCTTATACTCTATGTCCCACTTTCATTTGTTGWTATGTACATACCACGCTTTGTACTATGCCTCGTATTATTAGGGCTAAAGATAAAAAGATTGTACTTTTCTAAATCTCAGGACATCCTCCCTATCTGATGCTTTGTGTGTCGTTGCTTTTTATTATCAGCACGAAGTGTATTATTGCCTGTGGGGTAAGCCAGAGAAGAAACCAGCATGGCTGGCCTTTTGTGACGCTTCAAGCTTCCAGTCTCTTCTCTGATCATCTGMTCTCCACTCTTATCTCCAGCTGATGAAACTTTGAGCATGGTTTTCCCTTTTTTTCTATGTCTTTTAAAAACAAATTGGGCTAGTTTTGTTGGTGAGGATAAGTAGATGTCTTCTGGCTTGCCAAATAAGAAAGAGTGATCCTCATATCTGTAGCAAGCACAAGTGACAGTTTTAGTAGAGTTGCTGTTAAATATCACTGCCTGGATTTAAATGTTTGGACAAAGATTAGCTGCCAGTACAAAATAAATAKCATGAATGTTTAATCAAGATCTATCATTCCTGCTGGTCAGATATTGCCTTTTTTAAAAGCCCAGTATAATGGAGACACAATGCCTACTGAGAAGTCCTATGACTCTGTTAATAATTGGATAGTTTTAAGCAAAATCCAATTCATACCTTGGTGCACAATCAGGAGTGAAAGAAAAGAGAGTTTAATCTACGGATAGATAGGAAGATGTGTACTTTACAGCCCCTTTAAAAATTATGTCTTTAAAGTTGGGGTCACGACTTTCAAAAATACAGACATTTAGTCACTAGAGGGAGACATGATCTCGTATAACCTAGAGCATGTCTACCACCACGAAGAGATCAGTGATAAAAATTCCTATTGTGGGGAGGCAGATGTCAACCAGGCTGGAGTGCTCTGCCCAAGTGAAAGGCTGCTGATCTGTTAAGCATCTGGGGGCCGTGGGGATTGGAGAGAGTGAAAGAAGCCTTCATGGACCTGCCTGATCCTCCAGGATAGCATCAGCAATGCCTTTCCGTAAAGCACATCTGATCTGGGTTCCAGTGAGAAGATCACGTTTAACTGAAGCAAGCAGAAAAGGCTTTAACCACATCTTCAGCCAGTGCTGGTCTGTACCACGTTGCTCGTCTTTCTCAAGAAACATGCTGGATAAGACACYGTTTCTCACTCCAGAGCGACGTGGCTGGGTGGAGAAGCGGAAGATCAATGCAGAAAGCCCTGTCTCTCTGCAAGAGCTTTTCTACTGTCAGAAGTGGACTGGTACACATTATCGGCTCCTGCCGCATGCTGCCCGATAACCATCTATTCCCCCACTGCTGCCTTTGGGCTGAGCGAAGACACTGCTCGGGGGAAGCCAGTGAGGGAAGGAGGTGCAGAGAAGGCTCCTGGACTATTTGTTGGGTGGGAGAAGACCTGCTTTTCTCTTGGTGCAAGACCCTGTAGGGGACAATCTGTGCAACCGTTTAGCTGGAGTGAGCGGTATGCAAGGYTGGATTGACAGGGTCTCACCCCAGTGATTTACTTTAAAATGAAAGCTTAGGTGCAAACATTAGAGGCAGATTTTGTGCCCACTGGAAAGTGCTTTGATCAAAGCACCAAGCCCAGTGCAAAGTCTGCACAAGTGTTATTATTCATCCAAAAAACAAACAGAGCAAGCCAAAGGCCCTGTCCACACTGGGATCAGGATTGGGCTAGCACCAACCATGTTGCTGCTGATAAAACCACAAGGGAAACATCTCTACATCTGGAGCTTCTGTTCAGTGTTAATCCATACTGGGATGCTGTTTAATAATGTATTTAACTAGAGTGCTGCAAATGTGTGGTAAACGACATTTTTTACCATTACATTAATAATAGGTGTTATTTATCCTTTATGGCCCAGAAACATTTTAGGGACCGCTGTTAATACTTCCTYGAAATAAATGTTTATGGAATCATTAACTCTGGTTTTATTTGCCATATTTCTCACAAAGTTCTGAGTCATGCCTTCAAGTCTGCTAGGATTTGTGATCCTATTTTCTGTTTGCTTTGTACATTTTCTCTGTCTGTGTAATTTGAAGAGATAACTGTAGAATGTAAGATGGAGGCAAGTATTCTTCATTTTAATTAAAATGTTAACATATGAAATTATCTTATTGAGTGATTGTGTTCTAACACAGCCACTTGCTCTGCCATACAGTAGTTAAGTGTGATTTGATGCTTCCTCTAGAATGCTTCCTATTCTCCAGGGCTTATACTGTAGCCAAAAAAATTCCCTTTAAGCTGAAACTTGGCACACAAAATCTCAGCTAAACTTCGGTRCTACTTGAAACTTAAAACACAAAACTTTGCTTTCCCATGTTCAATTTGCTTTGGGACACTACACCTGGTGGTTCCTTGTATCGTTTCTTCATGGAGTGATTGAAGAGCTCAATGTCTTTCTAATATTAAAGTTGAAAGGTTGCTGGCATTAATTTGTAATGGGAATTCGTTACTGCTGACTGCGGAAAAAACCTGTTTCATAGGCCAGATGAGTTCTGGATGGACATACGTATATCACTGCACACGAAGAAAAAATTAATTCTTTTTTTGGTAGGTTTTGCCTGTGTTGCCCTTCCTAAATGGAAGTCTCCTACCACTTCTGGAGGGGCCATGACACAACCTCTGTGGCTGACCCTTGTTGGAGACAGGGGTGTCAGCTAGCTGGACATTTGGTCTGATCCAAGCGTGAGACGTCTCTTCTCAACAGCACAGTGAACAGGGGATTGAAGAGTCTTGATACAGTGCCAGCGGTGTGAGTCTAGACTCTGCTGTAGACCTTAACAAATATTTCATCTGTGGTTATTTACATGTAAATGGTTTCTGAAGCAAGCTGAGTGTGTTGCTGAGCACATTGCCTGTTCCCATGCCACTGACTACAGAAAGCTGATCTGACTGGCCAGTTAGATTTGGGTAGATTTTTAATCTTTTGATGAACAATGTACTCATACACATGGGAGAAGAGAGTCAAGCCTACTGTAATCTGAGGATACATAAAGATTGAGTCTAGCATGTCTTGCACACCTAGGACCAAGAAGTACCTGTGCAGCAAGGTTACAAAGTTGGACAATATGTATCTACCGAGCCTTTTTTTTCAGTAAATTGTGTASCTGATTGATTTCAAGCCATTCTTGCAGCATACTTTTCCAAGATCTCTACCATAAATTTAGCAGTTTCAGATGACTGGGAAGTGTTTTCTAACAAAATTTTTCTCCTGGTTTTATTTACGTTCACCCTTTGAAATGTCTTTGCACATAAAAAATGAGAGAGATGGTGTTTATTTGACAAAAATGTCTATGTCTATGAGATGCCTATGAAAAAGGTCCCTTTTCATAGAAATAAGGAAAAATTTTAGTTCTTTTAGTATAGAAGAAAAGGAGCACTCAAAGTTTTTGCAGTTGGAGAAGTACTGACTGGCATTTGGGAATAGGGAAATAAACTCTCAGGTAGAAGAATTTGTAGTTATTTAAGCCTGTTGAGGGCCATAAGGAAATTCAGAAGGACACAACAGGACCTAGCACAATGGCAGAGGAAACTGAAAGTTGATAAATGCAAGTCATTTATCTTGGGATAATGAAGGGAGAATTTGAAACAGCCCATCCATTTTTGAGGTTACAAGTTAACTTCAATACTGATACCACCCAACACAGGTCAGTCAGAACTGGTCAGTCTGTAATAGTAGCTCAAAAATAGAAAAAATGTTAGCACCTGTAAAAGTTGGACTATAAAACTATGTCAATCAGTTACAGTTACAGAACAGCGTGAACCCGATAATGTCACTGTATGGATCAGTGGTCTGTTGTCACCTGCAACATAGGATCAGAGAAGGGCCAATACAGAAGACGCAGAGCTATTTTTCTCTTCTTTTTTTTTTTTTTCCAGGCAACTCTTGTGTTACATTTGTAAGAGTCCAGTGCTTGTATGTYAGTACAGCTTACGAAACCTGCTTTTGGCAGCAGAGACTCAGAAACTGAGGTGGATGTTCCTGGTCTACCATTACAATGCCTGTGGGAGTACAAAGTTGTATAAATCCAGAAGAAAGCCTGAATCACCATTTTCTACCTTTCCTTGGGTCACTCGTTCCTTTTCTCTATTTTGAGACACCAAACCTCCAGTGACTAGAAGGAAGTCCATTTCCATACCATGTCATTGATCCTACAAGAAGCGGCGCGTTTTCCTGCCCTCTCCAGCAAAGCAACTGCTTACCTGCTCAGATTTGAGCACATCAGTGACTTGGGGGTTCTTGCAGGAACTCACATGCATGATAATCCCGGTCAGGAGCTGGGCAAGCAGAAACTCGTAGGACCTCGTGCTCGTGTGGAAATGGTCTGTCAGAGGACAAAGGAGTGCACTAGCGGGCAAGGGAGTTCACTGTGTTTGCGTGGAAGAAGAATGGCTGCTAAAAATGAAGCAATGGGGCCTGACTCTGCTCTCAGAGATTATGGGAATCACTGGCCTGAAAGAGATGGAGTGACATTTATGCAGAAGTGGCTTAAGAGGAATGAAACCCCAGTTTGCAGCCTTTACGGGGTTAGTCTTTTCATGTTTCTGAGAGCAGAATCGGTGAACGAGGTGAGTTAATAGTACATAAGTAAAATTGAAGCCTACAGCAATTAAATTAAAAGCTAAAAAGATTTGGAATGGTAAAACTGAATACATTTTAATTGAACATAATTCTATTGAAGACTATTAAATTACCACAGTGGAATAGAAGCACAAAAAAACCATGATAATGAGTTCCTGAATGAAAATCTTAAATGGATAAACTGAAAAATTGCAGGTACCCCGGTGTATGACATGCAGAGTGCTCATGATATGAGAATATGAATTATTTATATCTTCTTTAAATGTAGAATGTAAATTTGTTTTGAATTAATTTCTATTGGGAAATCACTACACAGTAAACATAAGTGTCTCTTAGGGGGACATTTTTTCCTTCTAATTATTATTATTATTATTTTATCATATTGTTGTTTGGAGAGGGGAAGAAAAAATGGCAAATTTTATGGTAGTAAGTCATTTAAGTAATGGTTATATTGAAAAAATGCAGTGCTTTACTTTGGGGTGAAATATACTGTAAGCTAGACAGCTGTTACAGTAACTTAGGACACACAGCCTCCAATTTGATGTTACTGTGCTGGGCCAAAGAGGTTGGTATCTCCTTGTTTTTCCTACAGCAGCACAGTAAGTTGGTAGACTGGTACAGGACATGAAAAGGTCCGGCTAGTGCCTTATTACTGTTGTGGTCCGTGGGATGCAGAGGCAGGTGCCAAAGCTTATGCTAAGGCAGTAATGACCATAGAAATAGTCTGAGAGTGGAGGAAAAGCTCTTGTGAGTAGGGAGAGAGTTGTTAAAGGAATGAGCCACCATTGTTGTTACCTTTAATTTCTTTTCTTTGTTTTTACTTGTACAAGTGTGTTCAACAGTAAGGGAATGTATCACTTTGGGGGAATTAGGACAAACAGGTTTGTTAAAACACAGATATGCTCATAGCTTGCCTGTTGGCATTGCTTTATTCAAGTGATTATTGCTTCACCTCTGCAATACTCCTGCTGGAGCAACATGCAGGTAAGTCTGGAGTAAAGTCACTGGGGAATTAGGCCTTCCCCGCTGTGCTTTGTACTCTTAAGTTTAACAAATTTGCGGCAGAGATCTCCTTTTGGCTTCAGTGGGGCCTTGTGCTTGGGGATCACTGAAGTATCTTTGTCTAAGACAGAGCTACCAGGACTGAAGGTTTTGTAGCTTGGCCTGACCTTTGCAACCCTTGCTGCTCATTTCTAATGACACTTTATCAGGCCATCTCTCCCACCCCAGGGAATAATGATACCTTGTGGATAATGTTATGTAGCAAACAATAATTTTGAGCAGCAAGTGGAATATTAAAAATATTAAATTATTTTGCTACATATAATGCACTATTTTTTCATTACTTGTATCTTTGACTTGCAACCCATCTGGATCTGCAACTCCTCRGTAGCTGCAAACTACATTCTGCCCATTCTCAATCCTCTGACAATGGGAAGACGATGAGCTAAAAATGTAAAGATTTTTGTTCTTATTATTTTGGAACAACTGCTTTCCCGTTTTCTGCTGTTTTCTTTTCATGGACCATTAGCAGCTTCCAAAGGCAATATCCTTTCACTGTCACACTATGCCATGGGGTGCCATTTCAACAACTTCAGACGAGGGCATTAAGTACAATTCTGGATGAGAGTCAGAGCATAACCAAATAAAAATAATAAAGGAAAGCTTGTAAGAGCAATTTGGAATGCTGTCCTGTGCTGAATTCATTTGCAGCTTAGCAGAGAGCTACCAATCACTGGTGATCAGCGCAATACTCCGCAGCACCTTATTTAATTGTAAAGTATTTCATACCCTAAGAAACATCACTGTTCATTTGCTTTTCCTTTTTCGGTGATCATCTTAGCTGAATGCTGAGCGGTGAATCAGTGGGAGGGGAAGAAAATTCATGTTTCTAATTCGAGGAGAATAAAAATGGACTTCTTGTTGTTCCTCTCCCTTCCCCCTTGCAGTTAATCTGGAGTTATGCATTTCTTAGGGTAGTTTAAAAACAAAATCCTGGAGGGAGGGAAAAAACCCTCGTAATCCTTTGGTAAATCTCTCAATGCATCAAGGCCAAATTGTGGCGGACATTGCATACAGGTGCAAGCCAAAGCACCCTCCTGGCCAGCAGTAGGACTGTGGGGCAGAAGCAATTTCCTTTAGCTCACCTCCCAGGGAGACAGAGGAAGGACTATTCTACAGGTTCTCACAGCACCCCACACTTTGTGGAGGACTCAGGCTACCTACATTCATTGAAATAGCCCCTAACTTGGCACTGACTGATCTGGCACCAGCTTTTGCGTTCAGTGCTTGAACAAATTATTCATTCTTTATAGTGGGGAAAATCTGTAAGGTGCACCATGAACAGGCTGCTTGGAGCTGGAGTCGAGGCAGCCGCTGACTGTGATACTGCATTCCCTCTCTGCACCTCTTTGGTGGTAATGGATATGCCACTTATCAAGCACTGCTTGGAAGTGTGGTGTGGAGATCCGTGTAGAGCCTGTCAGCTGGAGAGCAGATCAGTCAAGAGGCTTAAGCATAGGACTGGGAGGTAGCTGGGATGGTTGCTGTCTTGGCCATGCTGATAGATCACTTTGGGCTAAGTACTTAACATCTGTATTCTGCTTTCTCCTTCTGTAAGAGAAGGCTAATCTCTCTACTCATGGATGTCAGAGTTTTCTCCGATGCTGGCCTGTGTAGTAGTATCTTAATGCCAACACAGAAGGTGTTGGGAGACTCTGTGAAGGTTTGTAAAGCACTATGAACATGTGTTGGGCTAGGTCTTACATGTTACCAATGCCTTGCTACCAGAGTGTTTGCATTTGACTTGCGCCTTATGTAAAATACAGTTTTGTACTACTCTCTGCTCTATTGAACAATGTTGAGGTTCATGTAATTTTCTCCCTAATATAGTAACTATTTCACCTTGGCGCGGTAGGTTAGACAAGGGTGTCCAGTGCTGGAGTAAACGACTGGACATAAGACTGGAGATGCCAGGGCTGTAAAGAGAAGGCAAGGGCAGTCATTCCCCTGTCACAGCTCCATCAAAGTAGTACAGATTACTGATCCTGATGTGGTTGGTTTTTTTTTACTTCTCTGAATTTCTCCAGTTCCTGTTTGAACTCATGCAGACTCTCAGGATCTCCAACAGCCCGACACAGAGATCCGCAGCCTAACCACATCCTGTGTGAAGAAGCATTTCTTTCAGTTAATTTTGAACTGGCCATTGCTAGTTTTATTTCATATGCCCTGCTTCTTAGACCAGAAGACACAGCAGATCATTCCCTGTGTCACAGCAGCATTCATGGTTTTATAGATTTCTTTAGATACCCACYACCATGCCAAGGTGGAAGAGTCCTAGTCTATTTAGTCATTCATCTTACAAAAAAGTGCATCATACAAAAGCTGCGTCCTACTCTTCATCATCCTTGCCACCGTTCCCTTTACTTTTTCAGTTCCACCATATTCTTTTAAAGGAGGGGAGACTGGAATTGCAAACACCATGCATAGGACCAGCACATTCTGGATATATAAAATGCTATACATGTCTTTGGTTTGTCCTCTGTGACAAGTCTGTCATTCATAGGCTTGCATTGCAATTATTTCAGGTGTGGCAATAATGTTGTTACAGTGGCTGGGGGTATATAAGAGTCCTGGCGCTGCGTGATAGAATGGATACTTACCTCCACTCTAAGTCTGAGCATGAGAGGAAGGAGCCATCGAGACCAGGACAGCTTCCTCTTCATTCTTCCTCGTTTGCCTCTCTGCCTGCTTTATGATGCCCCACATTTTATTCGTCACCTTGGATTGTTTTCCTCTAATTGTACATTCGCTAGAAAAGCAAAAAACCTCTCTAAAACTGCTGGACTGAAAATGAAATATAGGATGGCTGCAGGCTACGTTTTTCTTTGCTGGGAAGCACTACCATGATAATTGTTTCTACAAAAAGAAACTACTACTCTGGCAAAAAAAAAAAAAAAAAAAAAAAAAAAAAAAAAAAAAAAAAAAAAAAAAAAAAAAAAAAGAAAGAAAGAAAGAAAAAAAAAGACAAAACAAAAACCCAAACACCCTCTGTTTGCTTGAACCTACCATAAACTATTGCTCGTAATTATAGAAGCCAACTGCACAACAGCTTAATTTGACTTAATTGGCAATTTTTTAAAGCTGCAACACAATAAAAACAGAAAAAGAACTCAGTGCACAGGTTCTGGAGATGTTAAATTTCACTTTACGAAAAAGCTGTAAACCTTTATGCAACGTGTTGGCTTGTAATTCACTTCAGTTTGTTAAACATCTTCTTCTTCTCTTTTTTTCTTCTGTTGTGATATGAAAGTGTAGAAATATGCAGCAGTGTCTGAAAGAAGACTAAGCTCTGCCTTTTGCTCTCAGTGCTGGGTTCCAGTCTGACAGAAATGTTTCACAGTGAAAGATTATTGAGAGGGAGAGAGATCATCTGCTAGCCTTAGTACTTTGTTAATGGCCACAGGGTTAGTGTTTTCTTTATTTAAATTTTTTYTTTTTTCCAAGTGACTAGTAATTCTAAATGGCAAATTCTTTTGTTCTCCCCAAACATTTAAGAAAATGGTAGTCTACTAGAGAGACAAATCCTTTTTAAGCTACAAATTTATCCATTGTGGGTTTAACTTTAAATAGATTAGTAGTCCCCTTTAAGTCAATTGAGCTTTAGTGGGTATTACAGAAAATTAAGCCATCTGTACACACTACCAGTGAGATGATTTAATTACACAATGTTCTGATATGGTAAGAGAACAATTTATATTAAATCAATGTTTATTTATTTGAATGCGAGCTGAGGATTGTATATTATAATATACAGATATTATACAAGTTGATGTGATGACAGAAAGAATTGATTTATACTGTAAGTACCTAAAGGATGCAAATCTATGTACACAGTTAAAAGGTCAAGTAAGGCTCTGCAAAAGTTAAGAGTTCAGATTTTACATCCACCACCCCATTTTACACCTCTCCTGTCCCATACAAAGCATCTAGTCCCAGCTGCTTGGAGAGTGGCCCTGGCTACAGGAGTCCCTCAGAGCTCACCTAGGCCCTTCTCCGGGGATGGCGTTGTAGATGGAGGGGACTTGGGAAGGACCTAGGTGTGCTGTTTTTGGTTGCGGTAGAGTTAATTTTCTTCATAGTAGCTAGTATGAGGCTATGTTTTGGATTTGTGCTGGAAACAGTGTTGATAACACAGGGATGTTTTTGTTACTGCTGAGCAGTGCTTACACAGAGTCAAGGCCTTTTCTGCTTCTCACACCAYCCCACCAGYGAGTAGGCTGGGGGTGCACAAGAAGTTGGGAGGGGACACAGCTGGGACAGCTGRCCCCAACYGACYAAAGGGATATTCCATACCATATGACGTCATGCTCAGCAATAAAACTAGGGGGAAGGTTGGTGAGGGGCCGCTGTTTGGGGACTGGCTGGACATCGGTCGGTTAATGGTGAGCAAATGTTTTCATTTACATCACTTGTCTTTCTTGGGTTTTATTTCTCTCTCTTTGTTATTTTCCTTTTCATTACAATTTATTACTACTACTACTACTAYTATTATTATTATTATATTTCAATTTTAAACTGTTCTTATCTCAACCCACGAGTTTTCTCACTTTTACCCTTCCAATTCTGTTCCCCCCATCCTGGTGCGGGGGGAGCGAGCGAGTGGCTGTGTGGTGCTTAGTTGCTGGCTCRGGTTAAACCATGACACTAGGGCACATTGCAGCTAGCGGATGGTTCCTAATGGACATTTTCCAGTTGACACAGTTTACCACAACTGCAGGCCAGGCAGAAAATCGAAGAGTGAATCCACTCACCCAATGCACCCAATACTGTGGAGAATCTGCTCTAGACTTTGACATTAGAACTCTGTTGGCGTCAGAAACCAGCTCTGCACTTTGTCCAAAAGAGTTCAAGCTCAAGAAAGATAAGTATATGAAGCTGATTTTAAGCTACATTTGAACTTCCTTAGTCCTCGAGTTGGTGCACATTGAAGGCTGTTTTAAGTTGCCTGGCTTCATTTGACCTACCTGGTCACCAGTAGATAAGTTTGCTGTCCTCCTAATTCCTGTGATAGTGGCTGACACRATCACTGGTTCCCTGGTATAGCTTTGTAAGAATGGTGGTTTGACTTGGTGGCTTAAACTGATTCAAAAGTTGTCAATAGAAACACAAGAATCATCCCAGGTAATAAGGAAAAATGAGCCCTACCTACAATAAAGCATGTACAAGATGCACACTTCCAGTGGAAAATGGGTATACACGCTATAGCACTTAGCCATTCCTGGAAACAGACTTTAACTGCAGTCCCATACTTGGTGAGCTCTGTGCTTATATGAAAGAGTTATGCTGGATCATTAGTCCTCAGAGTTCACGGGACTCTCAGTTTGGTTTCTATACGAGTTCCCTACACTCTGATGCTGCTGAGTACCCTGCTGGAGTGTGGTTTAGTCYTGAATCAAAGAGGTACTACAGGTAAATTCTGACCTCGTGTGGCGATACACACATATATATGCCATTACTTTGTTTTTTTTCTTTAAAGTCTCATTGCTTTATGGAAAGGAACCATTAAAACATGGAACTAGCTCTCCCATACTGTCCAGTCAGCATTTAAAACCTATGGGCCAGATTTGTCTATGTCTTTATGGCTACAGATTTTTCAATGAGAGCAGTAGCATGCTGCACGCTCTCCACACTGGTTAGAAAAGAAACAGGGAGGAGAACATTTGAAACTCTGGTGCAGTATGAAGCTACAGGAAATTTCTAGTAGAAAATGGCAGGAGCTGCCGCACAATCTGGCTTTTCACAGTCAGTTTTAGCTCTGTTTCATTGGGAAGAGGTTGCTAGCAACAGGAGCAGGACTGGACCTTTTAAATCATTAACACTCCTAACCTGCATATTTATTACCTGCCAACCGGCAACAACAAAGTGATTCATCTGATGTGTTCATTGAGCAGTGGAGAACCATGCAGGCTGATTCATAAGATAAGAGAACATAATGATGGGGGACATGCTTTTATCTACTGAAATTCACTGAGGGAGGTATGGGAGAAAGTAGCAAAATCCTAGCTTAAGGACTGTGAATGGAGAGGGTCCCACTTTATGGGTACCCTTTACATTATTCCCAAGGCAGATGTAGATATTTGTATTGTTCTGATGAAATGTATCTCAAGGGAGCAGAGGATAGCATACATGATATGGAAGTTACATGATAAAAAATTAGATCTGTTGAGGTCATGAGGATACYCAGTCAACCACAGAAAACTCTGTACTATCCAAAGCATTTTCTGAACATACTGTCATGTCCTAACAACTGTGATCCCAATTTAGTGGCTTAAAATGGCAAGAAAAATTTAAACAACCAGGCAGGGATTTCTTTGAGATAGTCCAAACCTGGAGCATTCACCTTACTTTCATGCTAACAGCATTTTAGCCAGTAACCTGTTCTTTTTGATTTCTTCTAAACTGGAAGTACTACAGAGGGGAAAAAAAAAAATCTTGAGTATTTGCTCTTCAGGGGAAAAGCAGTATGTACTCACAGGCGCACAGAGAATTAAATGACTGCATGAATTTTTTCAAGGCTCATGGAAGGCTAAATATGGATTTCGTTGAAAGTTATTGTCAGTTTTTTTATGACCTGAGCTGGTTTGATGTCTGTAACTGGGATATTCCAGTTGCCACACAAATGAAACACTGGAAGTTTGGATCCAGGCATGGCTTCATTGTTAGTGAAGATTGATTTACATGCTAATTTGCATATGCTTATCTTTTTTTTCCCCCATTACACCTGTCTCTGAAAAAAATTTCTTTTCCCTGTACATTGACATTGCCTCTGGCTAAGACAACTGCATAAAGCCAATGAGTGTGTAGGGTGGAGAGAAGCTTTCGGCTTTCTGGGTTTTTTTCCCCCCAGACATTTAGGTTTCATTTTTTATTTCATATGGGAGTTGCAAGCACATGCTAAGAGAAAAGCATGATCCCAACCATAGCAAATATTCAGCCTTACAGATTTTGTTACCAGGTTTCGCTTACATCTGTCCAGAAAACTGGACCAATTGACCCAGAACCACAGCTGGACTGAGTCAGCGTTGCTCTGCTATCTTCAGGGGACCTATAGCAGCTACAGTCATTGCTCTTTGTGACTTACCACAACTGAGGATGTGGCCCCACTCTTTTATGGATAAATTATTTCAAGATGTTCAGATCTGTACTTCTGTCAGTGAGTCAGCGCAATGGGAAGCATCTTGGACATGGTGTTATCTGTGCCTTTTCATTCGTGTTATTGAAACATCTCTTGTTCCTCTGATGGGACTGACTCTCAAGAGTGATCATGCGCAGTATGGATAGCACAGCTGTAACCTAAGGAGGTTATATAGGCGGAAATGGAGTGCAGATAGGGTAACTTTTTGACACATCAGTGTATGGTTATGTTTGCATTTCCTGGCATATTGCTCTTTTGTAACTACTTCAGGGTTAATAGTCTTTGACTCAAGAATCTTGTTTGATTTTAACACTAAAGTTTTGGCTTTCTGCCTATACTCTCTAAACTGTTGGGCTTTTGTGGGGAGGGGAGGGTTCAACATAATGTCTAGCCATACTAAGTGCTGATCTGAATTCTCTTGGACTTAACAAAAAGTCAATCTATTTATTAGACACATTGAGTTTTTCCTAGCTTTTTTGACTCTACATAAAGCTTGGCATGATGTGCTTAAACTAATACAACAGAAAGAATTGTTGAAAAACTCACTTGTGAGTTGTGGATCATTATTTGTTATTACCTCTCTCAGAGTCCTCTAGAAAGCGAGCTGCAATTTACCATGTGTTATTATACTACTCAGGTGTTGTAAAGAGCTCCATTTTTTTAAAAAATGCAGAGAAGTAGTCCACCAATAAAAGGCAGTATTTCCTATTTAGTTCAAATAGTTATGTGCCAGAGACATGCCCACAACGATCTGAAATGCTCTGTAGTGATTTTGTATTCCTTAATGTACCATAGGTTTCATGCTTGGATATCTTACATTTCATGACTGAATTTTCTTTTTTCTGTTCTGTTCTGTTCTATTCTATTATATTCTATTCTATGTGATCAGAATAGGATACTCAGGGTCTCTTCTTAAATTTCTTAATAACCAGATGGGATTTGGAGCTTATTCTTTGTATTTCTTATTTCATGCTGGGTGCCATCATAAGTCAATGGCTTATGTTCACGCTCCTCCCATACACAACCCTTGTTACTAAAGACGTAGCTTCTGCACTCAGGAATTAATTATAAATGAACTCTTTGACCATTACCAACAATTCATTCTCAGGGGTACCACGTAAATTTGTTGATGGAGTCAGGTTAAGATGTCTCCAAACAACAAACCTAATAATTTAAAACTCCACACCTCAAAAACAATTCGTCCAATAAACCTTCCATTTCACTTCCACCCATCCAAGAAACCCTTGCTTAAACAGATTTCATGTAAAAATTTAAGACCAATGAAGGATATAATTTTTTTTCTGATCACTGGATTTTTAATGGAGTTTTTCTTTTGGTTGGTTTTTTTTTTTTTTTTTGAGGTGTTTATCTCAGGGTATTTGTCTCATACTCAGCAGATACCCTTTTGTGATGTTTATTTCATAGCAGTCACCTCATTATTCTTCACCTTCTAGGATGTCCGGAGAGCTTCCAAAGACTGACGTGGGAAAGGATTTTCCAAATGTCAGAAGCTGCAGTGAACATGCAGGTGAGAAAGGAGTTTCTCTTTCAAGTTTTCAGGGGTATGAGAATCAGTCTCCAAGGGGGAAATCACTTATCAGTGTTTTCTGTGGGAAGAAATATGATTCTTTTCCCAAAATATGAGCATTAGATGTACAAGCCAGTGAATAATAACAAACTGCAATATACATTAAATTCTGGAAGTAATACTTCAGTGATGGATTTAATGCATGCATTATAGCAAGTACTGACAAAGTGATGATGTGATGAAGTAGATAATAGTATATCTATCCCAGGCAGAGGAGGACATCCTGGAAGACCTTGATTTAATTCTTGGCTCTGTCACAGTCTTTTTATGTGACCATGGACAGGACATTTCATCTGACAGTGACTCGTTTTTTTTAATTCTGTCAATTTATTTCTTGTTTCATTTGGGTTATGAACTCTGTAAGAAGGAAATGCCTTACCCTGTGCTCCACAATGAAAAAGAAACTTGAAGAACAACAATGTAACATAACCAAATTTTATCATTTTAGGAGGCTGACTCAGTTCAGTGAGTAGCATGATGAACTCTGAAGGGCATGTACTTCATGATGCTGTGTGTGGTCTGAAATCTTATGCAGAGGCAGATTGAAATCCTGATATTTTAATGAAGCTTTAGGTATGAGGAATAATACACTGTCATATTAAATGACAGTAGTGAGTTATTTCACCAATTTGCAAGTTCCCATAACACTGTAAACAAAAATTAAAAAGTCCTACCCTTGGAAGACTTTGAAAAAGAATCAAATCACACAAAAACCCTTGTATTTGAGAATAGCCTAAATAGAAGAGTTGCAATATTATCACAATAATTTCAAAGTAAAAGGATAAAGCTAGAAAGCCAAGTATTTCATAATGAATGCAGCATATAGCTTTTAAACAGGGCTAACATATGGACCACTAATGTGAATGTGAATGCAAATTAGATACTTTTGATTGCTTGAAATAAAGTCAGCAGAATCCAAGCTTCAAAAAGCAAATTGTGTGGATTTAACTACCTGAGTGCCACAGAAAGAATACCGTTCCTATAATATTTCCATATGAAACAAGGTAATGAAGCTAATTAAGCTAATTCTAAGGCAAGCTGCCCTAGATAACTTGAAGATGAATTGTACGTTTTCTCTGGCCCTTTTTTTTTTTTTTTTTCCTTTTGGTTTACCTGAGTTTCTCAGCCCTGGTTTGTTTAACCTTTAGAGGCTACTCTGCTAATTTTGTCACCCAAAACTACAGGCACTTTACAAGGTATCTGTTATTTTTAGAAGTGATACAGCTTATTACAAATATCTTGCTTTTGAGGGGAAGCAGCACAACTGGTGCTGGCTGGAATAAGCAGACATTGGGAACTCCTCAGCTCGTAAAGTATGATATAGCAGATAGTGTAACAGGGCTTCTAACATGTTCTGGCTCAGGTAAATAAAGGGAGAAGATCAGAGGTTGCCCTAAACCTTGGAAATGCTGGTGTAACGTAGCTCAGCAGGACATACCCTGTACCCAACCTTGCTGGACTGTAAGCAATGGGAAAACCGGAGAGTAACATTTATTTTCTCCGTGAGCCATTGCACTTTATGCAAAAGCAGCAAGCTGCTCTTGGCAAGAAGGAAAAAACAAAAGGGCTGCCTACCACCCTGCATCTGGCATGGCCTGCCCCTATGCACCAGCTGTGTCATATCCTCGCTGCGAGCAGCGGTTTGCAGGTACAGCAGGAGCTGCTGCCAGGAGCTCTTGTGATAGGTGCCCATGGGGCTTCATAGCCTGGAGGGGGAAGAGCAACCCCAGCCAGTGGGAGCCTGGGAGCTGGGATATCTCCTTTCCAGCTCCATGTCCTGCTTGTCTGTTTTACAGCAAAATCTTAGGCTCTACCAGAAGAGTCAAGAGATTACTTTATTCACCATACCTCCTGATCCCACAACCTTCTTCTGTCAAACCATCTCTCCCTCATCCAGGGACACTAGGCTATGCTCCAAACCACTGTCCCCTGCAGCGAAACCAGCTCTTTAGCTCCCCTCACAGCCAGTRTTGCTTCACACCGTCAGACATCTCAGCTCCCACCCCTGGCCTGACCATGGTAAACATGACCACATCCGCACCCATTTACTGCTGATGCTTCCACAGCTGTGGTGGATACTCCCCTGAYGCCTTCCTACCACATCTGGAGATCTCCTCAGTCCATTAGCAGCCTATGCTGTTTTCTAACACCCTTCTTATACTCGGCCGGGCMCATGGATACACTAGCCCAAACCCCTACTAGACCTGCCAGGTTTGGGGCAGTTGCATTAACTTCCCCTTATTGCCATAACTTAGGGAAGGGTGTACTGATCCCAAACTGAAGTTTAAGGGAAAAGGAAAATTACTAAATGAGCTCATTTACATCTTTGCCAATCACTTGCCAATTTGCAAATATGTGAATTAGCGCATTCTGAAATTTGCATAAATTCACACATGGAGCTGTGCAAGACTTGGCAGCTATGAAACAAAAAAGAAAAAAATGTATTAATGGCTGTGCAAAAAGGAAAGGAAACTGGTTCCAGAATATAAATGTCTTTATGACTATATGAAGAATGGGGAAATGGCTTTTGAACTTAAGAACTGGTAAAACCAGATGCAACTCTGTTAGTATCACTGCTACCCATTTATATAAGTCCTGAAACTGGGCTTCATCAGTCAAAGCACTGACTTGGGCCCTCTCCTTCCTTGGGAAACCATAAAAAACAGTTGCGAACACTAGAAGAAAAATTCTTATGAAAAGAAAAATGCAGCGTGCAAGGCATTGGCTAGTGTTAGYGTTTTGGGAGATTGTCTGTCTCCTACACTGCATGTTTCACACCAGCATTACTTACCCCCGGCTGCACACTTGCAGTCTGGAAATTATTTTGATTAAAGTAAATGATGTTTCTAACTTATGGCCGTGTTAAAATTTAAATTGAGCCTGAAGGGCTTCCTGCACCACTGTTGTTGCATTCAGGTTCACGTGTGGGGCTTAGCTAGCGAGACCACTGAGCCCAGGCTGCAGCCTGACTTGCAGTTTTCCTCCAGAGGGATCCCTGAGAGCAAGCAGGTGTGTGGGGTTTGCAGCTAGATCACCTTAGCTGGTGATCGGTCTTATTTGGGGCCATTTCTTCCCTTGTTTTCAGAAACGTGCAGCAGCTTGAATTGGCAGCAGCCCCTTCCTCTCCACAGGGTGCTAACTCTGAAGCACACGTTTGCATCCTCACCTATTTCAGGGATGGCTGCTTGCAGGCGGACAGGTAATGCATAATCCTCATCGTCTGTGCCTTCCCAAGTGCTGCTGTCTCCAGCTAGTTACCTCTCAGCAGGCAAAATTGGCTGATGATGTCAATGAATGTCAATGACTTGGGCAGCGTCAGTCAATACCACACATTTTTATTAGCAGAGGTGTAACTGCCATGGATAGGCAGGGCAAGGAGTGATTTATGGCACATGTAGCTATACAAGGGGTAGCTGATGATATTTTATGCAAACAGAATTGGGCTTTTGTCAGTATATTCTGCTTTACCTGTAAAGGTTGGATTAATCACTACCAAAAAAAGCACACTGTCACTCTCAAACAATGAGAAGCACTTTGCTAGTCCCAGATCCTGTTGTTGTTACACAAGCTGCTTCCTTCATCAGCGGGTCTGACCCCTGTTGTCAGCACCGCAATCTTTTACGAGTTGAAAATAAAAGGCACAGAGCTGTGTGCAATGCAGTGATGTAGTATCAGTGTGAGGGGTCACAGAAATCTCTTTGAAAATGCCTTTTCATAAGCAACTGCTTTTTGACTGGAATGAAAATGGTAAGTTTGGCTGGAGTTTTCTGAACTCTTAAAAGCAAGACAGAAAAATAAGGAAAGTCAAACTTGCTGTTATACAAAAACTTATTTTAGATTAAAATTGCCTTGGTTTTGCAAAACTGTATTATTTTACTGAAAGCAATTTTTTGCATTTTAAAAATACAAATAATCTTTAGGGAAATTTAGAGAAGCAGGAGAACTATTAGATATTGTAGGTTGAATTTTTAAAATTCGACTTGAAAATGCCAGAGCATCTTCATTCTGAAGTGCCTTGATACCACAGAACCTTGCTAAAGCTTTTTGGACCATTAGATGTACAATATTCACAGATTTGTTCGTCCTAGATAAAAACAGTTGCAACAAGTTAGTCCCTGGTTACCCCTGTTACAGGGGTATGTATATTTAAAGGACTGTTTATTAGGAAGAATGTGAGGGTATAATATACAGGGAAAAATGGTATAAAAGCTAATACTCTGTTGTACTTCCAAAATATCTGAAGAGCCTTGCAGCCCTCAAAGTCTTATAGGTTCTTCCCTCCCTGATTTAAGTGTCATACTCCAGGCTGAATATGTTTAGATACTACCGTCACTGACTACCTTGTAGACTACAGTAATTAATCTAGTAATGCTCCCCTTGGCGTGGATGACACAATTGGAAATCTGTCCGGGTAGAGACAATTATGTAGAAGCAGAGAAACATAATCCTTCTGTCCCTGAAGTGACACAGTGCTTATCTGCCACTGTTCCTATGTTTCTTCTTGTGAGAGTCAGCAACTATTGCAGTTTCTCTCATTTTATTTACTTTCAAGTCATGATTAGATTAGAGAACTCTGTTGTTGCCTCCCTCCCTTAAAATCCAGGAAACCAGAGCTCAGCCGATTCACTTTTTAAAGATCATTTAATTCCCTTAATGAGTTTGCTTGATTCTTCAAATCTCCAGTGAAGCCATAGGTAGAAATTGAAATGGTTTTATTTGCCTTGGAGAAAATACATCCACTTTGTACTAAACAAGTGGTTTATGTGTGTAATGCCAAAGCATGCACAGCCATGTCTGTCCACAGCAATGATGAGGGGGCTCCCATACTGTTGGTAGCACCTGGTGATGTGCATATGTAAAATCTAGTTTGTAGACAGAAATGCCCCAAATTTTCAGCAATGCTAAGTATTCTGAACCTGAAGCAGAGAGGAGCCGAAGGCGTGCAATATCCTGCCAGAACAGGAACATGTTATGCAGAAGTATTCATGCAAATATTCATATTTGGGATGGTCAGCTCTGGACAATTTGCTCTTGTATAGGTTTTATTTCTGATCCTCTGAAAATAGATTCTCTATTCTTCAGAGAGGAAGGGAAAATGATGGGCCTGAGAAGGACGATGTGCAGGGTCTTGCCCTGCTCCAGACTTCCCAGGTGGTCTGAAGCAGGTCATTTACCTTCTCTGAGACCTTGGTGTCCACCTGCCTAAGAAAAATATAGTGCATGAACATAAATTTATTAGAGGTTGTGGGGTGCTCAGAAGCTGTTATAATAGAGGTGATGTGTATTAAAACTATTGCAGAAATAAGAGCATCTGGCCAAGAGTTATGCATAATCTCCATACCCTTCAAGTAGGTAGGTTAACTTTGGATAAAGATTTCTTGTCCAATTTCCGATGCAAATAGGTGCCAGTGGGTCTATCTATGCTTGCAGGCTTTAAGACTTCACTGCCTCTCCAGGCTTTTTGAATTAAAACACAGGAGATTTGTTTTGCATTTAGGACTAGGAAGTATCCTATCTGCTAGTGAGGCACATAGCAGACATGGAGCTGCTGTGCAATCACTTAAAATACCCATCTTAACAATTTTGGAAATCCCTTATGTAATCTTATCTGTGAGACAAAATACAGTATCATTCTGCTGAGACACAAAATTTCCCTGCATGTAGACATTACCCTAGCTGAATAGGGGCATACTGGATAACCGAGTGGGTAATCCACTCAGTGGATCTAGATAAGCATCTTCCCAGCAAACATTTGGGGGCAGTTATCAAATATCGTTCTGTGCTCAGGCTCCCAGCTGAGGCTGTTTTGCAAAAGACAAAAAGGGCGTGGGTGATTACCCAGTGGTTTGTTCCTGTAGCAGGAACAAATGGCAGGGGCTGAACAGTGTCAGAAGAGTCTCCAAGCCATGTGGGGCCATGTGAGAGCATGGGAGCCCAAGGGCAAAGGCTGACCCAAGGCAGGCAATGTGAGAAAGCCCTTTTAGTGGGCTCCTGTGCTTCCCTGAGGGTGAAACTTCTGTGAGGCCAGTAACATGACCATCATCAGCATTTTTTAGAGAGCAAGGAAGGAAAGGCACACAGTCAAGCACTGCAATGCCTGCTTTGCCTTTTTCCAATGCCTGCTTTGCCTTTTTCCCTGCCTTCTGGCCTGCTGAATTATTTGGGTGTGGAAAGCAGGAGCTCCAAGCTGGGGTGATGGTCGCCTTATCTCCCTTTACTCTGCCGTGCTGGGTTGCTGCGCATGGGACCACCAGCAGCCAGGCCTGGCGCTTGGGTCTGCCAAAACCCCTTGCTGTAAGGCTACCAGATGTGCAACATAGGACTTAAAGCAACTCCTCTTTCTCTCTTTATTCTGTTTCGTCTTGTCTGAGAAATAAAAGACTGCATTTCAAGTGCAATAAAGCACTTAAGCATGTATTTACAATAGCTTTACATATTTAATAAAGGCATTTCACAATGCTTTTGATGCTTTCGCCTGTCACAGTGAGAACACTTTTAATAATGTTTTCTTCTTTTGTATTCTAGTGCTGGCCCTTCCTGTCTTGATCACAATTAGAGAAAATAAGGGTAAGAAATAGAAAACAATCAAATAAAATCTTTCACACTTCCCCAAAGGTCTGTGATCTGATTTGTTTCAAGTTCAAATAAAAGTTTGTGTCATTTCTTATTTAACAGCATTGTTTTCTCTTCTCTGAATTAATTCATCCTAGAGGTAGAATTGTCTTTGGATCTTTCTCGATTGTTTTTTAACCTGCTTATAGAACATGCAATACTCTAGTGATGCACTGGTTTTTTGAACTGTAGTTTAGAGGTCTACTGCGTTTAACCTCTTTGGTCTCTGGAATTAATGAGTGTTCACACTTCGCTTGATCTCTCTGTATCCAGGTTGGACTAAGCAATGACAATAGTTCTGATACAAAAAATGCATTTACTTTTGTATTTAAATTCTGTGTCTAACCACGCAGTGAAGTGCTGAACTGATGTGGGGCATAGAGGAAACTAATCAAACTGTGGGAACTGCATTTTATAGCAACAGTGAGCCTAACAAGTTTCCTGGACCAAAATACTTGCACATGTGCTGCCCAGTAAGTGGACATCATTTGGGCAACATCAGATACGTTGCATGTATGCAGACAGTCTTTGTGGTAAACACCATGTGAGTCAGATGTATCCTGGAAGTGACAGATTCAGTATACCTGGACTATAAGATTTATCCATACTTGCTCATTGCTTGTCATCAGGCATGTATTAGGACAAAAATTTACATTCCACCCAGCAGGAGAAGAGAGGTCTGAGGGACCCCAAAACCAGAGTAGCTTTATGCAAACACCAGGTGTAGGTTTTTCGTTTGCAGAGAATTTAACTTCTTAAGGGTGACACCTGAGATTGTTTATTGAGTGAAAGTGTCTTTCCTGTCTTTGATGAAAGCAACAAAATCACCGTGTGGAGACAACTGAAAAATGACAAGAGGCTTTGTTTGCACTGCTCCACTCCATGCACCTAGAAGTGTATCTGTGCAGCTTTAAAATTTAATTTAACATCATTTTAACTCAGATAGAACAAATGTCAAATGAAAAATGACTGGCATCCTTACTGAAAACATAGGATGTAGCAGCCAGAAAGAGTTTCTGCAAATCTTTTGTGTAAATGGTGGCACTGCTATTGCTGGCATTGCTATATGAATTATTGAGATGTTTGCTGGTAAGTGGTAGAGATGTTTTACTCCTCTACAGTCATTTGGCAATAAAATTTATAACTTCCATATATTGCAGACGATATAGGTCTAATATTATACACACAATACAACCAAGTACTGTGGTCAGCTGAATTCACAGACTGGGTAAATTAAGATACTAAGGAGTAATTACCTGTCTTGTGACCTTTGAGGTATATCTCTCCACTTCTGCAAATAGCACCTTGCATGCAAAAATGTATATTTTACAGGTGGGGTTTTAGTTTTAAAAAGCATGCCAATATGAAATGTGTGCCATAGTATTAGGGAATCATGATCTCAAAACCTTCTCTCATAGCTGTACCAGTCATTGCTTTCCTTACTGTCTGCTACGGGTTAAACCTATGTCCTAGTGGACAGAGCAAGTTCAGGTAGGTTGCACACAGCTGCAGAGTTTGAGTTCACTTGTCAGAAACTGCTGGTACTCATATTTGCCAACCCATATGTGCTTCATTTTTTTATCTAAGTTCAGTGGTTTGTTATCCGTGAGCTTGCAATCARCCTGTTGTGTGCTGCCCTAAAAACACAGCATCCTGCAAGGACCCCGCATTGACGCAACGATGCTGTAACAGGTACTTCATTTAGCACAAGATGGGAGCTTTCTTCCCCAAACCTCCTTTCAGAGAAGGATGTGTGGGTCATGCTCCAGCCATGAACAAGCTCAGACCTGGCCAGGACGGGCCACTACAGTGCCATAGGAGATGTGGAGGTGTCACGGGCTGTGCTTAGAAGAGACTTGCAGCAGGACGGGGACAGTTATCCAAGAACCTGCTTGTTAAGTTGGACATTGCAATGCAAGTAAAAAGAAATTTTCTGCTCCAGTGAGCTTGCATTTGGAGGCAAGACGTTTATCCTGAGGAAGAGGAAGCAGAAGGACTGTGTTGGCCAGTGAGACAGCTGAATGTTGCAGGCAGAGCTGGAAAGGCAGAATGAGTGTTTCTAGAGTTTCCTCCCATCAATAAGAAATGCAGAGGAAAAAAATAAAGTTATTCTCCCACTAAATTTTTTATCCCAGAAGAAAATGAGAGAATCATACTCTCATTGCTGTACTTCTGTCCTTAAAAATGGTTTCTGTACTGAATAAGTATTTCACGTGAAGTTACTGGTTCTAGACAGCATTAGTCCCTTATGATTCCAGTATGCTTTAAGGTAAGTATGTTGTTAGTATTTAATATCCGGGTTTGTTACAATAAGTATTGGGCAGCTATGGTGGCTTTCCAAACTCTTTAAAAACAGGTGTTCCTCTATCTGTATGAGAGCTTTAGGAGTGGGATGCATCCCATCTCACTCCAGCTGTCTGGAGTGCAAATGTCTGTGCCTGAGCTAGTGAGCCTGGCTCCCTTTGCAGTTAGTGATTTGGACAAATGAATCCCATTCTAGATGTCTGAGTTTTGTGGATGTAATCTTCCTTTTAGATTTCATGTAAGCAAGATTGGTGGTCTTTATTTTTGGTATTCCACTCGTACCATTTTTGAACTCTATCACTAGGTAAACCCTCTCTCCCATCAGAAACTTGGTACTCCCGTATGCTGTTATTTGCAAGAAAAGGTTTGTACTGATTTAGTTTATAAATATACTAACAGTACTTTATATGTACTAGCTGAAATATATTTACCATATTTCTACTTCTTAAAGAGCTCAAATATTTGTTTGTATTGACAGATGTGTGAAAACTATAGATCTTTATTTCCCCTCTAATTCCCCACACTTTGTGGGAGAAAAGGCAAGCAGTTATGCTTCTTAACTTTTGGAAGTTTTATGCCTCTACTTTCAGCACAACCCGCAGTGTAGATGATGTCAAGTCCTTTGCAGTTTTTGTGACAAAGGCAGTTTTTAACGAGACATTTGCTGGAACAAAGTGAGGTAGTTGTGTGAATGTTGTTAAGTCTGAGGGAATGCACAGGAGAGATTGCAATGGAACTTGTTCGCAAACGTGGCACCAGATTGGAGGAAGATGACCTCCCATTTGAGGTATCATCGCTTTCTCTTTTTCTTGATCTTCTCCTGTTCTCCCCAAGCATTCAGAAACCATGAGTCAAGCCTCAGACGAACACCATGAAAAGGAATGGAAAATAACTGACTTGGCATGCTTTTCATTTGTCCTTTCACAGTTGATTTTGCAAGCTTTTTTTGTAATGAGGACCACAAACTCACTTTCTGTCTTAATGAACAGCTTTGATTCTTAAAGATTCACATGACTCCAGTAGATGGAGCTTTAGGAATAATATCGTGATACATTCATTATAATTATAATTATATATTCATGGGAGCTAGCAGCTGTGAAATAGATCTGGAGCTGAAAGCGTAGGAGTGATCTTCCACTTTCTCTAGATACTTTGGGCTAATGGACCTGTAGCCTCCTTCCCATGGTACTTCCTTGGGAGACTTTCCTGGGTCAGGGAGGCAGCATAGTTTCCTCACCAGTCACCTGCACTGCTGCTGCATCCAACTCCAGCTCTTGGTTTGAGGCTTTCTCGCAATGTCCTCCCCTACACCGGTTTTAGAGGATCTCTTTTCTTGGCTGTACAATCAAAAAGTCCAGGGCTTCCTCTGTGATGGGAACTCAGGCAGCCCAGGAAGGGCAGAAGTACCTCTTCCAGTTTGAAACGTACCCACATTAAGGGGTGATCTCTGAGCAGCGGTGGGACTTGTAATCATAATTTCTTGTGTGCCACAGTGACCATTTACATTTTGTGAAAAAGTCTCCCTGCAGAATTAATTTTCAGCATTGGGGAAATATGGGCAGCTTTTTATAGTTTGATAATAATTTATCAGCCTCTCTCCTGCAGTCCTTTGCTTGCTGGCTGCTCTAAAAGCACACAATCAACAAGAGAGCAGTGAACAGAAATATTTTCAAGAGCAGATGGGATGTACCTTCAAAAACCAGGATTGTCCCAGTGAAACTGGGACATCTGGCAACCCTAAAAAAACCCAAACTAGATGAAATAAAAATTATGAGATGGAGGAGCAGAAAAATATGTCTTTGCATTGATTAGCAGGCAAAGTAATTAATCTCCTTCAACTCCCCTTTCGGTCCTTGGTGTAAAACAAGGAGAAATAGGGGTATTACTGCTTTGCCAAGCGTTAATTCCTGTATAGTGATTGCTGAGCAGTGTTTTCAGACTTAGAAGGGATATTTCACATCCTTTCCTTCCTCTTTCCTGTTGCTCCCAATAACAATCTTCATGCCACCTATAAATAAAACCCGTCCCTCACTATCTTTGTCACTGGGCCTAATTCAAAGTTTTCCCATTGTCTTTCAGGTGCTTTGGATCAAACTCAAGCCCATCTTTGCTGAGCGTGTTATTGTGCAAGACACCAGCCTGCCCACAGTCCAGTTTGGAACTGTCTATCCTGGGACTGCTTTATAACAAGTCGATGTAAACACCAGACAGATAAAGTAGCATCATCTCTGCAGTTTCACATGCATCATCTAGTCCCACAGTAGGTTTTGGGGTAGAAAGTTCACCAAAATGCTAAGTGTGAAAGACAGGGACAATTGATCTGTCAGTTCAAGAAATTCATGTATCTTGCTAGAAAAATGTTCTAGAACTCCAAATGAACTATAAAATTATGTTCCTTGCATTGCAACGATTTAGAAACTATTGCTACACATTTAGAAGATAGCACRTGCTTATAGCATTTACACAGTGTCTAGTGCAGTGGGATCCTCACCCCTGTGGGCGTGGGCAAAAACTCATGTGATGTTACAGATGATAAGTTCTGTGGGAATGTTAAACAATACTGGGTTTGCACTGTGTTTCTTCAGCAGATAGCACGATATCTGCACAGTGGAAACTTGTAATTTCAGTAAAGTAAAAAATTAATAGTAGAGAGGTGAGGTGTTTGGCCAGCGAGCACCGGTGTTTTAATGGTAGTGAGACAACATAGAGGGAAATGTTATTCCAATAATCTTGTCACCCATAAGATGCCAAGACAACGCAAAAAATCAAAGCTCCCTGATATCCAGCATAGGTGTGTTTCCCAGTATGATTGTATGACAGTTAGTTACTACCAACTCTCCTCTCACACACGTCTACTCATTGTCTGAATCATTGTGTTATTCTCAATGTTCATTTTGAACAACTGCACATTTTATCAAATTTTCCATTTCCCTTTGTTTCTGTTTTTAATTTGTTACAGTACAACAGTTTAATGCTTTCTCAGGTTCATGCCCTAGCTGTGCCTAGCAGGTATTTCTTGATTTTTTTAACCTTTTTTTTTTTTTTAATTCCAGGTTCCTTTTCTAAATAAGAGCTCTTACATTTCCTAAAGCTAAAAACGTAAAATGGACCCCCTTCCTAAAATTCAGATGTCAGTATGTATTAGTTCATAGTTTGATCTTCGGGTGAATGGTATGCATGTGTATGTCCTTGTAAACACAGTCCGTTTGTCAGAGACGCCCCTCAATGACAGCCGTGCCACCGAGGCAGCGTATGCGAGGGTGGGATTTGGCCTTCTGGGAAGGGAGTCACAGATGATGCTGGTAGACACGAGGAAGAAAAGGGAGAAAACAGATGGCTCCCATTTGCCCACTGCATTTTTACTGAGACTTAGACAAAGTTTTAGTGTTGCATAGGCAAGTTTTTCCCAGAGAAATATAATTGCTCAGGAAAAATACTTAGGCCATCAGGGTTCCTTAAACTGACCAATCCCATATGCACAAGAAATGTGAAAGCATGGGGTTTGTTGATATTTCACAGCACAGACTGAATTTGATCAAATTAAGAGCATTTGCTTAAGCTTTTTAACATTCTTTATAACCTGCCCCAGATTACTTGCTTTGATGAAGCATACCTCGGCCATTGGGACTGTTTTTAAGGTATTCCCTTAGATAAAAAGAGCTTTTTTATGAGCTTCTTAACTCATTCTAGAGTGAAAATGACCTCTGCTGGTGGAAATTTGCACATCTGTTCAATTAATCAAGTATTATCCAGGTCTTTTCATAACATTTGTGTCCAAGTGCTGTTGCYCTGCTTTCTCAGTGTATTTTATTGCAGCGGTCTTCTAAGGGGAACTGGAATATTTCAGAGATGCTGTATGTTAGAAGATTGTCAGCTATCTTCAGTACCAAAAAGATATAGGCCCAAGACATTCCTTAGGGAGGATGTCACAAATGCTGAAATACTGAAGAAAAGACAGTGACCCCGAAATATTTGTTCTTATATAAAGCATTTTGACTGTGGCACCCATTCCTGCAGCATCCTCTCCTTAAAAATAATGAACAGGCTTCTAGCAAGGATAAAATTAGATCACATAAGTGGTAGTAGAATCATTTTACTCCTTTCTGTACGGAAGATGGATTTGATTTGGAAGAAGATCATCATTCTGCACTTACTAATAGAGTCTGTCTTTCTAATCTTTCTATAGGATCCAAAATGTTTATGATCTGAATCATGTTTATAAAATATGTAATTTTCTATCTCTTCTTCTATCTCCTCCTATAAAGGGCGCTTAGTGAATGACAGCAACCAACAAACTTTGCATAGTGCTATTAATCTGTATGCAGGCATGGAGAAATAGAAAATTATGGCCATATAAATTTCCTAGATTATGGCAGTTTTGAAAATGTTACCTGAAGTCACAGTACCGTTTTCTAGACACCACCTTACTATTTTCTATGCCAAAGTCTGCACACTTTTGTTATTGACAAAGACCTGAACGTAATCAAGAAAAAAAGTGGGGTTTTACCCACTTTTTGTAGTTGTTGAGCAATGTTTGCCAGTTGTAACACAGTAGCAGAGTGGGAAAATGGGATGCGAAAACACTGGAATGTCTTTCTAAATGTGCTTTTTTAAAAACAATTTAAAAAGACCACATTAAAAAAAAAAATCCCAGCTTGTGAAAGCTTCATTCTCATAAGAATCTCAATTTCAACATAACCCCATTTTTCACTGGGGAAAGAAAGTTCTTCAGAAACTTTCCAACCAGATGTCTCTAGGGACTGTGCAGTCACAGGACAGGGCAGGCCCTGTCATTTATATGCTGTTTTCCCAAATTGTCTTTAGCACTCTGACTTGGAGTCTCCCGTGGGACAAAAGGGGGGCAGAAAAAACATGGCAAGAGCCCAGAATGAGCTCTTTGTGCTGCAAGAGAACATGTATTAGGTGTTTCCCCATCCAGATTTGTTCTTTGTCTTGTTTCTGGCTAACTTCACAGAGAATGCTGGAAAAAATATACTTTCAGCACTTTCTTCTAATTTTGTACACTCCTCATACACACCCATAGAAAAGCAGACAAATGCACACACACAAATAGCTCCTTATTAATGACTGTCCTGTTGAAAAATGTTCTCTTTTTTTGCCTAGTATTCTAGAAATAGCTCTGAGAGGAATAGTTTCACTTCAGTGTCACAGGCCATCAACCTAACTTTTAGATTTTATTTGTACAGAAGGCATCTGTGGCTTTAAATCTCTGAGGAAGAAGCTGAGCTATTTGATTATTTATTTTTTTTACAGGAGAYGGGGAAGGAAAATTTAAAAGAGTATTGCAGAAAAGTTGACAGAAMACCTACCGCTGAAGGGCTGAGTCCAGCTTGCTTAATTTCAAGTGTAAGTAAGTCTGTCTTTATCAGCAAAACAGTGGAAGCTGTGCTTAATTCTAAGCACACGCTTTGCTGCTTCCGAGCCTAAACTCTGGCCAGTTGCACTGGATTCAGTGGAGTCGCACTGAGATAAGGAGGGAAATTTGGCCATTGGGGTGTTTGTGCAAATCCACTCTGTCTACCGAAAATATAACCTCAGATTTGTTGGTGCAATCCCACATCCTTTGCAGTGGGAGAGACTGAATCCCCCGGTAATAAATGAGCAACATTTTAATACCTGGTCTTTGGGATAGTCCCCTCTTGTGGCTTGTACGGAGCTGAGGTGACAAGTACGTGCCTTTCATCCTCTACCAAGGGCCACAACAAAGTATATCAACTCTGAAGTCCCAGCCAAGGCTTTCTTTATAGAAAGTGAAAGACTACATAGAGAGAAGGACGTGAATGCGCTGTGGTTTCCCACCAAACGCAGAATGTTTGCCTGCAAAGCTGAGGAGCAGCTTACCACTGCTTGGCAATCATATTCATCATATTGCATCTCTCAGAAACTTATAACATTTGTTCCTGAAAGACAGATGTGTCTTTTAACAGGACATGACCCTCCTCAAAGTAATTTGAGATTGAGGGAGGAGCAGGGAAAGGAATTAGAGATAAAGCTGGTTAGAACATTTTTTGCCATTTTCCTCATTAAAAATGTTGATCTGCCAAAACGAGAACATTTTATAGAAGTAGTTCATCTTGACCAGCTCTTGACCTGAAACTGCTTAGGATAGTCTTTGTTCTGGACTTGTTCAMAATGTGCCATTACAGCATTTTCGTCACAAGATTTTTTTTCTTTCCAGACCGAAAGGATTTTTTACATAGAAATGGAGTTTATTAAAATACATATTTTCAAATTAAATGATAACAATAACATTAGTTTTTTTGATATTACTAAAATAGAAACACTTAATGGGTTTGAAAGAGTTTGTAAAATTTCAGTTGGTACTTTCTGGGAAACAAGGGGAAATTATTAAATAAGAATGGTGGAAAGATCAGAAATCTAAACAAAATCAAAGGATTTTGTATAAGGGGAAAGTTTAGAGAGAAAACTAAAAGAATGCCATTTGACCCTGCAATTACATACTGGAGAGTGAGATGTTGTCTTTGAAACCCAGTTTCTGAGTCCTGATGAAAATCATCATGAAAGGATTTTTTTGTATGTTCAATAAATTGTGTTCATGGTAACAATAAATTGCATCATACTGGCTGTCGCAAAGACATTGGGATACAGTGTCTGACAGTTAAAAAGCTGTGGAAAAGAAGCTGGTTTATTTCTGTTGGCCTCTTTAATTTGATTTTTCTCACTTCACCTCTTTAGTACAATGGTCCACTGAATGCTCTGAAAATAAAGGGAGGACAAGTGCAGGTAAATTGCTAATCCAGGCTGGGTGATATTTTCCTTCGTAAAGAKGCTGGGATTTCACTAGGGAAAATAACGTCAGTTTGTGAGGGTGAATTTGCTATATGAACATCATGCAACACAACTTTGTGTTTAGAGACATCCCTGCACGCTCTGCTGGGCATCTTGCTGCATCTTGCTGCATCTTGCAGCAATATCAACTAGTGCTGTTAAACTTGTTTATCTCTGGTAAAATGCCATGCAATAGTGCAAACTAGTTAGCACTGTACAGCAGGAGTTTGATGGAGCTCAGTGCAGCTCTGTTGTACTTACATTATTTCTGGTTTTGTATACTTATCCTCAAGCGTGAGCAAGGAAGGATAGTGAATGGACTGAAGTTACAGGTGAAACCAGTGGTTTGTGTTTTGGACTTCCTCACTGGCGAGATGGGAAGCTAAAAAGTGTAGGAGAAGATTGGGAGGAAGAAAGGGGGAAGGATATATTACACTAAATGAAATAATGTGTTATTTATGTGAGTCTCAGTATTGGTTTAGTTAACCTACTTGACTACAGTTTCATGATCTGGCTATTTCATGAAGCCCATCCAGCATAAACTTTGACCTTTCAATACACATGAAGGGCGACATTATGAAGACTTTTCTGGTCAGGATTCCTGGTCAAAGGGCTGCTCGAGGGCATCCTTACCCTCACGAGTGTTGCTTTCCGAGTTTGTAGCATATGCTTGCAGAGGAGATGTTTCATCCCCAGTGAGGACTGACTTTAGATGGCCATAGGGAATATATAATATTAATGTGTAAAGTGGTATGCATACCTTAATATACATGTGCCAGGTTGCTAGAATCCTTATTTTACAAGGGGTGCAGTGTAGAGACAGAGAAGTCAAATTACTTGCCCAAAATACTTAGCGGAAGTCAGAGGCTGAACCAGGCTGAGGATATGAGATTTTCCCCGGCTGATATCTGTGCTAGCTGGTCTGTTCAGTACCTCTGGTGTACTGGGGCTATTGAAAGTGTCCTTGGCCCCAGCTGAAATGGCACACCCTGCAGCAGTTGTGTGGTTGGGAATATTGTGCTGCTGCGAGTAGCTTTGCAAGGTTGGATTTGTTGTTTGTCAGGCTGTTTGTTTATTTTTTTCAAGTCTGATGAGAGCAGCTTTGTAGGCTTTGGCTGTGTTGTTATTTTCATTAGTTTTCAAGTGCTGAGTTTGTTTTTGTTAGCTTGCCTGTTTGTTTTAAAAGTCTTGTTTGTTCTTGGGATTGATGTTTGAGAGCGCTTTGTGCCATTTCCATGAGTCGTGAAGGCACCAGGAATTTTTATTGTTCTGATGAACTTTGCAGTCGCCACCATCCCTGGGCACCTGACTGACAATTGGGCAGGCTGGCTTCTTGCGGACATCTGGACCTTCACACCTGTAGAAGATGGCGTGGACTGACCACATTAAGGCGGTCCAGTTTTGGACATCGTTAGGACCTCTTCCCAGCCAATGTGCGCCTCACCCTGCAGGATTGCCCAGAGTGTTTTGCGTTCACGTACAACTCTGTGCACAGAGAGGTTGCCTTGTGGCATCAACAGGGCAGCAGCCCTCACAACAGGTCTCACTGGCCCTAAAATCTGCACAGCGTCAACTTCCCGCGCCACTTTAAGAAAAAACTCAACAGTACAAAACTTCCTGAATATATCTATTTTTGAAAACACTTATGTATGTGACACAGAGTAGACAAAGCATATTTGAAAAACAGGTTTCTTTTTGGCGTGAATGGGTGGGGATTATGAAAATATCAGCCCCGGTTAGGCAAATGTTGGTCCTCTCTCCTTTAGAAATGGGAAAGCTGTGAGAGATTTTCAGAGCTGTTGAGCTGCTGGAGACTCTCACCTGTCCCTCCTCTGGCTTCTGAAGGAGTGTTAGAGCATGCTCTGTGGTGCCCGTGCTGGCCCAGGTAAGCCTTGTTTACTTTCCCTTATTCTTTATTGAAGCTGCATTTGTATTGTAAGCCTACCCCAGACAAGCACTGCTGGCAGAAGGGTGATGCCAAGGGAAGTATCTTTGGAGGACAAAATTCCTTTTCTGCTGTTCCACTGCGTGCAAACGCATCTAATAGAGAGGGAAGGTGTGTCTAACACAACACGACTGTGTCTCTTACTCTATTGCTCCATGTGCATGGGACAATGCCGTTACCAGCGGCTAAAGCTTGAAGCTTATGTCACTGAGTAATTAAATATACAGTGTCTAATGATACCACTATCTAAGATAGTGAGCCGTGTAGTTTTATTCGTCCGTATAAATCAGATTAAGTTATTGACTTATCAACTACACTCTGTTCTCTCAGACATAGAGATAGGATTAGCAATTGTTTAAATGATATTTCTGTTTGACTAAGGGACATAAAATCCGGCCTACAACACAAAAGATTACATATACTTACAGTTCCCCCCCCAAAGCCTGCCCCCAGTATGCAAAGCATACTCTTATCAATGCAGAAAAGTAAAATGTTTGCCCTCAGGGTTTCCTGTGCTAGTTCACAGATGGGGAAAATTAATGTTCATGATGGCTAGCAGAGTCTAGTGTAGATGAACCCTGGACCAAATACTCAGTGGGTAATTTTCAATTGACTTTTGTAGTCTCAGAACTAGACCTGAAGTGACTGTCAGTTAAATCGGGAGTAATTTTGGGCAAAATCTGTCTACTTCCAGATGAAAGAAAAATCAGTTGAAACTTTGTACTGAAGAGAGAAAGAAGGGAGTAATTATGGTTAAACACTTGTCAGAGCAATTCTGGTGAACGTGTGGTATCTCTAATCTGAGATAAGAGGTCAGCCTCATCTGATTTCTTTCCTTATACGCTGACACATGCCAAGCATGCTGGCTTCTGACTGAAGTCAGCCAGGCTGCTTGTGAACTAACCTAAAGCTATCCAAATCTGTTCCAAAATCATGGCAAAATTGGGTATGACTAGCTGCAAGCAAGCAGAAACGGTGTTTGCTTCTCCGTGTTAGGACGTTACTGAGATATTAGTGAAATGCATACCCATCCCATAATTGGTACTGACTTTTTGAACTGTTATCATCAAGTAAGATGTCTGAGCTGATATGTAAGCTTGGGGTAGGGATATAAAGGTTGGTGAGAACCAGATTCCACTTGAACTGTATTGCTATAAATAGCAACAAATGTAAAAATAGTTTGCACTGATGCTATACTTTGAAATGAGCCCTGTAAGAATGACATCACAAGGGCCAATACACTTAACTATTGCTGTATCCTTTATGACTTAAAGATCCTGGTTTTACTGAGAAGAAAAAACAAATGTTCTAAATTTCAGTTCTGCAAATTTAGCCTTGTCCATAAGAGTCAGGGTGAGTTATTCCTGGCTCTGACAATGCTAAAAATAAAAATAGCAGGCCAGTTACCTCTTCTGGAGTATCTCTCTCTAACTCCCTTGAAACCCATGGAAATAGCAGGATATCTACCATTTATAGATTCAGCATTACCATATAGATTTTGCGGTCAGGCTGATGTGAGGAGGAAGGGAATGTTGCTATTCCCATCCCTCTTGTGGTTGTGCAGGATTAATAGAATTAAAGCAACAAAATGTTTTTTACTAAAATAAACAGAGGATTGAACACACAGAGGGAACAGACCTATTGATTGGAGGACTGAGCCCAAACTTATTTTCAGACATTAAAGAAAACAGTGCTTTTCATAGATTATTCACTCCAAGTCATTTTGTCATTCGAGAGACTTACCATCCTGCCTGCCTCACTACATCTTTACTGGCTGGTATTCTAACGTTTAAAGAAATGCCAAGAAAACTGTTTCCTGATCAATTTTGTTGCAGAGGAAAGAAAGGATCCTACAGGGCAGGAGGATGGGACCAAAAGTAAACAAAATGCTAAGTTCAGTTTTCGAGGAGACCTATGTATAGTCAGGATTTACGTTTGTTTTGGACTGACAAGACAGGATGGCACCGGCGTTTTCTACGCTTTCCTGTTGCTGCTGCAGGGTGCATCTGGAAGACCACTAAAAGCAACCGATGGGCGACGCGTCCCCACTCTGCACCACTGGAAGGGGAGACTGAGGACTGGGAAGCCCTGGAGAGCTGTGGGAGGCCCGTGGAGAGAGCTGCCGGTCCAGGTATTTGTTCCCATTTCAAGTCCCACCCTCCTCCCTCTCCCTTCTTGACCTGCTTCGTGGGCTGGTGCAGAGAGGGAGGAGGAAAGAGTAGACCCAGGGCTTTATTTCATTGCCGGGCACTCCGAAAGGGTAGGAGAAGACTGAAGCATGTGCGTATAAAGTCCAGTGGTGCTTACACAGGCACCACGAGGCTGGGGCAGTATTTCTGTGTTTAACACTTGCCCCCTTCCCTGTCCCTCTCCCCAGCAGCACATTCACTGAAGGACCTGGCAGATTCTGTCCCGTCGGTAGTTACCTCAGCATTAGGGCTACTGGAAACACCTAAAATAATCCTCAGGGTAAGTGAAGACCTTGGTCTGGTGATGTTGCTGTGCACCTCTAAAACTGGTCTCAAGGGCGCATATTACTGTGTCGCTACGGGGTCTGAGTGGGAGTTCAAGGAGTATGCTGAGGTGGGACAGCAGAGCAAAGAAGTAACTTAACCCTTTTGCAAAGCTCCCTGTTCTTTGCTCACGGTGTTTGCTCAGGGACACGACGGCAGTGGGCTTGAGCTCCCTGTGAGCACAGTGTTAGAAAATGCATTCAGGGCTAGCCATGGTGCCAGTTGCTTGCTTTAGAAGAAAGGGAAAAGGCAAACACATCTGGGGCTGATGCTTCTCTCGCTCGCAGACACCAGCAGGAAACAAATCCATTGATGTGAGTGGGATTGGTGATATTGGTGCAAAGCGACTTTTTTGTGGACCCTTTGATGGGCAACGGAAGGGTTGGTGGTCCTAATTATCCCCTCGTACCCACAGAGAACAGTGGTGTAAGGACAAAGGGAGATCTGGCTGCACCCTCCTTATCAAAGGAAAGCTGCTTGGATGGTGCTGGTGCCCTGTCACCAGCTGTGGGCCACTCTCCTGAAGTGGCGAGCCAAGAGGAGTACCCTGGAATGATGTAGTTGCCCTGGCCCCATCAGGGATTGGCCTAGTCCAGTGCTGAGGGAGGAAACAAATGTTTTTGCCAAATGTCTGATCTACTACTATGGTTAATCCGTGCCTAAGATCCCTTGGAAAGAAAACCCTCGATTCATGGATGTGGGCTAACTATTTGGATCCAGTTCTTTTTTCACTCAAACCGATGGCAATTTGGCCATTTCTATCCATAGAAGCAGGGTCATACCGTTTGTATTCCATGTCAGTTGAAATAAAAATGATGTGTAACTATATATCTGGCAAAGCTTAAAGCAATAAAAAAGAATTACTGACAATCTAGCAATCTAATAGACAAACAATCGTCTGCAATTTGTTTTAGGGAAACAAGACAATTTCCCTCTTTGCTTAACTGTGCTGTGCTGGTTCCCACCAGGTCTGCTTAGGGGACTGTTCATCTTGCTCATTTAACTGGATTTTGTATAAAATTAAGCTACTTTATATAGTACTTCTGCAGAATGAAGAGGACACTCAGCTAGATAAGAACTGTTGCATAAAAGCCCAGCAGTCATAAGACTTGGCCGCTTCCTATTCCATTCCAGTGTTTGTGGAAATCACTTATTCCAGATTAYGAACATATTGATTCGGCTTTAGTACTCCAGGGGGAAAAAACCGGAAAGCTGAATGATCGCCATACCTATCCATTAGCTATTTCACACTAGGTAGCACAAGAGATGCCATTTGTTCTGCAGATGTGCGTGATTCTGCCTCTTCCTTCTTCATCTGAAATGCAACATCCCTTACCCCTGTTCTCTTGGTACCCGGCGCAGACCCAAAGCTGGTGGTTGTTTTACTTGTGATCAGTCAGGAGGAAGAACCTGGGACACTCTGTGGCCAGAATATCAAGTTGGGTGACCTTCACCGCTCCTGATTGTTTGCAATGCAAATGGGAAGCTTTGTCTCACATAGTGCCATATCCATGGTAACCAAATGAAGACAAGTTTGCATTACTTCCTTAGTAAAGTGTAATCCTTCCCCTGGTACATGTGCCAAAAAGGCATACGGAGTTAAAGGGACAGCAATCTATTTCTTGGAAATGGAAGCAACCAAAGCAACTTCTTGCGCTTTTTTTGCCCTTTTTTTTTTCCCCTGTTTCAGTTATCACTGCCCTCACTCCTCCACCCTCTCTTTCCCATCCTGTCTTTTTCTAGCATTCCCATTGTTAAAAACTAGACTAGTCCTGATTTCTGCTTTCCCTTTGCCCAGAGGCTAAGCAAAAAATCATCCCTCTGAACTGTCAACTTAAACACCACTTCTTGGCAAAGAGCCTTTCCTTGCCCTTCCTGGTATCTTTGAAAAAAAAAAAAAATAATGGGGGTGGAAAGCCAAGCCAAAAACACCAGTTCTTGTCCTCCAGTGTTTCAGACTTTGGGTCTGTGGCAGAGCAGAGGCACAGATGCACCAGCCTGCAATTATTCCATTATATTAACAGCTGGATCAAGCCATACAGGTTGGAGCTTATAAATTTTTTTCATTGTAGTCATTAAAAATTTTAGAAAGCCTTTTTTTTTCTCTTCTGATCTGTAAGATATCATGTGAGAAATAATAATCCTTTTTTATATTATTATTTCTGGTTTTAATTCCAGTTAAAAGAGCTTAATTCCAGATTTAGAGAGCTTTGATTTTTTCGTAGCTTCATAGACTGTCTCTTTTGACCAGCCAGGGGATGTTTTTTAGCAAAGAGACCAGGCTCAAACTGAGTGTACCTCAAAATTATTGCTGTTGTTAGTGTTTTCACTGTTGTTGTTTTGTTTCCTTGCTTGTGACAACCTGTGCACTGAATTTATACACTTTCCCTTATGTATCTGGGAGGCTTAAAATACAACTCTTTCTCTCCCTCTTCAGCACAGTCTTATGCTGTTTCAAATGGAAACATCTTTAGCTTGTTATCTAGCATTATCTGTTATGTTTCTTCTCAATTAAGAGTGAGCTCACATTGTGATTAAAATGCAGCATGATGATACCATCAGCTTCCAATTCGGTTATTCACAATGAGCAACACTGATTGTCTCAACCAGCCCTAGGACTTCTACTTTGAAAAGAGCAGGACAAGTTGATATTGTGGCCTCTGAGCAGGAATCTTACCAAAGGCTTCACACAGACAGAAACCTACCCAAATTTATATTTACCAACATATGAGAAGGCTTGAAGTGTTATTACAAGYTTTCACTACCTGGCGGGCTTCCAGAAAAGCTTCATTCTCTGGAGTCACTTCACTTGTAAGTTTTCACATGGATGTTCCAGGGGTGCTTTCAATATCAAACTGAGTGTCCTTCATTTCTTTCAATGCAAATGGCAGGCATGCTGAAGAGACAAAATAAATGAGTATCTTCCTACAGTAGCTAGGATTTCAGTGTGCTTAACCACTCGCAGGTTGATGGGCAGGGAAAGGGGACCTCAACTTCATTTAGCTGCCCAAAGTCAGCAACTAAAGTTGAAGACTGAAAGGGTTTTTGTCATCTCCTTTTGCTTCTAGTTAAGACAGAGAGAAAACAAGAATCCTCAGTCTTCAAGCAGTGGTTTGTCCCAGTAAATGGCAACTGAAAAGAGTGAATACTACAGACCAGAAATTATGATTGTTCCTGCTTGAGGGCACTGTGCTAGCTACATCTTTCTTCTTGTTTACTGGAGCAGACATGGGTAGATAGATACCATGAGCTTTCTCCCTGATGGAGCTGCCATAAAAAGCGTAGCTAAGCCAGAATGTCAAACACAACTGTGTCACATAAATGACTCTGCAGTAACAGTATGAAAGATCTTCTTTGTTGTTTTCCTCACATTCTTTAATTTTTTTAATGGCTACCTAAATGCAATGATTGATTCAGAAACTATATATATATGAGTTCATAGAGTTGATAATAGAAAAACTTCTCATCCTAGTTATGGGATCTGAAAAAAGCTTTTTTTTTTTTTTAATCCATTCTGTATTGCAAAAGCATACTTAGTGTTCTGCTGTCATGCTGAAACAGCCTGGTCACCATAAATGTGCTCAAATACTTTTCTGTATGGAAATGGAATGTCTTGGGAATTTAATGGCCTTCTTATGTCGAAGTATCTGAGATTTGATGCTACCTCCTAATTCATATCTGTATAACTACAAGTTTAGTTGCATATTTCTCAATACTAAAGTTAACCATGCGCTGCCTACTCAAGTATTGGTGCACCTGGATATGGAGATGTTTGCATTCATAAATGTCTAAAGAAAGTGGATAAATATTAACCAAGTGTGATTGAGTAATCACTTGACAAATGGAAAGGGAAAAGTAATATTAACAGCGCTATCCAGTAGGTATCATACAGTGTGAGGAATATGGTGTGAAGCTGATGAAGTTCAAGTTCCTGTTTCAGTGAAACAAACACACTTTACTGTAGTTGGTGGCAAAGAGAATGGTTCTGTTAAATGCTGGCAACCGAAGTGAGACAAATCTGTCTGGGAAACTGCCATAAACTGTTTATGTGTTTTTCAATTTTTAGAAACTTTTCATTTCTTGCATTCTGTAGTAAAGATCTGGTATAAATTTCTCTGGATGCAGAGTCCTCAATTTCTACCTTGAAACCTCCTTGGAGGGGAGGGGGAGAGGGGAAAAAAAAAAAAAAAGAGATTTCCAAGATGTTCTCAGTGTGTTATCAAATGAACAAAACACACAGAACATGGAAACCAGCCAGTCATTCATTCCATCAACAGATTTGCAGAGCTAAATTTGCTTCTGGAGAGCAGTTAGAAATTAAAACACACAGATGATGAGTGGTGCTGGCACCCAAACTGTGATCAAGAGGACACTCTTGTCTGAAAAGATGTACCCTATCAGATTAATCATTATGTGTTAATTAATTTGAAATCAAAAGGATGTCTTCTGCTGTCTATGCACAGGAAATTAATGGTGATAACACTAATTAAATGTAATGGAAGTTACCTCTGTACTTCCCACATCTGGGGCCAAACTCTTTATTGCCCTTCATGTTATGTCATTTACAGTTCAGTCCCATTGTAGCATCTTACCCTTATTGTGCCCTGCTGTAAGTGGCTGTGCAAGTTGTCAGGCAATGGAGAATCAGACCGGTGGATTACTTAGCTGGGAAATGAGCTAATTTCAATTAGGCTAGCTCTAAACTTTGACTTCTAACCCTAAGAAGGTGTGTCGCTGTGTCTCCTCTGCTGTGAGTCATCCTAACATGAAAAAATGGTTCTTCTGCCTCATTCTCCCCCTTTACTCCCCAAAAACACTACTGTCCTTTCTTTGACCTCCTTCTGCTGCACAGGCATTTCTCCTGGCACCTTCTCTGACAGATCGGAGGCTCCATTTCCTTGAAGTTTTTTTCTTTGACCAAATGCAGGGACAGATACTTTCTCACCATTCTTGTGTAACTGCAGTAACTGTAACCTTCCTCCAACTGGAAGGACTTTGAGAGGCCGCAGCAAGTAGACGAGACTCTGGACTCCCTCTGCCAAAGGACTCGGAAACATGGTTCATGCTGTATATCCAATCCTCTGCACAAAGGAGATTGCTAGCCCATTCTTTCAGTCTTTTACTCATGGCTTTTTATTAGTCTCAAGGTGTCCTAAATAATAGAAATAATAAGGTCTCCTAATAATAGAAAAGAAATCAGTGGCTGTACCAACCCAATGACAAATGACTAACTACAACTAAAAATCTAAGTGTTTTCAAAGAATGTCGAGTATCCTGGTTTATTTGTCCCGAGAACATTCACAAAAGGGACAGGAAAGCAATTTTTTTCCCACCCCAATCATTGCTAGTTGGCTTTGTGAAATCTTTTGTCTCTGGTGTCACATCTGGGCTGTTGTATGTGACTACAGCAGACCTAGACATTGCTTCTTCAGGTTTTCAAGCCAGGAGAGTCATAAAACCACTTCTCTTAGCTGCAGTTCACTGTGGGCTTTTTGCTCAGGAAGTGGTGGCGGTGTCCCAGGCGATGCAGATCAAGCATCTCAGCAAAGCTAAGTGGAGACATCTCTTCAGTGGCTGCTGAGCTGTGCCTTCCTTGAACCAACGCTCTCAGGCTCAGGCAAAAAGCCTCCCAAATTCACTAAATAAAACAGCATTTAATAGGTGTTCCTTTTCAACGCCATGTCCACTGATACTGAACCACTTAAAAGCTGCTCTTGTGAGGCTTAATCCATTTTTCTCTCTGAATGTCTTTGACACAGCCTGGTTTCTATCTCTCATCGTATGCACCCCCCTCTCCCCACCCCTTCTCACCATCTCAGGAACAACCCCACCCTGATGTGATTAATAGTTGCATTGATGGCTGTGAGAACATTGCCTTGTTGGTTTGCTGGAGCAGTTTTCACAGTCTGAGGGGTAGCAGCTGGACAGCTATGTCAGTGGTATCATACCAAGCTCACTTTTGGTTGCAAACGCATCTGAATGTGTGGGAAAAGGTTAATTTCTGAAAGATATGGGAATTGACAGGGAACAAGATGTCCCAGCACTAGTCATTGCAGAGGACTTTAAAATTTCTGTTACAGTGGTCCTGAAAAGAAGAAAAAGAGCACATTATTACACTGATCAGGGTACCAGGTCCTGCTGGCCAAAAATCTTGCAATTCAAATGGATACCATTGGAAAGAGGCAGTAGTGTTATATTTGCATTGCGCACAGGAAACTGAGGTGCAAAAGAAAGAGGAGACTTGCCTATTCAAGAAGGAACCCATGTTTCCAGAGTATGAGCCCAGGGATTCAGCCTCAAAAAATAGCATCCCACCATATGATCAACAACAGACCTCTCTATTGACTGATAGGCTCTAAAAACGCTGCTGAAGCTTTACGGTAAGTAAGGGCAGGGGATCATTTTCTTTAGTTTTCAGACTTGCTTTGTGAGATGGCATCACATCCAGGCCAATGGATCGGCCATAGCTTTGAGATGGACAAGGGAGGGATTCTGTTGTGCAGCAGAGCATCATGGACTTACCTAGATGAAGACTCTCCACTGTTAAAAGTGGTAGACCACTCTTTTCCTACATCACTGCTTGGTAAGACTGGAAAAAAGGATTCTGCAGATTCTTAGCATCCCATGGTGACTGAGGACGCTTCCCTCTCTCCTCTGTCACGGAAAGCAAGGCGGCTCCTTAAACTGATGGTCTCAGTGGCTTTGGTTGAACCTGCAGGGAAAGAAGCCTGCCCGTAGCATTCTTCAGCAGTGAGTTAAATACTTCTGAGCCATCTTTGCCTACCTTCAGGTTCAAAAACTGAACGGAAAGGCAGGAGAGCTGGGATCTGTTCCTGGCTCTGCTGGAGGCTTCCTGCGTGCTTGGTAAAAAGAGGGAGATAATCCTCCCTCCACACAAGAGTGGAATGTCTCCCCCATTTCAAGCTATGCAGGAGCTGTGCATYGGGATGCATTCAGGCAGAATCAGAAAAGCTGGTTTTCCATTTTCATTAGGACTGCTAGATACTTCCAGAATACGGACAACTGGTAGATAATAGAGACAAATGAATAATTCAGGATTTTATTTTGCTTTCCAAATTTGGTTAAAAAAGCCCTCAGATTATTAAAGGAAATTACTAGACCCTTCTCCCAATATTTCTCATGCATTCCAGGATTCACCAAAAATGAAGCCGTACAATAGGGTAGTTAATTGTTATAAACTAATCTGGCAATACTTTCCCTAAGAGCTCTACTTCTATTTTTAGAAGACTCTATAGAAGAAAATATTCATCACTGGTTGGATTCTTGTGCTTTGTAAGTTTGGGTCACATTATTACTTAATTATTTGTTGCCTGATTTCTCCAGTAGGAAAAATAATGTCTGCAATATTGAGGTTTCCGTTAGGAAAATTGTGACCCCTGAAAATTCAGAACAGAATATTCTGCTTTGGCTAATTTCAACCAAAGAATGAGCTTTTTATTTTGTTGAACTACATCAAAATACTCTTTCACAACTATTCGTTCTGAAATGACATGTCTTGCTTATGACCCAGTGCCTCATGAGAAAGGTTTCTTAGTGTTCTTTTCATTTCCAGGGTATTCTTTGAAGGATAGCATTTCCCATCACGTGTCTGGATAGCTTTCTGATCAAGCTATCTGCTACATCATGGGAATTTCATAATGCTGTGTGCCCCAAGGGAGATGCAGCCTGCCGCATGAGCATGATTCATGGCACAAACTGTGGTTACACATACCTTCAACTCCATGAGGCAATGTGCTATTATAGGGAAATATAGTTTAACCTTGAACTTACTTAAACTTGAATGTATTTTGTTCAGCAAAATTCTGATTTTTTTAACTTTTTGTCCTTCTTCAGGATAAAAATGTAGTCTGAAAGACTAGTATTTCCCATGAACTTTTCAGTATGACTTCATGCATTCACTGCTTAAGCAAATGCAGCTGAAGTATATTTGGTTAGAGGCAGGGTTGTGCCAGAGAAGCAAAAAAAAAAAAAAAACCACAGCCTTAGGAATGATGTTTGGAAGTATGGTGAGGAGCAAAAAAATAGCAGTAATCTTATATAACAGTCGTAGCAACATTTTCCAGTAGCAGGGTAAGGCCAAGTCAGCCAAACTCACACATTGCAGGGCTGGCTATTATTACTGGTGTCATTAATAATTACCATTTCACCATGCAGACACAGATCAGCTGAGAGCTATCATACAGCTGCCTGTTACGTGATGCACTGAAAAGGTTTTTGCTTCCATTCTTCTCACTTCTGCCCTGCATAAGCTGAATTAATTAGACTCTTAGTAAAATTTAAGTTCAGAAGTGACAGGCTTTACTCATGCAGAATGCTAAAATTTCATGGTCTTTGCCTTAAGCATAAACTCAAGAATTGAATCTTAACACTTAACAGAGGCTGATGTATGTTGAGGGTAAAGTAGGTGATGTTTACAGGCAGGAAAGAAGATGAGCCTATGGCTCTGTTTTTCTACCAGCCATCCACACTCAGCTCATCCATGCCCTGAGTGCCCTGTGCTGTGCCTGCCCATCGGACTGCCTCCCTGGCCTCGTCTCTTCTCAGGAAAGAGCAGCTGTTCTTTTGGGGGATTTAATTTCTTTGTCTTTTTTAATGGTTTTTATCTTACAGTCTATCTACAAGTGGGGATAAGCTGCAAGGCCAAGACCAGGCAGGTAAGACAGAACATCATTCGTCATTTTTAATAAGGACTGCTTAACTATAAAATACCAAGCACCACAGACCTTAGCGGGGTGGCTATTGGGAAAATGTGATATTCATGGGTAAGCTGTATATTTTTTTCCTCCATTTGGAGTTGTAATGAGAAGATTCTCTCATGAGGTCTTCAAAAGAAAGGTCTTAGGCTCACCTTGTCCACTGGCATGATTTGATTTTCTTCTACTGAAGGAGCGGACGTTTCTAGGACGGGTTTGCACAGTGGTGTGGAAGTTATAGTACAAGTGTTTCAGGTGACTGAAATTCTGCCTGACCTGAATGCAGAACTTCTTGCTGTTCTCACCTACTTTCCTGATCTGCTGAATGTAGTGCATTCAGAAAATATTTTTTTTAGGAAGGGAGCCAGAAGCCCAAATCACCTCACAGCTTCTCATATATTCCTGAAAATGTCCACGTTTTTACTGCTTTTGGAAGCCCAAAATATTATTTATCAGTGCTTCCATATCTACGCTTTTTGTTTATTGGGTTCACAAGTAGAAGATGCAGTTCAACAATATGTGATTTAATCTTGTCTCCTGCTAATCAGAGATTACTGAGGCTAAAATGCCTTATCTTCCCTCAAGTATCAGAGGCCACATTTTGCTTAGCAAAATATATTATTCATAAACAAAGATATACTTAGATGTGCAGTAAACAGAGCACCAATTAGCACCACAGTTGGTTTACAAAGTATTTTTTGTTTGTTTGTTTGTTTTCATAAGGTTTTCTGACAGATTTCTAAAGGGCATTATTTCCCCCAAAGTATCTTCCAGTTTGGTAATGAGATTCAGCGTTTCTTGTGTCAGGAACAAAATACTTACACAGATCAGGAAATGTAAATACCGTACCCTCCCCATTACTATTTCTGTGACCTCTTAAATATGGAGAAAACAAACTCTAATATTTCAAAATGTCAAGCTCTCTAATGAGGAACTTCTCATGAGAGTCTTCTCATTAGAGAAAGAAGTGGAGACTCCAACCATGAGTGAAATGGCCCGTGTTGCACTACGTGGAGGTGCAAATTTTCTCCAAGTCATGAGGTGGACACGGGCTCCTGAGCAGTTCACTATCACTTAACAGGTTGGATGGCTTAGCCTTGGTAACAGTACATTGGCATGTTCTTGACCCACAGCAATGCAGGACAATTCAACGTGCTTTAGCCTACAACAAAAGATAGTTAAGGTGTCACACCCTGAGTTTGCCTAGTTTGAGAGTACAGCCACACCAGCTACTGCCTCTTAGCCAACTTGCAGTAACCTATCAAGTTCTGCCCATTTGATTTTTYGGTGACCTGCTACTTCCTACAAACACCAGGTTTCTCATCATTAAATTGTTTACTTAACACCCTGGCCAGTGTTTCACAGTGCTAGGTTTTTAATTTGGCAGCACTTGTGTTCATTCAGTCCCGACAATATGAGATATTGAGGAAATCACAGCAGCAGCCAGTTTGTGGAATAATGTTCTGTTACAGAGAGGAGTGCCTACGTGCTGCTAGGGAAAAATTGTATTAACTCTCACTTTCAGATCTTATTTTTTACATTCTCAAGCATTTTTATAGTGAGTTTACAGCTTCTGTTGGCACGTGAGTAGGAAATGGTATACAACAAGTAGCTGATTCTTATTCAAATTATGCTCAGTTTGCTGCTAGAAAGTCTGGTTTATGTTACCACAGCAAATTACAGGATGTCAGTAACCTTCATGTTCTCAATTTGGATGGATATCCTTGCACTGAGTAAGCCAGAAGGAACTTATGTTAGAATTTACGAGCAGAAGAATAATCCAGTAGAGAACGTGAAAGGATGTTTTCTCCTTCTTTACTGACACAATTTTGTTAAATAGAAAAGAAAACTTTAAAAGTTAGACAAAAAATATTCATCTTGCGGAATGCAGAAGGATACTACTGCTGTTCCTAGGCAAATGTTACCCCAGCTTTCAGAGGATCAACAAGTGTGTTATTTCAGTGTTAGGAGGGGAAGTGACAACTACAGGCACTGCGTATTTGCATTTGATTTATTCCCATTTCATCATCATGAAATGATGAAATATGCACCTTACAGCTCTTAGGTATAGCACACACGGAGTCCAGTAAACAATGTTATCAGTTCTTGGACAAGTATTTTCTCCTCTAGAAACTCTTGCAAGTGTCCTGCAACTGTCTCACTCCCCTCAAACACATTTAGAGCATGATGCAAAGCCCAGAGAAATCAATATTCACAATTATTCACAAAACTTCAGTGAATTACACTTGAAAAACTATTATACACAAAAAAGTTGTACCAGCATGTGCTGGAATGAGAATTTAAAATAATATATTTTAATTGTATTTTTTTACTAAAAAGGCAGGGATTAAAAGTTATTTTCATCATATTTGCTCTATGTATATCTTCAATGGCTCTGCAGCAGACAGTGGAACCCAACTCATAGTGCTTACTTTTAAAAAACAGGGGCTTAGAGTGTACTGCTACTGGTTTATGAAATGTAAAGGCACCCATTTTCCCTTTCTTATTGACACGTGTTGCATTTACCTATGACTAACATACACTGTGAGTTGAGCGTCCCACAATGGTATTGTTCTGCAACTTTGCCACTTGGGCTAAAATGTTTCCTTATATAATGCAAACAGTCTTTTGGTCTTTTCTCTAGTTTGACACATTTCTGTTTTGAGGGGGAAAAAAAGGTAAGAAAATAAATTATTTTTATTTCTTCTTGTTTGCAGTTTCCTTGTCAGTACCAGAAATGGTACAAATGACTCTGCAAAGCTACAGGAGGTAGGTGTCGGACACTGTAGAGATCTTTTTTTCTTCCTTTTCTTTTTGACAAAAGGAGGAATTTTAGTTTCTTTTTTTTTCTTCTTCTCTCAAACCAATAGCAACAGTGTTAGTTCAAAAATCTACATATCCCTCTAGGCCTGTTTGAGATGTGAGCTGATGGATAACCTGCAATGATAAAAAAAATGACCAATGCAACGCTTCACTGTATATAAACATTTGGTACTGATTTTGATAGGTACGTGTAGGTAAAGTTAAGCTTGGGCATAACAAAACCATATCATCTGACCTATTGAGAAAGACTACCATGCTGCAGGATATTCCTTCCGCATTGAGCGGGCTCTGAAAAGCAGTTATTTCTCTGCAGATTAGCAGATACCAGCACAATGGGAAGCGAAGCACAGAATTGTTCTCAGGTGCCACTCCTGCTGCTGCAACTCATTGTGCCTTGTCTCTCCAAAATTTTGTTAAGAGCGATTATATCTTTTGAAGTAGGTGGCTAGAGAAACTGTGCTCCCTAAAGGTTCCCCAAAGATTCACCATCTGTCAAAAGTGAGCCATTCTGCCACCTTTATAATTAGCATTTACTGGTACCTCACACCTACGTTCTCACACCTACTGTAACATACTGTTCTTGAGAATAAGCGTATTGCCACACTCTCATGCCGACTCTTCTTCTAAGGCATTGCTATTATGTGTAGTTATAAACCAAGACAAAATGCAAATGTTTACTCTAGGAAAAAGTCATAATGACATCCCAGAGGAGCACATGAGTAAACACATTTCATTGTTGCTTTTTTCCAACCAGGTCCCTGCAAGAGTTGTCAGAAAGTCCGGTTATGTCAAGATGCAAGAGTCTCGGCTCTTCCCACTCACTCACTGGTGTACCCCAGAGGTTAGTTATTTCCATGTATTTCCAGCTAGGAATACAAGGTATTAGCCAATTTAGAGATCAACAAATGTGAGTACAATTTTGAATAAGCAGTTCAAGGTCTTAGTTTGTAAAAGGCATCTCCTCATTTATTTTAACAAGATCAAAATGACCATCTTAATAACAGGTGTCTCATCTCAAATSTATTTGTACCAGTTAAAAACAAAACAAAACAAAACAAAAACCTACCTGAAACTGCAGTGGGCTTTGAATCCACTGGAAGATAAAAGGCCGTGAGGTCTTACAGCAGCTGCAGCATGCCTTATCTGTATTGTGCCTAGAGAGAAGTGAGCCTGCAGAGCTGTGAACCTACACCTTTTATTAATGTTCCTTTTGCTAACCTATCTAGATCCCATGCCACCAAATTCCTCTGGGGGGAGGACCGCCAGTTAATCTCTTAGCAATGTGACCAAAAATGACTACTTTCACTTAAGCAGTAGTCTCCACAAGAGAGGAGAGGAAAGGAAGGGAATTACTTAACAAAAACAAGACCATATGATAGCTAGTGCAAGAGAAAAGAGCTACCAAGACAGTGGTGTAAATAATCCTGATGTTTTCACCACAGCATCACTGAATGGCTGGCGCTCTGGGAAAAGGATCCTGTGGAGATTCTTCTTGATTTGGGGTTTGGTACAGAAGAACCTGATGTCTGCACTAAAATCCCTCCTCGGTTCCTCAGTGGTGCTTCTGTAGCAAAAGGGATCAACATCCGAGTGTTTTTGGAAGCTCAGAAGCAGCGGATGGACATTGAGAGACCAAACCTTTATGGTAAGGAGACATATTTTGGCAAAAGGAGGAATTTTAGCCAGGAGGTAAAATAAATAGCAGGGGGGACTGAGAGGGTAGGGAAGAAGAGGCTTACAAACAAAATGCATGAAAAAGGGACGTATTCAGGAGACATCAAAGATCCTCATATACGCCTTTGTGGCAATGATGCTTCCTAATGTGACTGAAATACCGTTTACCTCTCCTCAGTTGTGGACTCTGATTTATGTGCTGGAGCTACCAGCTTGTGGCATTTTAAAACATAACCACCCATCCCCTGTAAGACCTATCACACCACCAGAGATTGTCATTGGTGTCGCAGAGGCTGCATAATTGAACATGGGTCCATTGCCCTAGCCACTTCACCGGCAACACATACCCACCATCATTGGTGGTGTAAGCGAATACACAGGATTTTGAATTCAGCCAGGCCAGGTGTGGGCTCAGATTCCCTTTTCCCCTTGGTGAGAGCAGTACCTCTCTCACAGGGAAATGTGGCAAGCAGATGACAAGGTCTTAAGCTCCCATGACTAGAGCTGCCAGAGCTTGTGCATCAGACCCACAAATCCCTAGCTAAAACCTAACAGTTTTGTGGTTCAAATATGCCCTAAGATGTAGATGAGGATCATATTTTAAGTACAATAAAATTGCACCATTTAAGGCACAGATTCTTGATTTTTATTCATTTAGATGGTTTTAGTTCTCATGTTGTGTATTTTGCAGTTGAGAAATGAATACAAGGTCCTCACCCTAAAGATATATCTGCATTAAAATAGCATTGTTAATTCGCTGGTGTATCACCCATCTGAAAAGTCCAATTTTGACATCATTTCCCCTCACGTTTGCTGCACAGGATAGCCAGATGGCTCTTGAAATCTTCTGTTTACTTAAGATACTCAGAGAAGCAGGATCTCTCACATAGCCCATGTATTCCCATTTAGAATTACACCAAGGAAGCAGTATGGATGGAATGAGAATTGAAACAGAAATGTCAGAGCATTGTGGAAAATGTGTTTTTTTTCTCTCTTTCTCTCTCCTCCCTTTTTTTTATAGCAAGCCCCGTGCACACATTTCAATATTTACAGCAAACTGACACAGCAAACAGGTTTCTCAGCGCGCACTCTCTCTCTCTCTCTCTGTAACTCCTCAGAGAGAGAGGGAACAGAGATAATCAGTATGAGTGGATGGTGGATGGAGACCTCAGGGAAGAAGGTAGAGAACTAGGAGGGAATGAGAGCAGAGAAAGAGCCTCTGAGGGAAGGAGTTTGCACAGTGAAGGCAGGCAGTGGTAAGCCAAGGTGTGAATTTAATGACTCGTCTTGCAGTCATCCTCAATGGGAGCACTCTTAGTACATGTTAATGGCTTATCTGTACGGGGGAGTTGCTGTGAAGTAAGATAAGATTTCAATTTCAGTTTTGGTGGGTGTGATGTCCATCAAAACATATTATCTTGCTTTTGACAGTTTGGGAGGGAGTTTTCACACCATCTGCTTAGGCCTCCTAAGTATGTGCCTGGGCTGGGAACACTTAATCCAGAGAGGTGGGATTCAACCTTCAGAGATACTTACCTCTTCTCTTTTCACTGACTACATGTTTCCTTAATGCGGTGATTAACCTCAGCCTGGTTCACTGCACCAAATTATAGGCATTTAGCTGAAGCACCACCTCAAGGAGCTTAATCACTGCAGAGTCTTTCTATCTCCATAGCAAGTGGAAAGAGTCAGGCAACTCCTGCAGGTGACCATCCAGCCACCACTTAAAACACCTCTCAGAAGAAGCCAGTCTGTCTCAGTGACCATGTAGGTAATCTTGCACAAGCATCTTCCTACAGCTGGTGTTCCAGGAGAGGACTTACAGCTAAAAAGGGGTGTATCAGGTTTAGTGTACAAACTCCTGAGGAATATCCTCAAATGGCATTTGTCTGCAAACTGTTTTTTTCCCATCTTGCCAACCTTAGGTTGTCTAATGAATTTGCAGTGAGGTATAGCAAGAAGGAGGAGGGGTAAATTCACGTTTATTAGATTTGAAAACGGATTGCGTCTCTAGAGCTGGACCTAATCTGTCTGCCTTCAGTACTAATGCTGCACCTGAATTTTCAGGCACCTAATGAGCCTGCTTTTTTAAAGCAGAAGCCTACGTTCCCTGAAAGGCAATGAGGAGAATAGGTACTTTTGAAAGCCTCTGGAAGAAGACCCAGAAAAAGACGCTTCTCTGTAAATTAAGTAGAAGGTTCAGATCTAGAGATGTTCCACGGCATTTACCTCTCCATGAACGATTTAGGGAACATCAGAGCCCCTCCTGTCGGAGGACTGCTTCACCAGGGCATTAAAATGAAAGTGCCAAAATGAGGCAGACCATGCGCCACCTCTAGAGATTTCAAGACTGTACTGAACTACTGTTCCCAGAGACATACTGGATGAATTCAGTTATTGTCACCCTGTTTGGTTTATTATTACTGAACCATTTCAATGCAAATACAGTCTGAATCGCTCTCATTTGTCTCTAGCCATGCAAAAGGAAGAAATTGTTTAATCTGAGCTAGTGAATGCCTGAGAGGTTATCTCATTGTCAGTTTACTTTCTCCTATTCTCTGAATCAGCACAGAAAGTTAATTGATTTAGTATGACATGTGTTACTCCGAGAAAGTGAGAGAGAAGGAGAAGGATTATAGGTACAATATGGAAGACAACAAACCTGGAGGAAAAAAGGAGGAGAGGGAGGTGAGAGAGACCAAGGACTTCCATAGCAGAGTGATCCCTGTCCACTTTCATATTTCATTCATTTCCTAGTGTAGTCCTTTCCTGTTTCTGTTTGGCTCTTCCCTGCTTGTGATGAAAATAGTTTTCTAGGCTTGCTTCATTGCTGATCTGACCTTTTAAAAYGCCTGTGGATTCTTGTAGAGTTATTTGTTAATTGTCTCCTTGCTTGGTGCTGGTTCCCCAGCATTGTCAGAGAGAGTTTTCAAAAGGTTCAGTTCACAAAAATAAGGTGCATTTTCAAAAATGTCAATCACCCCTTCGGTTTCTCAGCCAGATCCAAAAGAAAAGCTTATCCTCATCATTTGCCAGTGGTGAAAATTCTACTGACCTCATTAGAAGTGATATTTGACTTCCTAACTGAAGAAATAAAGTCACTTGACAATCAGAAGTTATGTTAAGTGAAAAGCAACTATATTTCTGAATATGTTGATCCCCAAATCCTTTGAAAACTTCAAGTTTCTGAACACCTAAGTTCAGAAATGTTGAAATGTTTCAATCTGATGCTTAATAATAAAAAACCCTCCCGCCACATTTCAGTACCACCTTTCCATACTGCCATATCTAAATCTACTTGGGGTTTGGTGTCCTGTTTCTGTGGATTTTTCACATTCATTTCTGTCTGTCTCAGCTGCTGCAAACCCCTCACCGGAGCTGTAGTTCAAGTCTCACTCTCCTCTGTGAGATGAGTGCATTAGGTAGACACCATCTCCCGTGATACATGCTTGTCCTGTGACCACCACAGGTCAGCCAGGAGAGAGGAGATATAGGTCAGCCAGTAAATCCACCCCTAGAAGAGAACTGAAAAGTAAATTGCTAAATGCATTCTCTGAAGTACAGCTTTGATTTAAGCAAAGGGAGTATTGCCAAAACTCAAGTTGAAATAATCTAAAAAAAGGAAAATATTTTAGTATATGACAAAGTAGACAATGCTGAATTTTCATTTTTACTTTTCCTGAGAAAAACTGAGTAATTTCAGATGTCTTGATTTTACCACTGAAAATTTTGATCCCCCCAAATTCTGCCATTTGCTGTGAAAAAAAGATGTTGATTGAAAATTTCTTGCTGATTCTGGAAATGTTCTGTGTTCCTTCATTCCACTGTGGGCTTACTGAAGACTTTCCAAGGCTTTCATGTAGATAACTATGTCAGCCTATGTAATACCAGATTTAAGGAAGGAGGAACAAAACTGTGAGCTTCCCCTCCTAAATTATAAAACGGTTGATCATAAAGTCATTAGAAGCCCTATAAAAGATACAGATTCTATTGAAGATTCATTGATCTTGTTTACAGCACAGCCATTTGCTGTTTCGGCTGAAGTTTCTAGTGAAAATGAATCCGTGTTTATGTCCTTTAATATCTCATTTGTGCCACAGATTTAGACTATTTTGCAGCAGGCTGCAGGGACTAAAGAGATCTTATCAGCCTCTTGCCTATTTGAGGCGCGATCCTTGGGGAGCACCCCTAGAAACTGAAGGGACTGCTTGCCTATTTCGTCCATGAAGCAAGGCTGTCCCTGACATAATTTTTTCATGACCTGTGTATTTATTACATTGCACATGAGTGAGGGGATTTTTTATGTTGTTCATTTAACATTTCTCTTGTTGTTTGATTTGCTCTTTAGGTGTCCCAAGCTCTTTGAAACAATTTACAAAAGCTAAGCAGTGTGTAAAAACTATTTTAAATTCCAGCAAGTTTGGTTCTGGTTCAAATCAAAAGAAGGACTGGACTGCTGTGCCACTGTCAGTCAAAGATCGGCACTTGGCATTTTTATGGCCTGATGTAGTGGGAGCCAGATGAAATACTGAGGATAAAATGTGCTTTACATGGAGAGCATGTGGTAGCACAGTGGATGCACAAAACCAAAAATTATTTACTCTGACACCCCAAACTTATGCAAATGGAAACAATACAACACTGTGTAATGCGTGTACCRATAGATCAGATAACTCCTTTAGACAACATGAGATGAAACCTTTGACCATGTCTTAAAAAGTGGTAGCAATGGCAATGTTTTCCTCCAGTGTTAAAAATCAGGCAACGTCTGGGGCAAAGAAAAAAAGTATTCTTGAGATATAGTAACTATCAGGAATGATATGTCACGGTATTGGTCCCTAATGCAAAGGACCAACTCGGATCCATGTTAAATATCCCCTTGTTGTCTAATTGTCAGTGAAGCAGCATTACCAACAGCCTGCATGCAGACTGCATGCAGTAAATCTGGCTGCTAAGAGAAATGGCAGCCAAGAAAGTTAGCATTTTGCCATCTACTGTCCTCAATGAATCTCTCAAGGAAGGAGGAGTCCTGGTGACATATTCATTGCCTCAGGATAAGTACAAACACAACGTGCAAGCAAATGTGTTGCGTTTCTTTGCATAAATAACTTCATAGTGTTGTAGTGATGGAAATCTCCAGGATCCCTTAGAGGAAACATTATCTGCTTCTCTTTAGATGTTATGCCATGGAAAAAATGACCCAGAAATTGAAGGAGGTTAGTACAATGAAAAAAATCTGGGAACCTTTGTATGACATCAGCTATGAGTTTCTGGGGGATAAGTGTTTTGCTTTGTGCTGCTATGAAAACAAGAACATAGCTTCTGTGGTCAATTTTTATTTGTTAATGCCTATACACATTTTGCAGTTATCCTGGACAGCTGCCAGCTGTAAACATTTGAGATCAGATTTTAATAACGTTATTCACACGAATTTTAATAAGTCCTCAAAAATGGTATCCAAGTCTGGCCTAGCCAACCAGAGAATTTCAGGCTGGATTCTGTAACCTTTATTCACACAGAGCAGTATTCAGCTGCACTTGACCCAATGAATTCAACATTGCGTGTTTGTCTAATATAAAGAACTATGCAATGACGTCCGTATGTAGCCTGAATGGATCCTCTGGAAGCAAATGGAAAAATTTAGCTACCTTTGAATGAGGTACTTAGTATGTTTCTTGGCAATGACAAGTTTGAATAATCATTGTACCTGATTATTTCAAATTATATTTTTAATAACCATGTTGCCTTCCATTCTGCAAGAACGTTTTCGGCAGCTGGAAGTACTTGACCACGTAACCAGTGCCCTCTCGTCTTTGCTGACTGATGTCAATGCCCAACAGACCAAAGCACAGGACACCGGCGGGGATGAGAGCGGTCTCTTGGATGCTGCAAAGAGCAGACCTGCAGTCACACAAGCGAAGCGGAGAAGAATAGGTCAGCTCCTGAAAAGGGCTTCTCGGCAGACAATGCTGCTGAAACAGGGCTCGCTGGCACCTGTGGAAGCCAACTTGCCCGGCAAGAAAGAGCAACCTCGTTCTTGTGCAGCTATTGCTGAGAGGGGAAGAGTCCAGGCGGGCTTTTCTGCACGTGTTACGTTGGGCTGTCTGACCCAGGAGCAAACCTCCAGAGACAAAGGTGCCTCGGCATATCCCACATCCCAGTGTCCACCAACTCCATTGGGGAAAACCTGGGCTTCATCGCACCTAGTTGTAAAACAGCCCCACCTTTCTCCTGCATGTGAGGTGCCCGCCAAAGACAGGCCAGGAAAGGAGCCACCTTTGCTTGTGGCCCACATGCTCAAAAAAGGGGCCAACCTAAACTGCAAGCTGCCAGACTCATTTGAAATGGAAGAGGTGAGGTGGATTTTTGTGTATTGCTTGCTAGCAATGTATCTCCACCCATATTTATGGTATCAGTTTGAATTCTCTTTTTCAGGATGGAAGCTAGAGTAAATTACTTCAAACACCATGTGGCAGCATTATGGGGAAAAACAGTAGGATTTACACTGCTCATTGGGGTTTTGATTATTTTACATTGTTAGGATACTGTCAAAGAAGTTGGCACTGAAATTACTGAGGTAGGATTCATTCAGCCAGTATGATAGAGTAAGATGCTAATGTGTTTTATGCAGCACTAGGTTTGGGGTTTTTTTAATAGAAGGAAGTTGCAGAAACACTAATACATATGGTAAAGGATATTTTTACAGATCCAGTCATTAACCAGGGTTGGGTTTTTTCCTATCTTTTTTTTCCCCTGAGGTAATTTTCTGGTGTGCTCTTTCAGAAAGTTGTATCACAAAATTAGCCTTGGTTTTATAGCAATGTTTGAAATATTTTATCGCTCTGCAAGCTGAGCATCCTAAAACCAGACTAACTCAGAACAGCAGCTTGTTCTCATATCCAGTCTGCAAAGTCCATGATACTCAGCTATCTGCATGTTTTAGCAACAGTGGGTTGTCAGTGGGGGTTCAACATGAAGTAGCAGAGACCAGGATACTTGCCAGTCCCTTTCTTACATCTAGAGGAGTTGTGTGAGCAGCAGTTTTTCTGGCCGTAGCACTGCAGAAAAAGGGCTATGGTAGGATACTCTCCAACCATACAGACTCCACTGGGATGTAGACAGGAATATTCTTCCCTTTCCAGCCGTCCTTCAAGAATGAGGAAAAGGAAGGAGTCCACAAATTAGGCTCTGCTGTAAGAATCGAAGAAAGGAGGAGGAATGGGATGGTTGGCAGCCCCCTGAAAACAGGGGGGGAGGGAGGGACCAGCGAGTGGCTGGAAAAGGTGGGAGGCTTAAACAAGTTTTCCAGTTTTTAAAGCATTGGAAAAGGTCAGGTTAAGGTGGTGGCATTCGTTTTGAGAAAAGGATATTTATCTTTTCAAGTCCTTCTAAAAGTGTATTTTTCTGTGAAAGGTTTGGTGCAGCCTTTGTATCAGCAGAGCTGAGTCAAGAATCAGAGCATGGGCCTGATTATCAGCCTCAGTGGGAGAGAGGGTGTCTTTTGGAGGTCTCTGGCACAGTAAATTTATAGTCCCAAAGCAGCCTATATGTCTTTGTAGAGCACTTAGCATGCTGGACTTGCAGCTCTGTGACTAGAGGCTCACACAAAAGTAAGGACATTGACAGAGCAGTAAATACAGATGACAGTAAACTCCCCAGTTTGATGTCTAATTTGGTGAATGCTGTATGTTCAAATTAGACAGGGCATATGTTGTTTAACTTCTGAGTATTCTCTACCACATCATTAAATTCAGGCTGGAAGAACCATGTACCTTCTGAAACCATCAGGCCACCTAAATCATTAGTCTGGCAATGGCCAGTAGCAGATGTATGGGGAACAGAATAACAGTCACATATAAAGCAATCCTTCCCTTGTATTCTTCTAGCCTTTGACAAGGAGGGGCTTAGAGATCTCTTGAGCTGCAGACTGCACGGAGGACACACCCAATATGCATGTTCATGTGTTACTTGTATCTAATAGATCCCCTTTTCTATAAAGTTTTTTTCAGAAGGAGTTTATGCAGCATCATGACATGATGTTCCCCTTGATACTATGAAAAAGTCAAACGGGTCTTCATTCCTAGAGGAAAAAAAATTCTGACCTTACGTACACTCTTTGGCAAGAATTTGCCTCCATATGGTTACATTTTCTGGGGTTTCTTCTACTAAGTCATTTTTTTTTTTCTAGGGACATTTCTCTAAGGCTGTTCAAACAAGATTGTTAGTGTATTTACGGATTGGGAAACTTTATATATTGATTACTTTGAGCAAGACTTGGAAAGGTTTTGAGACTAGAGCCTGGTTTATGACAACAACAAATATTTTAAAAAGGAGACAACCAAAAAGGAACCATCTGAAAGATTTTATGTTTTCACTTTTAAATGTCCAGAATTTTTTTTTGTTTTTGCTCCTAACCCCCCTCATAATAAGGTGAACACTCATAATCATTACCATCAATAAGAATTTTTCCTCCTCTCTTCCTTTTCAGATTCAGAGTTTTGAGGATGAAACTCCATGTGGAAATGCTCCTGACACCACTTCAGGTGAGTGTTAAGAAACAGAAAATTTGCCAGTTTTTAAAACAGTGTTCCCATGTAGCTGCTTCTAAAGCTTATCCTAACACATTTTCCCTCTCTGCTCCCATAACCTCTGGCATTTGGATGCATTATTCTAGACATGGCAGTCTAGATGATATGACTTGATAAATCATGGGGCTGGAAATTATACTCAGCTTCTCAGGGAGACACAATGAGTGCTCATGAAGAGGGTACCTCACATGCACAGCTCTGAGTGTTTGCGGTCCCTGTCTGATGCTTTAAGCAGACCTCTCTACTCTTCCAAGCGACACCAAAGCTTCGCTCCTGCTCAGTGAGTTATTTGCCAGACTCAGACAACCCCTTATCCACCAATTCTCAGATCCCTAGGAGGTAAGTCAAGCAGGAGACTGGAGATAGTGGCTCTGCAGCCACTCTGTACTCAACTTAACCAGGACTGTGCAACCAGGACATTCTGGTGGCAGCATGGCCTCTGCACCATTATATGAGTCTCTTATACCATGCAGACTAGCACCACATGAGTTGACAAAGCATTGAATCATGTGTTAGAAAATAAGTTATTTGATGAGTCTATGAAAGGATTAAAAGCAAAGCTGTTAGACCAGATGTTACGCTGTCATTTGGGGCAATCTGAGTTTGGATCCTGAGAAGCATTTTCTGGCAGGGGTGATGGTGTTGGAGGAACGGCTGTTCAGCCTCCTGAGCAGGGAGCGCTTGGCCTTGCTCTCTAGTGACCCTTTCCAACCAGTGCTTAGAGCAGGACTAGCTGTTGTTTTTTTTAAATGGGACAGAAATTTAATGTGAAAGAACTAATAAGTATCAAGAAGCAGATAGCAAGGGACAAAGGTGAAAGTTTGGTGAGCCATCACCTTTTGAGGACTACATTATATCACTTTTGGGGACCCAGCACAAATTAAGCAACCCAAGTTCATACACAGGTATCTAAAAAAAAAAATTCAGATATCCACTGGTGCTGGTCATTCACATGTGCCATTGGCTGGAGTGACAGCTAGATTTGCAGGAGTGAAATCATGAGCCTGTTGAAGGCAGTGACAGAGGTTCCATGGACTTCAGTGAGGCCAGCGTTTTCATCAAAGTGCGTGGGGTTTTCTTGGTAAATGCTAGAGCTGAGTAAATGCGATGGAGTACAGCATGAATTCCTCAGTTCTGGAGAGTTTATTTTTGTTTTCAAATTATCTGTAAGCATACATTTGCTGTTTTGCTAGGGTTTTTTTTAACTCTGTAATAGATTGCATACCTATAGCAATCAACTGCTCTTGCCACATCTTCTGGCAGGGTTGTGTGTGTCCAGTCTGTCAATGCATGGCTCCAGTGACTTTTGGGATTTAATGTCAGGTTCTTCTTGCTATTCAGACTGTATGATTTGTCACCTGAGTTACATGAGGTTACTTTGATTTTGTTTTCTGATGGATGTCTTGATCTTCATGAACAAAGACAAGCCCCCATACCAGTAGTCTTGCTCATAGCAGTATCTATACAAAGGATAGCAATTCCCCAGGACTGGTGCAGTGAAAAACACCATTTGGACAAACATTCAGTGAGAAATTAAAAAAAGAGAATGTGGACATAGCCCAGTAGGGAAAAAAATCAAAACATAATAACATACCCATAAATGCTTTTTTCCTTTCTTTGTCCATCTCTAAAAAATTACTCTGCCATTTAATGATGAAGGTCATTAGTTAAAGGATTTAGCAGATTGTATAGGTATATCAGTCACAATGTAAGGGGAAAAAAATAACTGTATGCCCTGAATACTCTTTTAAGACATAGGAATAAGCATGTATTTAGTAGTAATTTCATGACAGAAAATGCAGAAAGTATTTATTTGTTTTTAATTCTGGTAAGACTGTCATCCAGTTAAGTGATCAATCAAAATCATACAAGTAAACTGCATTTATGTAAGATTTATGCCTTTGCAGAACCATAATACTATTTTAGAGTTTTGTTTAAACACTGGAATCTCTCTCTCTCTCTCTTGTTTTAGTGTCATTGATGCTTGGCCTAAATTTAAAGTGGAGATTTCCGGCTTTTTTTTTTTTTTATGGGCTTTTTTCATATTCTTTCTCTTTTTCCCACCACTCTTAAATGGCGTACCTCTTCATACCCATGGGAGTTTTATTGCAACTTCAACTTGCTGTGCATCATGGAAACAGTCTAAAAATTGCTGGTTAAGAACGTAATATTGTTAGTAGTGAATAATACCCAGCTCTTAAGAAGGTTCCTACCAAATTCAGCAGAATGTGGCTCAGACCCATAAGCAGGGGTCCTCAAAATAGGAGCAAGTGAGAAATAGAGTCCATCAGGAACCTACACAAGGAAAACCTCAGTTCCCAGGAGAGCATGCCTGAATTTAGATTTGGCCTCCAAATTCCCTGGGGCACAGGCTGCCTATTTTTCAAGGCTTATGCAGTGCCGGATACCGTAAKGGCCCAGCCCCATTTGGTTGTGGTCTCTGTTGGAAAGGGTGTGAGTGATGATGAAGATGTGAGAGCCTGACATGACCCTGCTGAAATGGGAGCTCACCTGAGCGGGGAAGTGCAAGGTGCCCACTATGAGAAGAAATAGAGATAGATAGGAACAGACTGCTTTGCCTAGATAGAGCATATTAGAGACAGGTGACTTATGGAAGTACTTGTCCCAGTGGTATTGTCCCTTGGCTCTGTAGCCTGGCCTCAATTTTAGTCCAATTGCTTAATTTTCTACACTCCCCATGAAAGCCAATTCCCTGGCTGCTGTGTGTCTTCTTTATATTTCTCCATAATGTAGATTCTGGCTGTTTAACTGCAGTAGGCTTTATGATAAGGCTTTTTTTCCCTCTCTCTTGGCAGAATGCTGAGACTTAATTTTAAAAGATGCTCAAACCCCCCAAACATCCCTGAATGACTTACAGGGAAAGCAGAGTGTTTTCTAGCTCTGTTTTAAAAAATATTACAATCTTTTTTATTAGGCAATTTTATCATTGTTATAAATAAGTAATTGTACTGGGGAGAAGGGATAATCCTTATTTAATTAAATTCATCTATACTCCCAGGTTGGCAGCAACCAGACATATGTGAGACTAATACCCACAGCCTGCCTGTATGCATGTGCAATTAAAAATTCACTCTACAGTAGCACTGGCAGTTTAGTGTTGCTTTTGGCATTTACAAATTCTTTTATTTTGTGACTTTTTTTTTACCATACACATATGCTGGAGCAGATGTTGCTTATTTGTTGTTTATTCAAATCTGTAGGCTCTGGCAGCTAACTCCATTGTTCTGTAATGAAGCTTTATTCACTGTCCTGTATTAGGACCCAGCAAATGCATGACAGGCAGAGTTAGCTCTCAGCAGGAACTACAGTTATTGTCCTTACTTATTGGCTGTTTATATTCTAAAGCTCACAGTTGAGAAAGCTGGCTGGGCAGGGTAAGGGGCTGGGGATGCTGTGTGCAGAGGAAAATTACTTGACTCCACTCACTGTATCTTTGCCCTGATGAGGTGCAGGCTTGCATGTAAACTCATCTGTTGCAGGAATTTCATATTCAGCACTTGAAAAATAGAGCTGTTCTCCCCCTCCACCCCCTCTTCCACCTTGTTCTCTCCCCCCCACGCCCGCTGCTCCTTCCTTTTTCAATTAGCCTTTGTAAAGCACTGGGTTTAACTAAAGGATGTTTCAATGTTGCTCACCCCCGTTAACTCAGCACGTGCCTGAAAATTCATTAGCAGCAACATCTATTAGGGAGGCATCAGAAGTCGGTGTTATTTCGGTGAGCATTGTAGTCACCTGCTCCCCCTTGCTCCTTATTTACTTCCCTCTCCCTCTGCGGGGCGGCCACACACCCGAAAGGCAGGAATTCCTGCATGGTGCTGACCCAAGYGGACACGCTGCTCCCGGGTGCTTGAGTGCCAACAGAAAGGCATTAGCCTGCTGGAAAAGCCCTTGGTAGCCCACGAGGCAATCAATCAGGGAAGTAACCACCTCCATCTGGCTCACTGTGACATGGTAGCTCGCTACTGAAGCGCTTGTGATTCATCTTGTCCCAACGAGTGGTGCCAGGGATCGCATACACCCAGTTTTTCCGGCAGCTGGGAACGTCCTAGCGTCCGCGCACGCTGAGCTAACACATTAGCTCCTGTGACTTATCAAGTAGCAATTCTTTCAATTATCACACCTTCACTCCTCCTACTCACCAACTCCTCTGATGGTTTGGCACCATGGGAATATTTGCAGAATGCAATTGGTATTTCTTTTAATTGACTGAGTGCCAAGAATGTGAATCCTGTTTATTATCCATTATCCATTGTAACGTCTGCCTGCAACTGAAGGAGCAATGTCTTCAAAAGTGCAAGAAAAGGCACGTATATTTCCTATGCTTCAAAGAGTACAGGATTTTCTGTGTACCTTTCTCTAGTTTCAGTATTAAGAAGTGAACAGTTATTTCATATTTCTTATTTGCTGTAGTGCCTACATAACACTGTTTTTCTTCACGTATAACACAGTGACCTTTAGTTTTAAGTACAGATTAAAGGAAAGGGAAAGGCAAAGAGATGGCCAAAGGGAAGACTTGCTAAAGCTGCAATCAAAACCAGGAGCTGAACTTAAAAATGTCCTACAACCACTCTTGTRTTGAAATTGCCTGACATTTATGTTAAACTTTGGCATTGGTTAATGATCACATACAGTCACCAAATATGAGTTCTCCCTTCATAAAACATGACGAATAATAGATCCATAATAGATAGATCCCTCTTTGCAACAGTTTTATCTTCTGCAGGTGACCTGGCACAAAGGAGACATCTGCCTTMTTTAGCCGCTTTGGGTTGCCTCCATTTGTTTTACGATGCCTCAGCCCATATTTTTCCCATCTTCTGCACATGAACCATGTAAAGGCCTTATTCTTTCCCGTTTCTTACATAAGGGACCTGTAAGTGTGAATAAGAGGAAGCTGTATCATTTTAGTGCGTTTTGTAGCCTGAAGAAGTCTGGAGGGAAAGTCCTGTGCTCCCAGAAAGAAGCAGAGACTGAGAGAAAAGAGCAAAGTGAAAAGCAAAGTTGTGAAATTATGAGTCTTCAAACCTTCTTGCACCTTTTCCCTGTCCAGAAACATCCTGAGTTGTCTGGTTCCCTCAGAGAAGTCCTCCTAGAAAGACAATTTACTTCTGCTGCTCTTGAGAATACCGTGGCTGCTTCACTTTGCCACAGTCCTCCTTGATGTATCTCACACACGTGCATATGTCCAGGTTCAGCAATGGATATAAAGATGGAGACGCCATGTTCACCAGCACAGAAACTGGATAGGCAGGAAAGAAAGGAAGTCTGGCAGACTTTTGAAATGGCTTCTGGGAGGTCATGTCACCCACCAGTGGTGTCAGGACACCCTGCACACAGTCCTCAGGTCTAAGCAGCCATCCCAGGAGCTTTGGGGGATTGTATGATTTTCACTGAGTACATTCCTAAAAGTCATTGCACATTTACAACATTTCGTTGCACGTATGTGTCATATTTTAGGTCCTTCTGCAGCAGGCTGATTCATCCTAGTGGGAAAGGATATGCACACACTGCATACTTAAGGCAGATTGCCCAGTGAAAGTTATAAAACCTGCTGCTGTTTAAATCTTAGGGGGGAAAAAAAAAAATCATAAAATACCTTATCTGGGAGGACAACCAAATACTTTGACAACCAAATACTTAAGAGACACTGGTTTAGACTAACGGTGATAGCTTTTTAAACAAGAAAACTTCTGAAACGAAATCTAGTTGTGCTAAAGTTGTGCTGAGATCTTGAAAGGTCTTTTCTAATATTTCCTCCTCTGCCTTTTCCTCCCACACCCTCAACAGAGCATAGGAGGATCGGAGCCTTGCCTGTGCAGTCACGGACCTGCATGTTGCTATACTAATTGTTCCAGTTGACAGCCTGACCCTTTGAACCTTGCTGCAAAATTCAAAATCCCAACCCCACATCCAGCTCAGGCTTTGAGGCAGCTTTGTGAGAACGTACATACTTTTTCTGGTGGCACCACATTGCTTTGCCATGGCTGCTATGAGAGCGTTGATTCCCGTCACTGACAGTGACACCTGTGAGAAAGGGACCTTTGGTGTTATTCTGGGTGTATTTTTATGCTCTAGAGAACTCTGATTTCTTTACGGATGAGAAACATGATTCGTATTCCATAGATCTTCTACATACTTGTCAACTACCGGCTGATACTTAGCATTTCTCCTCAGGAAAATATCACGGGCAAACAGAGGTAAGCTTACTAAGCCTGATGCTCTTAGACCCCCTGAACACAGTTTAATGGCTATTACCATGGAAACAGAGCTATTATAATTGACTGATAATTGTTGATCTCTACAAAGTAACACCCAAAAGCCAGATACCTGTTCTGGCCTCCCAATTGCTTTGGACACTGCTGACCAGGCAGAAGTTGCAGGACCTAGCAAAAACATAGGGGCTTTTCACTCATTTTTCTCAAAGGTCTCTGTAAGGGTTGCTGGAAGCCATCCTCCCTTTTGTGAGGTGCTCTCGGTTGCAGAGAGCCCTACGAGGTTCCCTGCGATCGCTTATTTTTTGTTCATTATCTCTGTGCAGCTGCTACTGGGAGAAGTTGTGATGTAACGTGATCTACAGTGTAGGCTGATGACATTCAGCTCTACCTCTCATTTTCATCAGAAGCAGACACAACCATCACCCGTCTCTCCCGACATTTGGCAGCGGCACGAATCTGAATTAATGACAGTTGGCTGAAGCTCACTTGAAATAAGATGGAAGTGATACTGACTCTCAAGGAAAAGTAGGAGGAGGACCTGGCAAAGTTTGAAACTGTTTCATCAGCTGMGGGAAGATAAAAGACCATTGTCAAAGTGACTGCAATTTCAGGTTTTGACTAGATTCATCACTACTCCTAACCTCCCAGACTGCAGAAACATCATTTATCACAGAGAACTGCCTACAGTCTTCTCTCTTTTCCTGTCAAATTCAGCTCTTAGATTACTCATTTATACTTTTTATCATTTCTAGGGCAGTGTGTTCTTGTGTAGGACAGGCAGGAGACGACGGGAAGCTCTGACTCACGGGGAAGGCAGCCGCCTTGTTCCCGAGCATGGCAGTTTGCAGGGGTGCGTCCGTCGCTCTAGGCGACAGCGTGGGAGATTCACAATGTCAATCTGTATTACGAAACCTGACATGACCTTTGTCCCCAGCTATTAAAATACTTTCTGTAGCTCCAGCCAACCTATTAAAGGGGGTTTCCAGAGTCATGGACCAAATTGCCCGGGGGATATTCTTGAAAGGGGCAAAGGTGGAGACTTCTGGATGGTGAACTTCTGTCACCAAAGCCTACAGACGTCAGTTCTGACCCTCTCTAGGGAGGCATAGGGTGGTTCACTAGTGCAGGAAATTGCATCCTTCTCAGTGATGTACAAGGTAGAGAACATGCTTCTTCCCTTGCCCACGTTCATCTCCGATTTGGGTAGGGAGGAAGGGAAATGAACATTCAAAAAAAAAAATTAAAATGGTTTCATTTTTCTTTAATGAGTAGCTTAACAGAATATTATCAGCTAATTCAGTTCTTCTCCAAAGCTTCCTTCTACATAGGAGCTCAGGACAACCTGTAATGCGAGAGCGTGAAAGAGAGAGCCAACCCGCCCACCCACCAGCCCCAGGCATTTCACAAAGGAGTATATTTATACCTGCTGTCGCGGCGCTGACTGTAGTGCTCAGCAGATGTACTGAAGCTAGTTTTAAATCAGTAAGTATGTGCACCAGCTTTAAAGTATGCTAGCATCTAGTGCAGGTACCAGTGGCTGCCTAGCCACAGCATCGGGGAGCTGACAGTGCACCCTCTCACCCTGCTTTTCAGACAGGTTTTGCAACCTGGGCAGCACTCCAGGCTGCTGTGCTCTGCCTGCTGGCTGTGCTGTGCCACGAGCATGCTAGACATAACCATACTATACACTGAATCTTAAGCCAAAAACTTGGCTGGAACTTGGTGCAAAACTGCTTTTTTCCTCGGGTGTTTTGGAGGAGGACTGAAGCTGAATGCTCTGACAATAGACGTAGATTTGCTACCTAGCTATTTTCTCATGCTCTGGGCCAGTGCAGTTTGCGTCTTTAATGCTCCGTGACCTGGTTCCCTCAAGTGCTTATGGCTGATATCTGGAGAGCATCTAGGTCAATGTCCTCCCAGGGGGACGTGGGCACCCAGACCTCTGCGGGGAGCCGGGCCCTGGGCGAGGAGTGGGAGGCTGCACAGGAGGACAGGCAGCACGGTGTGTGCACTCCCAGTGCCCCTGGAGCTATGCACGTGTCTCCCGCTAACGATGGCTGTGACAGCCAGACCCCGTAGATAACCGTGTAAAGAACTGCAAGGCTGAAGCAAAGAGAGATGGAGCAAAATATCTGTAGCTGTCACACGACATATGTGCCCGCCACCTTTTGTCCCCCCCTGGCCCTGTCTGACCTCCTCGGGGTGCAGCATACATGCACTCGTGTCCCACGTGAGGTCGTTGCAGTCGTGGGGGCTGCAGGGCTTTCCCTCCGTGTTCACAGTGAGTCTGGCTTCACCCCCACAAAAAGAAAAGTATACCTGAAGTCCTCCATATGCCAGTGGTACCCAAAGTAACGAGGAGAAGAACATTGCAGACTGGGTGAGAGCTGGGGTAACTGGGTTTTGACAAGCAGAAGGAAATACCTCAGAGGAGCCAGGTTTTGTTCACCTTGTAAGCTCTTCTGAACATAGACCGTTCTGTTCCATTCATACAGCACCTACCAGCATGGTGGGGCACAACTAATTAATGATAGAAATTGYTTTATGTAGAGCTTTTTTGTTTTAATATATTTTTACCCAGTCACACTGTGTTAGATGGTTGGCATGAAATTTCCCTTCAATTCAAAGGGAGCGAGGGATAGACAGATTTCTTAGCTACACTTGTTTTGAAATAGGAGCTTTTGCTGCATCTGGTGCATTTTGGGGTGTACCATTCACTTGCAAGTAATATGACTAGTCTAATAAGATAGTTTATCTAATTTCTGTTGTAATGTCATTGAAAAATAAAATTTGCAGAAGGACATCGATAAAAACTCTAGTTTGTGCTGGCCTTTGGAAACACGATTTGTGGTTTATGTGCTGCTGCCATCTGGTGCTTGTTCTCCTGAAATGCAGCACAAAACTGAGCTGCAGCTGTACAGAAAGGGGTCAGTGCTGCAGCCCTGCACCAGTGACAAGCAGTTCTGGACTGATCTCTCTTATGGGCAAGCTGTAGAACTGTATATTGCGTTTGGCTAGAAAATAAATGTAAACTAGATCTTTCTCACCTCAGTTTGTTTGTTCATCACCGTTTCTGCAACGTGGAAAGTGAATCAGTGTTATAGAAGTCATACAGGAATATTAAAAGAAAGACTAAAAGTAGACTTTTCCTTTGGGATTTCAGTGGCACTAAATGAAATGTTTATGTTCATAGTCAACAGTCAGTAATCGCTGCAGTTGCCTATGGGGGAGCTACTTCTTAGACTAARGGAAGAGAGCACAGTGTACTGGGAACGAAGCAGATTTTATGGAACATTACCATAGGATCAAGTTTTGCCACATACATGGAAACTGATATGAATAATAACATTTCTTTTCCTGAAATGCTGAAAGTTGTACAAAATAATTTCTTCTGGTGCACCACGGTTGAGTGAGCTTCAGAAAGTCCACTGTTCTCGATAACATCACTTAAAAAAAGGGTTCTTTGTGGCTTATGCAGAATACATATTTTCAGGGGAGTTTTATTAGCTCTTAATGGCCATATAGTAGAGTGTGATACTTAAAATTGATGGTGCCTATCCTCTCTGAGTAGCAGAAGAGGGGAGTAAGCTGCAGCAGTTCTCCCATCACAGGACCGAACCAYCTGTAACTGTGCCATGCAGCTGATGTATTCCTCTAGCACATAGCCAGCTCGTCCTGCAACATCATTTTGTGCGATGCCATAGGCAGGGCAGTGTTGTTAAGGATAACATATGGATTTACCGATTTGCAGAGCAGGTAGTGTGAAATGCCTAAATAGGAAGGATCCTTTAACTACTCAAAATGAACYTATTTCTATTTTGCAGGTACTGTTTGAAAATATATTTTTGAAAGTCCTTTTTTGTCGTAGGACASAAATTCTTGATTTTTTTGCCTTGTGTGTTGCAAGGTTTTGGAGAATCAGAGCCTTCACATCTTCCACACGCTGCCACTAGAGCCATAGTGCTGAGCAGCTTTRGTGGACCAAGCACTTTTGAGTATTTGATGCCTGTGTTTGAGAAGCAAAACACAAAACATCCAGAATGTAATGAAATATCTATTCAGTTCTGGCACTTCTGGGGACATGGTGTCACCTTCATTCACCCCATCTCTTACTGCATTCAACTACTGTTGAATTCAACTATTGTTGAATGGACGTGCTTCTTAAGGCCCAATCAGTGAGATATTTGTGTGTCCATTTAACTCTGGGTGTGGGAATATTATGCATAGACTTAAGACTGAATCTAGTTTCCCTGCTGAATTTAGCCTGAGTGTTTAAGCTGTAATGAAGTTAATGCCTTGAGAGTTTTGTGTGAGAGACTGCAAAATGTCTTTGCTTATACAGTGAAGTGGAAAAGTCTTATTCTAAGTCCTTCAGGCTTCTTTTTCTTTTACAAAATATCTGACTAAATCGTGGCTTCTGTGYGTTATTTAGTCCTGTGTATGTAGCAGATATAGTTTTAGAAATATTTATCCACACCAATGTCCAGCAACATTTAAATAGCTACAAAAATATCTAAAATTTGAACAGCATTGCTAGGTTGCAACCGGCCATTCTGCTTTTTCCTACGACAGGATGAGCAGTCCAGATTTTAATTTGTGAATTTAAAATTCAAATTTGCACAAACGTTCTTGCATTTGAAGTTTTTGTGCCTATGCTTCCCCATGTACTCAAATGATGTAGAAAAACAAATATTGAAGTACATTAATCAATGTTAATGTGATTCAAAAGGCATGCAAAAACTGTGCTATTATTTACAAGCAGTGCAGTAGCTCTCATCGCATCTTTTGCAGTTTGCAAGTATTCTCCAGGCTGGAAACTAGAAAGAGGTTGTGTTATTTGCAGCCAAGTCCACAGAAAACCAGCGGCAGAGTCTTCAGAGGAATGCAGAACTGTACTCCAGCACTTATTTTTTTATGAATTAGGGAATATACTTTCATTAATGGTGAACCTAGGAGCCCGATAGTTTCAGAAAGTTCCTGCACTGACGGTTGTATCTGCATGCAAATAAGGGGAGAGAAAAAGTCTCTTAGTGAAGTTAGATTGATCAAGTAAAGGGCTGGAAAGCTGTGGACCTTTGGGATGTGGAAGGCATGTACTTTCTTATACGATACAAAATGAAGCAGAAACCTGATTAGTAAGTTCCTCTAACCTATTTTTATTTAAAATTCAGGCAGAACAGAAATGGGATGCAGGAGCTAAACTCTCCCACTTCAATTAGCACAGAAAGGCGAAGAGCCAAGGTTTTCCTCACCAAGGTCTTCAGGGGCGATTCTCAGGTTTCCTCTTTCCAGCATAGCCAGATGTATTCTCCGCACAGGGCCCAGAGTTGTAATTTTTAGTTCATAGTTGAATACTGGTCTGCGTCTCTACTTCTTCTCCAAACATACTTTATCTTTCCTTGGTGTGATGCTCTGCATGTATTTGCAGAATCTCTGCAGGTTTGGGTGTCTCCACACACTAGGAGAACTGAGTAGAGCTACATGAATAATGGATATTTTGGTTCAGTGGCTGAACTAAATGATCGGGGAAAAATGCAGTTTGGGTAGACTAGAAAGGAAAACATGTTTTGCTTAATGTTCAGGTGACTTAACCCATTTTTTTGCACCTTTCTTCTTCAAATTAAAAAATGCAGTTGCTTTCAGAAAAGAAAAAAAGCATGTTTGAAGGAGAAAGGTGAGAGCATTTTAAAAGTGTCAAAATAAACTATGTAAATTTTGGCCAACTTGTATCTAAAGACAATCTTCCAGTTGCTAAAAGACTTTAGTTCATTTAAACATAAGGAATTGTTGCTGTGAAGAAGTGGTGTCCCTAAGGTGACCTTGGCTACTGCTGAAAGGGCTTTAGATGCTAGTCCATTCTGAGACAAACCACCACCAGCATCCAGCCTGGACATTTTCAGAAACCTGGTAGGTAGAGGAATTTGTCCTAGGAGACCTAGCAAAGACCTGCTTTGGACCCCTGCAAAGAGTCAAKCTCCTAGTAGAAACTCGGGCTGTGGGTATCCTTGCTGGGTATTAGAGCCTGCCAAGAAAAACTGTACTGTTACCATTGGCAAGCTATTAACATTACTGAAAATTTCACAAAGAGGGAAACTTTATTCCTTCTCAGGACAGCATCAGGCATAGTCTAATTTGCAGTCTCACTTAATCCCTATTTGGGACACTAAGAGGAAATGAAGTGATAGATTGGCCCACTCCTCATGCAAAACACAGTTTCCCCGGCAAGCAAATGCTGCCCTGCATTATGCAAACACTACTTGGCTCTGGTATACAGACATTAAACCAAACTATATTTACATAGGTTGAAACTGAGCTGCCTCAAATTGAAAAGACTATCATGTTTAATCTAGTTTCGGCACAGCCCCAGCCTGCAGTGCGACCTGCCTTCCCAACGCAGCCCTGCTCCACGTTTCTCCCAGGAGCGTGTTGTTCATCTTGAAGTCCTTGTGGGAGCACTTTGACAATCTCTTCATAGCTTTTTTACCTCACCTTGAATTGGAGGCCCATATTCATTTTTACTAAGTCTTTTTTTTAATTCAGACTTCCACTGAAATAGAGGGAACTTTGACTGKCTTTGAATACAGTGTTACAGAGTCAGAAAAACATCTCATCTTTTACAAACCCCTTATCTTCACCTGCCTACCTTCATCAGGGCCTGGCACACTGGGTAGGATCTTGCAAGTTAGTATGGGATGTAATGATTAAATTAGGCATCTGAATGTAGTTGGAAAAGAACTGCAGCTCAGACCCTCAGAGACATTGCTTAGCGCTGGCTACATGGGGAATTTAAGCCTTTACTCTAGGGGTATCAGTCCATTACACATCTAATATGTAGGTAGGTGCAAATTAGATGCCTAACTCAGATGAAGGTGATTACTTGGTCTGAGGATAGGAAATTACAGTAACAAGCACAGGTGAACTGTGCTTAACATGGTTCTCCTTCTACTATACTTCTCTTTTGTAAGTTTCTATTTTGCTAACATAAAAATTGTAGAAACTGGATTTATGCTCAGAATGGTCACTAGCTCCTATTATATTACCATTTTAAATACATACACAGACAGCCTTTCAGAGTGGTTTGAGCCTTGATTTATGTACACACCTTGCATGTTTAACCAATGATAGCAGAGCACACATCACACCTCCTTCCAGGGCAAGTCCAGGAAGACACATGGAGGTCTTTCTGTAGCCTAACTGTAGCGATACTAACTTGGTCTGCAGACATTTCATCCAGACTTTAATGTCTCACCTTGTGCCTAAAAGTCAGCCCACAGCCCACTGCCTCATGTTTTGGGTAGTTCCCTAGCTAGTGCATGAATGTAAATAGGTGGGAAGGCTGCATGGTTGCAATACACAAACACAATTGACTGTTGTTGGAACAGGTGCATCGCATTTATTGTAATAAATGGGTCAAACCTGGCTACAGCCACCTGGTTTTGACCAGGTTAGAAGATGAATTCTAACTGCACTTACTCTTCCATTAAAAGTTACAGGTTTTTTCCCTACATGTAATTTCTAGTAGCATGCCAGCTACTTTGGTATCCTGCATGTCTCAGGAGAAAAACAGGCACCTTAAAACACTAGGTAAGCAGATAATCATAGAATAGAATAGTTTGGGTTGGAAGGGACCTTGAAAGGTCACCTAGTCCAACCCCCCTGCCATGGGCAGGGACATCTTCAACTAGATCAGGTTGCTCAGAGCCTTGTCCAAYCTGACCTTGAATGTTTCCAGGGATGGGGCATCTACCACCTCTCTGGGCAACCTGTTTCAGTATTTCACCACCCTCATCGTAAAAAATTTCTTCCTTATATCTAGTCTAAATCTACCGTCTTTTAGTTTAAAACCATTCCCCCTTGTCCTGTCGCAACAGGCCCTGCTAAAAAGTTTGTCCCCATATTTCTTATAAGCCCCCTTTAAATACTGATAGGCTGCAATAAGGTCTCCCTGAAGCCTTCTCTTCTCTAGGCTGAACAACCCCAACTCTCTCAGCCTTTCTTCACAGGAGAGGCGTTCCATCCCCCTGATCATTTTCRTGGCCCTCCTCTGGACCCACTCCAGCAGGTTCATGTCTTTCTTGTGCTGAGGACTCCAGAGCTGGACGCAGTACTCCAGGTGGGGTCTCACCAGAGTAGAGTAGAGGGGCAGAATTACCTCCCTCGACCTGCTGGCCACACTTCTTTTGATGCAGCCCAGGTGGGCCTTCTGGGCTGTGAGTGCACACTGCTGGCTCACATCCAGCTTTTCATCCACCAGTACCCCCAAGTCCTTCTCGGCAGGGCTGCTCTCAATCCCTTCATTGCCCAGCCTGTATTGATACCGGGGGTTGCCCCGACCCAGGTGCAGGACCTTGCACTTGGCCTTGTTGAACCTCATGAGGTTCACCCACTTCTCGAGCTTGTCCAGGTCCCTCTGGATGGCATYCCGTCCCTCAGGCGTGTCGACCACACCACTCAGCTTGGTGTCATCTGCAAACTTGCTGAGGGTGCACTTGATCCCACTGTCTATGTCATTGATGAAGATATTAAACAGTACCGGTCCCCATACAGACCCCTGCRGGATGCCACTCATCACYGATCTCCATCTGGACATTGAGGCATTGACCACTATCCTCTGGATGCAACCATCTAACCAATTCCTCACCCACGGGACAGTCCACCCATCAAATCCATACCTCTCCAGTTTAAAGAGAAGGATGTTGTGGGGGACCGTGTCAAAGGCTTCGCAGAGGTCCAGATAGACGACATCTGTAGTCCTTCCCATGTCCACTGATGTAGTCACTCCATTGTAGAAGGTCACTAGGTTAGTCAGGCAGGACTTGCCCTTGGCGAAGCCATGCTGGCTGTCTCGAATCACCTCCCTGTGCCTTAGCATAGCTTCCAGGAGGATCTTTTCCATGATCTTCCCAGGCACAGAGGTGAGACTGACTGKCCTGTAGTTCCCCGGGTCTTCCTTTTTTCCCTTTTTAAAAATGGGGGTTATGTTTCCCCTTTTCCAGTCAGTGGGAACTTCACCGGACTGCCATGACTTCTCAAATACGATGGATAGTGGCTTAGCAACTTCATCCNCCAGTTCCTTCAGGACCCGYGGATGGATCTTATCGGGTCCCATGAACTTGTGCACCTTCAGGCAACTAATAACTAATAATGTGGTCTTCTAACTCTGCAAACTTTAAAGTCTGAAGGTCAGTTGTTATTGTTGTAGGATACAATTGAGTATTTGAGACTCAAATAATTTGAGTCTCAAATTGGTTGGAACTACAGCAGCTGAAACATTTCAGCTTTTCAAAATTTTTCCTAAGCCTTTCTTTCTTCATTTTTATGTATGGAAAACTATAGGCCAGACTGACACACTGGAAGCAACAGCTGGCAAAGATGCAAAGGGTAATTGAAACAGCTTTAAAAAAAGTTTAGAGAATCTGTAGAGCAGTCTCCCTGGGGGAGAAGCTGAACTATGATGTCGTTTGTGGGAAACTGCAAGGATGAGTTTTGAGACCACCCACAAAACAGGCAATTTTCAGCAACATCACTGCAGATTTTGTAATGTGTGAGGTGGGAACCACATATTTCTCATCCGAAATAGGAAAGTGACTGACTGACTGATGTGCTGATGATGGTACCAGGACTGACAATGCAAGTAATTAATTTAAAAACCATAAAATGATATCTGGTTTTGATTTTACAGTTGCTGCCTACAAATAGATTGTGTGATTTTCATTAATTGATGCCCAAGATACATTTAATAAAGCCCATAGTCTGTTAATGTGTGAAAACATCGTTTGTAGACTTTTTTTTTTTGCATTTTCCAATTCACACAAATGAGAATTAATAACTCAGGTCTCAGAACTGCTAAGTGAATTGTCATATTTTCATGGATATAACCAGAAGATAAAAAGCCCTAGGATTCAGTAGTGGTTATGTATGCAAGGAACAAGAGAGGAAGTGTATCCAGAGTGTCTGAGTCTCCATCCCTTCCTTTCCCCAGCAGACTTCCTCAGCCTGCTCCCCCAACTCTACCTCTGAGAATGAGGGCATTATCTGAGGATGAAAGTGCAAGTTATCCAAGGGCTGAGAGGTATCGGGATGTACAGGATAGCTGAGGGTTTACTTTCAAGCATTTGTACATTTAAAGAGGGTTGGCTTTYATTCATGAAATCCACTAGTTAATGGTGTATAATTTATTTAACTGCAAAAGTTGGGGGAAGAATTGTTTTAGCCAGATGATGTGGCTGCTAGATTAGAAGCCTTCTCTGGAGTAAATCTAGAATACCTTCCTCTTGCCTTTATGTCTTGCCATGCAACCCTACATCATCTCTGCTTGTTACTGTGATTTCCTGTCCTCAGACCAAAAAACAACAAAGATGATAAATGGTGCCTCAAAGTAGAGACAAACTGGTCTAGGGAGAGGCTAGGGCAGCTCCCTTTCCCTGCAGGAGTCACCTGGTTGAAGCCACCGAAACTACGTAGGTACAAATGAGACTTGGTCTGAGCCAGTTCTAACTATCAGAAGTCAACATTTTTAGCAAAGGAAAACAAGTGGTTGGCTGCTTTATAGGTTATTTACATTGTGTATGTTGTGTGAATATATCAAAATCTGAAATTTGCAGTTGACGATTACACTGGTGAATAAGTCAACAGTTAGTAACATCAGCAGTAGCTATCCTGAGCACATTTTGTTATTTTTTCTGGTTGTAGCAATATTGCAGATTTCTGGCCAAGATCAAGAATATTTCTAGAAATGTACACTTAAAGTGCCCCTGCTTAGCTCTATGTTAATTTTGGCTGGGTACTGCTTTCTGTCCTTCTTTCTAATTTTTCTTATCCTTTTGTTTTCCCCAGCAGAGGTGATGGTGACAAGAACAAGCAGCTGCCAGTCAGACAGCAGTGGGTTCATGGAGGAGCTGCCAGACCCTGTAGTTTTGCAAGTAAGAAATGAGCAATAGTCATCGGTAGGTCTATGAAAACTCTGTAACCCTGGCACAAGTAACATAAAAAAAATCATGGAGTTGTGAAAGCTTCATGAAAACAAATTCATCATCCTAGAAAACCTCAGAAGGCGAGCAGCTTTCTCAGAACTTTGTGCAACTCTTCCACCATGCTAATGCAAGATTTGTGCAAAGTTACAGGCTTTAGAGAAGAAATGTTACAAGAATCTTCGATTCTTTGGTTCATTGGGTATTTAAAGATGTATTTAAAGATGTCCTGGGGGTGCCCAGGGCAAAATAGTGGTGGGCAAACCAGTGTGGTAGAACAAACGTAGTATTTCAATTCTTCGKTTTTTTTCCCCCTTCAGAATGCATCTTTGTCAGGAAAGATTAATTTTATTTCTGACATCCACAATCAAGAAACAGCTCTGTCACATAGGACAGTTTTTCCTATGTTAAATCAAGATTTTCAACAAAAGCCAGATGATTGTGTTGCTAAGGTCTTCATTACAGCTTGCGAAAACATTTTGACAGTACCTAGATCAACAAAAGCATGGAGTGACCAGGGAGAAGAGACTCATCTGCTGCTGACTGCAGAAAATGGCAAGTATCAGGCCTATAATGCTGAGCCACAGACTTTTGTACAAGAAATGTTATGTGACATGGACAAGAAAGAGGACAAAACTGGAAGAAAGCAACTGGAAAAAGAGGAGTGCCTAAAAAAGCATAGTCCTTGTTTTCAGGGTGATACTCAGGATGAAGGAGATCCTAGCTCCTCAAAATTTGATCGTCATTTATATTTTAGTACAGAACACAAAAAGGTGAATGTAAGCTTCATTGAACTGAGTGATATAAACCCTGCAGTCATCAGGAAGAGCAAAATCAGAGGCGAAGATGAAGGTGGGAGGTGCCTGACTGAAAAGGACGTTGGAGTTGCATGTCATGGAAGTGACCATCAAGGTCATACAGGATGTGTTAAAGGACCGTGGTGGGGAATGGAAGTGGTCAGCAAAGATGGTACCCTGCTTGCAGTGCATGAGGTGACAAACAGGCAGAAGTTCTACAAAATGGATGGTGATTCAAAAAATACRAGATGCTTCCCCAAAACAGGGCTCCCAGAAACTCCGCAGCAGGGCTCAACAGTGCAAAGTGGGAGCAGTGCTGCTTCAAGATGTTCTCTGCAAGTATCTCAGAGGCATCCCTCCTGCCTAGTGGAAGGGCCTGGATTAAGTTCATCTGAAGGTCAAGAGACTGGTAGCATAGGGGAGATGTTGGGTGCCCACAAATCAGAACAGGGAGACACTGTCCAAAATGGTGAAGTGGCTTTGTCTCCTCTGAAATCTGTTACTGTTCAGATGTCTTCAGGGCTGGAGTTTACTTCAAGGGTGAAGTACACAGGGCAAAATGCTCCTGTCAGTGAGAGCCTTGCTAGGGAAGATCTTGTGGACTTCTCTGACATGTTAGTGCACCACTCTGAGAGTGGTCCTTTCATACAGTCAGACCCAGGGGCTTYGAAGGATGGTGTGAAGCAGACCACTGAAGCCTCCAGCCAAACTGACATCCATGCTAGGARAACCAGGTGGCCACCACTGCTTCATCCACCCCATAGTCTTCGGACAAAATCAGCCTCTCTTGACACCATGCTTTGTGGCAAATACAGGTCACACTACTGGGGTGAATCCTCCGGTGCTGGGGGTGCACAGGGCAGTCGCTGCTGTCACTGCTGCTGCTGTCACTGCTGCTGCTGCCATGGCTGCTGCCTGTGGACCTTCCCCATGGGCGTCTCTCCCCATCGTCCTGTGGGCTGCAGCTCAAACCATGCCTCCACCAAGCTGCAGCTCTTGAAAACGCTGATGCTCCTACAGGACACTGCAATGCGTAATCTTGCTCCGGTGAGTAGGCTTTCTTTGTATACGTGGACAGCTGACACACTTATGAGCTAAATGCACAAGCTGCCTTTTCCTTTTCTCTCCTGACATGCTTGCTTCTTTAGTGAGATATATCTTGGGAATGTAACTGAGAAAATGGATGGGGAAAGAAGCATTCCCTGCTGGACAAAAATGGCAAACATATCTGTGTAACTTCAGTTTTATTGGGCTGCTTCTTTTAGTAACTTATGTACATCAGTTCCATCTTAAAATGGTTACTGCGAACTGGGTGATAAAGTTTACAGATCTGAGAGATGAGAATGAGTTTCAGTGAGTTCCTGTGAATCAGCTGAGTTACAGTAACTGAGTAATTTACTGGACTGCAGAAAATGCAAGGTTATATGATTTAGTGTAATGCTCTTCTACTGAGAACTCATTTAGGTTATATTACTTAGTGTTTTTTAAAGACTAACAGTGAACACCCAGATACATACCATAAGCCAAACTGCTCTAAATCAAAGTGAATTGCGAGTTCTCAGAGCCTCAAGCCATTTTACCATGATAGAATAWGAAGCTTGCGTTAAATCTAAAGTCCTGCTACGATGAATATTTGCAATAAAAATACCAATAGTAAAAAGTCACCAGATTTTTATTTCTTTGTTCAGAATTGCTGAGAGTTCCCAAAAGTTGTGAAAGACTCAGGGTGTGTTGGGGAAGAAAGCAAGGAAGGGAGTCAGGAGTGGCTTTTGCATCCTGAGAAAAACGTGGAAGGAGCAGCATACCTCCTGCTGGTTTGCAGGCATTGCCATTTTTCCTCTTCTCTTTGCTCTTCATAAGGAAATGAAACTTGAACTGTTGTACAAATTGGGGAAGAAAATTATTAGATAAGAGTTCCAGAAAGTGAAACTGGTGAGTTTTATGCTGCCACATCACTGAATATATCAATCTGCAATGTCTTGTCTTTGAACAGTATATTGGAAAACACGCCTTTTGCTGTTGCCACAAGATGGCAGTGGCAATCCTTATGCTGGACTGGGAAGCCTTTTCTCATTGATTGACTACTGTTTTATCCCTCTTCTAACGGGGGCTAATGGTAATTTGTCTTCCCTAGTCTGCGGACAGGGAATGTGGGAGGAACAGACTTTGCACCGTACTGTTATCCAAGATCTGTTCTTAGGGATATGGCTCCACACCCAAGTCACTGTGCAGTAAGTGAGTGAAATTACTGAATATTAGCCGCTCTGCAGAGATTACAACTATGCCTACTTTGTACTTTGCATTAAAGGTAAGGTAGTTTCTACATCTTGTACTGAGAGAAGCTCGCTCAGGTTACGTCCCATTTACCGAGGGCATGCATGGGGAATGCAACCACCACAGAGCAACTGTTAGACAGTAAATTTACCCTSTTTACATGCACCTTACCTTAAACAAGGTCTTGCATGAGAGTAGTCCTGGAACAGTTAGTCCCCTCTCCATCCTTGCTGAGCCTGAACTCTGAATAAATCTATGTGAACTTGTGCTCCATGATATGCTCGAAGAGTCAGTGCCAGGGGAGCTGCCCATACCTCATCTATAAGGGCTGACGTGACTTTTTACCAAACYTACCCACATTGTGCCTCTTGTACCTTTTGCATGGTGCTTTCTAGATTTTTGTTAGCCTTGAGGAACCGACTAGAAATTTGTCTGTGGCCCATTGACTTCCCCCTAGTGACCTGAATGACAGGAGCTCTTCAAGCTCATTTGGGCACACTTTTTTGATGGCTAGAAGTCCCCGCTCTGCTCAGATTTGGCAGTGGGTAGAAGAAATCATGACTACTATGGGAGCACTGCTCACTTGCACCCCACACACTCCCATCTAGGAACAAGAAAACTGTCTGAGGATCAAGATTAAAGTTTGGGGTGGGGGGCAAATGAGCAATCAGCCAACACTTAGTCTGAAGGCGCTCATAACACATCTGACCGCCTCAGTGGGGTGCAATTGCTGCCCTGACCCACAGCRTTAAGAGCACCAGCTGAGCTCCACATGGACACTTAGGAGAGTTCTCCTCCACTGCAGTCACAGGACTGGCCCTATCAAACCACTTTTAGTCTCTAATTAGCCCTTTCTGGTGCAATCCCATGGCTGTTGGGGCTAGATTTTTTTAATTTACTGCTATGGGACGGTTTCTCCCTGGGTCACGCACGTCAGGAGTGTGCCTGACATAGTAGCTGCATTGAAAGGGAGATTGAGAATGAGGTTTACTCAAATGCATGGGAAGCATCTTTTGCACTCTAGCTGAGGCTGATCCCCCAGCAGGGAGGGCTTCCTCATGTTTCAGGCCTTGCTGGGACTGAAGGACACATTCAAGCATACAAACATGAAGAGATCATCAAAGGACATGATTGCAGGAATCCAAAGAGATTGGACATTTCTATGCTTTGCAAATGTGCCTCTTGTTCCCTATATCAGTTACAGTGGTCAGCAGTGGAGCACATGCTTCTACACTGTCTTCCCATGGCTTACAAGAGACCAAAACCTGCCAAGATGGGAACATGCCAAACACCTTCTTACACTTGGAGCAGTTTCAGCGTAATAGGGGACCATGCTTTCAAAAGGCAGACGGTATTGTCTCCAAAATCATTTGGATGATGCTGTCTGCATTACTGCCCTGAACAAGGTGTGAACACTCAAGGAAAAGTCTTTAATGTGGCTAGAAACTTAGACATTTTGATGTCACTAGTGGGCTGTCATTGTATTAGTCCTGTGCTACAAAGTAGTAACTTGCAAATCTTCTTATAATTTTTGATGTACCATTCCTGCTCATTCATCTCCCCTGCCTTGAGACATTCCTGGTATAGGTGGCTACTTCAGGGTAGATGTAGATGATCAGTCATACTAGATACTTTCTCTCAGTGAAGAGTAATGGTCACAGTTATGGCATAGATACTCTGACCTATTACAGATGTCTACTTCTGGATCAGAACATTTGCTCTGTTGCAGTAGTTGCATGTACATCTGTTGCAGTAAATGTCTGCATTTAGTTAGATAAATCAATTCTAGGTTTCTAACTGGTAAGAGATGAGAAATTATCAGTGTAACACTTAGCAGAAACCATCAGGAAAGACACTTTTCCTTCTCATAATTCTTATATATCTTCCCTCTCCCTCTCTCTCCCTCTTTATCCTTTTCAAAACAGTTTCTAACTTCCAGTGGACAGTAATATAACCTATCATTAACCCATAGCAACTCATCCCGCTCAAATACAATGTCTGACAACAGTGCAATAACATCAGAATTTGGCACATTGCATCAGATCTTTGATCAAAGTCCTTTTCCTCTTCAATGGCAAAGATGAAATTCTCACTAGCTCAAATAGCACCAGCAGTTAATCCTACATGCTTTAGGAGAAAAAGTGGTGACTGGGATGCGAGTGATGCACCCAGAGCAAACTCACTTGAAGTGCTATCTGGACTTTCACAGCAGCTGCTCACAGAGTCCCTGTTGTRCAGGTAAGAGGAGGACCCATGCCGTTCGGGCTCGCAGCTTCAAACACACTCTATGTGAAAGTGCTCAAAGAAAAATARTAAAGTGGGGTGTCTTCTTGCTTTTCTGTGTAGTGTACCCTCCATGAAATAGAAGCAATGAAGAGCTCCTGCCAGCACTTCCAGGAGAAGCTGGATGAGATTGAACAGCACCTGACCGAACAGCAGGTGCTGTTTTCCAGCACAATGCCAGATGAAGGAAGGTAATGGCAGCCCAACACACTTACCTAAMTCCAAAGCTACCATCAACTACACCCCTTTGGGCACATGCAACATGTCTGGTCACTTGTGTTACCACAGCACTTCTGGTCAGTGAGGTGCAGCTGTGGGCATCCTGCAAGTGGAGGAGAAATGTATWGTGATGTGATTTTTGCTCAGAGGAAAGTCCAGCTTCTCTCCACACTGTTCAAGGCTCTTAAACACGAGCATTTTGAAGGGGAAAATTGCTCCATAGATGCAGGCTAGATTTTTAGTGTGCAACTACTATGTTTTAATAGTAACAGGAACACAGGAACAGATCTCAGTCAGCTGGAGCTCGGTGTCCCAGGTCAATGCTAGGTTCAGGGAAGGAGGTGGGAGTGATCTCTGACAAATCAGTCCCTTTAGGCCATGTACTTAGTGCTCATGATCAATGGGGTGATGATACAGGAAAAATTGAACTAGCTGTCCATGGATTCAGCCCAAGTTCACGGGATTACTGAGAAGCCTCAGGTTCACAAAAAGTTACTAGGGGCTTCCAGTCTTGAGCTGCCTTATGCAGTCTTTGTGCTGGCGATAAATCAGAAGTGATAAACCTGCCCAGACTCAAGCTGGCTCTGCAACTACAATGTGTTTAATCTTGCAACTGGGATAAACAAAGAAATGAGAGTCAAGCAGACAAGGGCTGTGATTTATTATTTTGTAAGGTATCCTGTGATCATGGGTAAAAACAAGACCGCAACAGAGGGAGATACAGGCGTTATGCTGGGGCTGAGGAAGAGGAGGGTGTTCACTGCTCGCTCAAGTGTGCTTTCACTGCTGTCCCTACAGGGAGGAAGGCAGACATCTGCAACTCTTACGGCAGGCCGTTCGTCAGGAGGTTGCAGAGCTGGAATTTCGGCTGAATGATCAAGCTTGCCAGATCAGGGAGGGCATCCTTATGGTACATTGCACAAACCGCTGCTCTGGGTCGTGTGGGGAGAGTTTAAAGTCTGTCCTGCTATTCAATGTTCAAAGTGTTAACTCTCAGGTACATCTGAATAAACGTTTCAGCGCCAAGAATAGGAGGATTTCCAATAACAGACTTACAGTTTACATCTTTGACTCTCTTTCTCTTTGACTATGCTGCTTGAGCTCAACCACCCAGGAAAAGTGCCAATACTTACAGAAGTGATTGTATTCTCTGCTCTATAAAGGTCCTGTGATTTCTAGAATAAAGGSACAGGCAGTCAGCCTACAGAATTACTGATAAATGGTTACTGGTCTGGTTCTTTTCTGGAACAGTTCTCCATTTGATAAGAAAAGGTAAAGAAAACATGATCCGGGGATCGGTTACTTGTCTTTGATTCTTCCCTGACAAACTTGGGTTAGAGGGTCAAGACTGCAATGGTCACAGATTGAAGTCCATTTGGAGATTTTCCATTAGGCAATTAGATCTATCTGTTGGAATAAAACATCCTTGAGGCCTTTCTCCTCCTTTTTATGGCAACATCTCCTTTGCCAGATATTGCATGTCTTCTTCGGATCAAGCAGAAGAAGCAGGCATGCTTCATATACTCTTGTGTATCCTGCTTGATTCCTTTTATTATATTTTTATTACTGCAATATGCTTTTCCTTCTATTTTCTCTGCAGCAGCTGGACCAATTACTAGTAGAACAATCCCATCTGTTTTCTGAGCTCGGACTCTCTGATTGGAAGGGAGAAAGAAAAGCCCAGAATAAACAAGCGTTTCCAGATGCTGCTGACACTGCGCATTCTCGAAGTGGGTGCTCAGAAATAGTGCTCCAAAGAGCTCCTAGCAAAACCACCACAGCAACAGGCTCACTCTCTGCCCTGCAGTCGGGGGCACCCCCAACGCTGTTTCCTACCAGGAGAACACCTGAGCCGAGTTCAGCTGAGTCTGACCCACAGGAGCTCTCCACCAGTAAAAAGGAAATAAAAGGACCTCCCCAAGCAAAAATGGACTTTAAGGCATTTTTACACAATGTAAGGAGATGTTTCAGTCTCATCCTCAAGGTTTTAAGTGGAAGGGATCACTGACCTGCAATGTGGTTTTACTGTTCTGTGTCTCATTGCCACAGCCTAGGTCAGGACCCTTTCCCACTAAGTCATGCGTTCATCCGAAGGGATGGAGCCTGTGTTTCAGGGCACTTTCAGTCTGCATAGGCAACACAGGTAGAACTGGGACTGGACCTGCCTTGATATTTCTCAGTAAGCTGTGGCAATGATCTAGATGCTCCAGAGAGAAGAACGTATAAATACATGGATGGTATTTGACTGGCTTGCTTGAACTTTGAATGCAACTGTTTGACTAATTAGTATATTCAACCCTCTCCACCCACGTGAAATTAGTAATTTATGGCTTCAATTTGCAGAGACAATTATCCAGTTTCACAAGGGAAGTCAAGGCAGTGAACTGGAAGGTTTGTTGTTTTTCTGAAGAAATTCAAAGTCAGCATTTCTGACTGATCTGATCTCACAATGTAACCGTAAAAAATTGTTTGCCTGCCTTTCTGAGTATAAAATATGCCTGGAAAATCTCTTAGATAGCTGCCTTATCATTTAACGGTCCCTTCTACCTAAGCATGTGTCCCAATTTATAAAGGATTGATCATCCTCTTAAATGAACAATTAGGGTTAAATTCTGCGTAAACTTCATGTAAACATCATCGGAGGGAATGCTCTTTATTGTAGTCTTACACTACTTTCTTGTTTTATGTTGATATTACCACTGATATTATAAAGCAGAATCAGGTTCTTTAGCACACAATTCAAAGAATGAGAACCATAGGCAGTGAGGAAAAAGGAACTGAAATATTTGAGATTATGTTTTGTCATCTTTTGCACCCATTTCCTTTTAAGACTAGTCTTGGTCATTCTCTCAACATACAAAGAAAATAACACTTTTTTCCCTTTTTTTCCAGTTGAAGAAATCTCTCCAAAATTCTTTAGGTAACGATTCAGCAGAAGGAAAAGACTGATGGAGGACAGACTGACGGATTTTGGTTTTAATAATTGTGACCTTTTTCCTGAAATGCATGGTATATCACAGAAACAAATGAACACAACATCGCATTATAGAAGGTTCTGATCACAGCAGTTTCATTTGCAATGAGATGACTGGCCAGAAAAGTAGGCATTTTTAAAGGATATTTCAAAGAAAGGCGCTATGTATTTTGCTATTCTGTGATTGCAAAACTTACTATGCTCCTATTGGCAACCACATAGGATAGGGCTGTTCTTTGCAAAGTCATTTAAAAGGAAGAGGAGAGGGCTTATTTTTTGAGAAGAAACTTAAGAACTTGCAGGCAGCCCAGGAGACACCACTAGAAGGTGTTCTCCTTATAGCCAGTTATTATAACACAGTCCTTCAACAAATACTAATCCTCAAGCCCAAACTACCTTGTATAGTCCTAGCCACTTTCTAGCTTTTAACTTGCTACTAACTTGCTTCTGACTAATTTTATGAGGCTTGTATCTACTGTCAGTATCAAACCAGAAGCTTACTGACAGTGTACAAAATGTTAAATACCCGCTCTGTCAAACTATTACTGTGGATAGTCTCCTGGCTGTCCTCTTCCTTTCATATTTGCTTCACATAAATCCAATTAAAAACAAAATGAGATTAGAAACACAAGATTTTCTCCATTATAAACCTTGAATCAGAATCCTGGTTCACTTTTCTGGGGAGCGCGCAGAGCTTGGATTCATGCAGAAAAAGCCGTGAGAAAAGACCTCTCAGGTTTGGATCACAGCAAAGAAATTCAACTGGTTCATTTTCAAAGCAGTGCAGTTTGTACTATTGCTTTCAATTTAGCACTTCCCAGACTATGAGATGTCCTACTGGCTTGTTTGTTTAGTGCTCTGAAGGGATCTTAGGTGTCATTTAGGCTTTGGTGTTGCAAATCACAGCTCTGCGAAGGTGCAAATAGAAGTAGCATTTGCACATGTTTAAGGAGAAAATGGAGTCAAACATGCTGAGCAGCCTCGAGGCTCCCTGCACCTCCACGTTTCCACAGATGTTCAGGGTAATAAAATGATTGGGGGAGAGAAGTACATAACATAGGAACTGACAAGATCCTCCACAGCTTGCTGGGCCATGAATTTTACTGGTTGAAATTTGCCCCTTTCTTGGGACCCCGCATGGGATTTCTACACCACTTCCACACTATCAAGTGTTTAAGAGATTATACATCAAGGTTTGTGATTGTGACAGTATCTTCAGGCAGCATGCAAACAGGACCAAAGCATCCTTCACCTAAGTTTTGGTCGAACAAGCAATAAATTTGGCTTAGTTTTTTCTCTCTCCACTGGCTTATGAACTGCACTTGCAGATGTTGTACCTCAGTTTGTGGAGGAAGGCAAATAAAGAGCATGATGAAGGATGTACAATGATGCCAGTGCTGAAGGTCTCCTGGAAAAGAGGATGGCTAAGAAGCTTCCTTACCTCAGCTGCACCAGGGCTGTGATTCCTCCCATGAAGYAAGATGGTTTTTGAAAGCGTCACTGCAGCATGATGCATTAAAGCTCTGTAGGTATGCGATGCTGCAACTGCTGTCTGCCTGACTTATGTCCATGTGTACAGAAGACAGTATTGGCAGGTGGCAGCTCTTCTTGATTAGAAAGATCATGCGGGACCTCTGRTGCTATTTGAATTTTACCATCTGTATTCTCAACCAGGACTGAATCTGACTCCTGCTAACAAAACTTTCCTGTTTGAATAGCCTCTAGATGATTGGTATGTGCAATCCCATTCCTCATTTAAATTTAATTATAAAATAATCTCGTGCAAGCTATGGACAAGCTAGGGTTCCCCCATATGCAACACTTAGACACCCACAAATACGGTTACCTTGAACTTGTTTGCATTTATAGCTAGATAATCTTTCAAGCCCTCAATATTATTTTAACAGTTAATCTGTAACCTTGTAGCAATAAAAAACATACCAAGCAATGGGAAAAGGAAAAAACTTCTGACTTATCCTAGAGCACAACGAGTGATATTTCACTTTGATATTTCACTTCATAACTCCTCCAAGCATGTTACAAGGATGGCTGGACTAAGCCTCATAATGCTGCTGTTGAAGATGGGAGAGAAAAGAAAACACGCAGTAATTTTGTGATCAGGAAAGTCCGGGGGTAGCATGGTGAGTGCGGGAGCCAGCTGTGCACCCACTTAACCTCACAGTGTTACCAACCTTTTAAACTCTATCATTTATTTCCCTTTAGGGCAGTCATAAGCAAATATGGTGGGAATCTTAATGATAACTCCACAGAATTAATGAAATAATAACATATCTGAATATCATAATTGCTCTAGCTAGCTAGAACAACACAAATTAGCTTGCAGGCTCACAAGGCAGCAGGTCATATCTGGGGCGGGGGGCAGGGAGGGGGCTACATTACTTGTGAAAAGCATTAGCGCTAGGCAGTTTGCAAATTTGAAATCTGAAGAAAACTGACCCTATGACACTGCAGGACTTCTCACACACACACACACACACAAAAAAAAAAAAAAAAAAAAAAAAAAAAAAAAAGAAAATGAAAAAAAAGGAAAAAGAGTAGGTGGAGAAATGGAAGTACTTGAGCTAAAGAAGCTAAAGACTGTTTTCCTCCGTATTCCACCTCTCCAAAACTGAAATAGGTAGAACCATTGGCTCTGTTTGACAGGACTGTTGAGGCCCCACAAAGGTCCATGCAATATAGCTCAGACCTGCTATGGAAAAGGGTAAAACGCATGGGGTGTAGGTATGTTGCAGTGGTGGTTCTTCTCCCTGCTCTCCAGTGCTCTTTCGGCATCTCTCACCTGCAGAAACCTAAAACTGCCACCTGAAATCCTTGTAACTCCCTGTTAAAGGCTCAGCACTTTCTTTGCCCTGGTCACAATTTCTGGCGTGCAAAGGCAACATGCAGCCTCACCAAAGCAGGAGGGAGGAAAGGAGCAGGGCGGCAGGGGAATTCAATTAAAAAATGGTTCCCTAACAGAGGTAGAAAATTCAAAAACTAGTGATTGCTTTTGCCCACCCTAGTTCAGTAGCAATTTGTGTCACTCGGATTTTACTTCTTTTGTCATTGTCTTTTGCCTTCATTGGTTTTCCCTGATGCCCCATAAATCTTTAAACCCTGAAGCTAAAAGAGGCTGCATTGTGCACCAGCTTGAATATTGATTTTGCTAGAGAGTATAAAATCTAGAGAGATAATAAGGAAATCCATCTAAGGTACCCTGCCAAGGGCTCCCATTAGTTGCTTTACCAGGCATCAATTCAATAAACCCTCGAGAGCAGCACATGAATAAACATCAGAGCCTCTCTGGCATGTTAATGCATCAGTTGCCTAATTGTCAATGCTGCCAACAGAGTCCAAGAAAAGTACTATCTTGGGAGTTCAAGCCCCTTCCAACTTCAAGTCCAAAGAAGATTTGACACTGGCTTAGAAGAAGGCAGGGCTCAGGAGAGGGGGTGTGACAGCCAAATAACATGAGCACGGCTGCTTTAAACGTGGTGCTGACCTCCTGCTGGATGCATAGCCCAGCTGTATGCAATCTGGGCATGCTGCCGCCGTATTGCATCCCAGTGCATGGTGATGAGGTGCTCCAGGTCAGGCCCAGGGCTTTCCCTGTGCAGGACTGGAATTTGTGTTTGAAGAAAAAAAAAAAAAAAAAGAGTCTCAAATCTTGGCCTTCAAGCAATAGGAATAAACTGGTCCTGAGCTGATAGATATGAACTACTTTCTCCTCCAGGGCTACCAGCGAGCCCGGGTGGCAAGAACCCGGCATCTTATTCCGGGCTCTACCACGTGTTTTCCCTGTGACCAGGGCCTTTTTCTTTACCCGGTGAGGACTCTTATTCCTGGCACAGCTTCTTTCTGTCTTATCTAATGAGGTTTTAAATTCCTCGCAGAGAAGTTATTCTCTCCTAATGTGTTCATACGGTGCCTGGCACAATAGGGGCTTAATATCAGTTGGGACCTCTACTTGCTGCTGTGATAATAATTTTATGAGCAGCCTTTCATTAAGATCCATTGCTACTTAAGAAACAGCTGCAGCGTCACTTTATAAGGCTGTTGACTGTTTTAACTCCCTCTGCTCCAGAAACAAGGTTTTGATCTTCCCTGTAGAAATGGGTATGGGTAAAAGAGGCTGAAGCATGAACAAAAAGGCAATTTTGCTATCAAATGGGAAAATTCAGAATCAGAACATCTGAGACTTCGAGGAATTAAAAGAATGTGAAACAACACTGTTCTCACCTCGCTGGAGAGGTGCATTTGAATTCATCCATCTTAATTTCATTCTTTTCCATTGTCTTTCAATGGGCGCATCACTCACTCAATTAGCACAGATCACAGCTAGTAAGAGGGACACAGGTGTGTCCCATTGAGGCTATTCAACCTTAATATGGGAAACATTTATTACCATGACAAATAACACAGAACACAGGCAGCCTTTTCTTGATTCCCACCCCCCCATAAAAATAGAAAAGGAGCTCATAGTTAATGATAGTCACAGTAGTAGTGAGGAGGCAAGAAGCAGGAGAGACCAAAAGTCAGGAGCTAAGAAGTTTTTTTCCCCTCTTATCCTAAGGGAGTGTGAGGGCTCCCTGGTGCCTCACCTGAAGATGTTGACACATGTATCCCTTGCATGTCACTGGCAAGCTCTGGCCCTGTCACCTGCAAATACACAGACACGTGAAATATTCCTGCTCTTCTGTGCTCTCTGCTTAGCCAGCTGCCTCCAGGAATGACGGCAGTAAGTATTTATTAGAGGCACTTTAGGTAAAGCAAGCATCTGCCAAGGGTGGCAGGCTGCCAAGGGTCCCGAGAAGGAGCAGGATGAAGGTTCTGGGTGGCGAAGAAAACTGTGACGCTCACCTTGACATTCGCATGCTCTATCCCATTTCGATTTCACTGTACGAATTTTTGGGAAATTGCTTTAGGTCAGCTCCTAGTCTGTGAAGATACAGTAAGATACATCTTTCACAACAAGCAGAGCTTCCTTTCCAACAGACAACTCAAGTCAAGCTATTGTAGACCTACTGTGAAACAAGGGGTGTGGGGGGAGAAAAGTCTGTAGTTAAGCATTATCTTGCTGGTGAATTAGCTTTTTAAATGTTGCCTGGACTTTCCAGAGGTTTTTCTAAGCTACTGACAAAGAGGAATTATGGGGAGTAGGAAAAAGTTATAGTCATTTAGGAAAAAAAGAAAAACCTAATTACTTGAAAACTAGGGTCTATTGTATCAGTGACACTTCTGTAATGTCCTGCATAAGGGCTCCACTGCCCTTAATTTTTGATCTACAAGGAATAGTAATAATGAGAAAATGTTACTCTTGTTACATCAGGAGAGCTGTTCCAGATCTAGGGTTGCTCTAATCAGAGCAGAGCATGTTGGAAGCAGGGTAGCCTGGACTCCTCGCATCCTTGTCCCATTTAACAAATAGAGAAGTGGAAGCAAGGGCACCCGAGTCATCCCAAACCAGGCCAGGCAAATGTGAAAGGTGCCTTTCTCAGGCTTGGGTTTCCTGCTAAGCTAACCTACGGAGGAGTGGGAGAGTGTGTGTGTGGCTGAGGGTGGAGGAGAGCTGGAGTGAGATGTACAGGGGAATTTGGAGCAGCTGGTGCCAAAGAAATTTCATTCTGGGAGCTGATGCAATAGCCTCCTGGTGTCAGCAGGTTGTATCCAGCTGTTGCCTAGCAAGCCCATCCTCAGAGACAGGCACTGGGAAGCAATTGCTGCCAGAGCACGCAGTGGTTGGGCTGACTACCACCCAGACAGGAGGTGAACGAAGGGGCTTGTGAGCAGCATGGGGGAAATGCTGTAGCTGTGGATGGGACAGGGGAATCTGAAAACAAGGGGCAGACACAGAAGGAAATAGAGAAAGAGCAACAGCTGAGCAGGTATAATGAAAATGAGAGACCTGAAACTAGACAAAGGAGGGATGAAGCAGAAGTTCATATATGTGTAGATTCATCTATTTAAAGGTAGGTCAAAGGTATGAGTCCAATACATAGAGTTCCTTCAATGAAATAAGTAAGCTGACTTAGCCCTCACTTAGAAACCTGGGGAAATAAATTCACTTGTTGCTYTTCCCAAGGACACTTATGAGCACTTCAGGATCACAGACTAGCAAAGGGGTTGAGGACCATGGTCAGATTAAGACAAAGCACAGAAAAACAGTCAATTTAAGGCTGTCTAAGTCCTCGATATAGCAGCCAGTGGTGAAGAACATAAGAAATGGGCTCCAGGGCCAAACCACCTGTGACAGGACTGTATCTTTGACAGAGAAACCAGGAAATGTTTTTCAGGGAGAGCCTGACTATTTTGCAGGCTGCTCTCCTCATATGTCCCCAGCAGCCACAACGGTTGGATAAGGGACATTAGTGTGTATGTTTCTGTCTGTCTCCATTAGCATATGTTAATGTTACAGAATCACAGGAAGACAGGTTGAGAAGGACCTCTTGAGATCATCTAATCCAACATCCCACTCAAAGAGGGACTAGCCTGCCTTCTCCATTAACACATCTAATCCTTTTTGTACCCTCCTACCATGAGATCCCACTACTTCCTGTGGAAAGAAAGTCCAGAAATTTGCTACTTGCTATGATGTGAACTCTTTGTTTTATCAGTTTTAAACTGATCTCCTACTTTTGATGAATGGCCTCTAGCTCTAGAACTGCAGGATTTGGTGCAAAAGCAGTCTGCATTCACCTTCTCCACCACTTTCCTGATTCTATAACCCTGAGGAGCCTAGCATCTCCAAACCAAAGAGTCCCAGACTCCTTTGTCTTTTCTCTCCAGGCAGTTCCTCCATTCCCTTAATCTTCTCTACCCAAATCTAGCTGGATGCCAACAAATGTTTTCCGGATTTTCAACTTTGTACATTCCTTTCTGAAGTTGTTAGAAATTCCAGCGAATTTTCCCCTCCAGTCCAATTTACAAAGTCAGCTTTATTATAGCTACTCATTTCTGCTGCCATTCTCCAATCTCACTGGATAGAGCTGAGTTTGAAGCTGTTTCCCTCTTCTATCAGAAATATCCTAGAAGAGAGCCAAGAGTCCTTACGAATTTTGAGCAGAATCATCATAGCCTGMAAACAAATGCTCTGCTTCAAGTTCTTTTCTCTCTTCTGACTCTTTTCTCAAAGTTCAACCCTTGCCAAATACAAGTCTTTACTCAATTATAAATATTCCTCTATCATCACAATTGGAATCGTCACATCTATCGTATCGGAGGTGTTATGGAAAAAGTACAGTCTCTTCTTCTTATCAAAGTCAAAAAATAAACACATGGAAGAAGGAGGAGACGTAGGGTTGACAAAAGATATGGGACTAGCATGAAGACAGGAGGAAGAGAGAGAAGCACAGTGAGAAAGAGAGAGGACTGAGGAGAAAAGCAGAAAGAGGATCACAGAGTCAGATGTACATGTGGCTGCAAACAGGCAAAGCAGGAAGCCTGGGTCCCTGTGCTAGACGCTGTGCTTATGTGCCAGAATGGCTATTGCGAAAGGGTATTCTGTCTTTCCTGGGAATYCACAAGGAAGGCAGGGAAGGTCACAAAAGCTACTTGCCCACCTGATGCAGCTCCTGGACAGTAGGCACCTATCCATGGTGAAGAAAAGCCAGGGATGGACATCAGCAAAGCATCCGGTCAGAATGAGTTTGCAGATCCTGGCTAGGACTGGCAGATGGATCAATGATTCTCCCTGTGTGCTGTATGACTGTGCAGACACTTTTTTGTTACTGTTTTCCCCATAGTTTATAGTTTTACTCCTTCTTTACTCTTCTATTCTTTACTTCTGCTATAGGAGCTCCGCTGATTTTTTTTATATCATATTCTCTCAAATTCAGTCTTTTTTTGAGCTCTGTATTGTAGCCAACCTGTCAGGTAAAGCTTTAGAGTCCACAAARACAAAGTCAGAGAGTCTCGGTGGGAATATTTAAGCAATAGGATGTGTTGGTCTTTTGCTAGGCAGCTAGCACTGTGAGATCGCAGCAAATTCAATACAAGAGGGATAATGTTAACACAGTTAAGCATGAATTTAGACGTGTCATTGCTAATCCCTAGATTAACAAGAGGGAAGGAAATATGTCAAAATAATAAAGTACCTATTAAAAAGGCTGTAGAGACAGACACTGATCCATAGTTAGCACCGATAGATGACAGAACATCGTCAGTGAAGCATGAGCCGTCATCTGGCAAGGCTCTGTTCTGCAGAAACCAGACGAGTCAGGGATTTATGTCAGACTTGCTAGGGATTTCCAGACATTGAAAGAAAGAAATAAGGAAAGCAAATTTGGAAGAAAAAAATATTTTTTTTTTTTTAAATTCTCACCTTAATTTGGGGTCTTTAGGACTTTATCCTTTTGTTCTCTGGGCCTACAGGGGGAAGTGACGATCCAGGAGGGTACTCATACGAACTGTGTGAAATTGCTGTCGCAGTCACTGAAGCCCTTTTTGGAGCAATAAATTAATTACTTTTTAGATCATACAAGGCAAGAGGATAAAGGTCTCAGAGCAAGACAGGTAGGAACCCCAAAAGTCTGACAGCTGGAGAGACTCAGAGGCTATGTGAAACACAGGGCACTAATCCCATGCTGCTGATTTAGTTTATCAGCTAACAACACGTAGTGAAACTCTGGCTAATGCTGCTKCTTAGTGTTTGTTAGTGGTTATGCTTTCCAGAGGGGAAAGGAGAGTCTATAAGCTGGTTTTTAAAGAYGCCCTGGGATGAACCCACCATCCCCTCTGGGGGGTTGTGGGAGAGCCATGCTACAGCCCAGGGCAGCAGAAGGCAGACGGTGGTTGGGCCAGCACCTTGGCTCTGCCTGACTTCTGGACGGCATGCTTGGCACCAGCAAGAGCTCAGAAATCATTAAATGAAAAAAAAAAAAAGAAAAAAAAAAAGGGTGGTGGTGGTGTGGTATTTTTTTAATTGCCTTATGGTTTTGAGCCTTGTCCAAGATTTTCCCTATAAGCAGGAGGTCTAGGAACTTAGCTGGGTGTGTCACTCTGTATTTTATTATGAAAGTAAGTGGCATACAGTATTATATATGCTCGGGCATAAGGTCCATGGTAAAATCAAAGAGGAACCTATCCATCTCTCTTTGGTATAGCTTAAGAAATACCTGCTTGCTGTCCTCTGAAGCTGTCTCTTCCCAGCATTCATTAATAGAGCATCAGCTTTCAGTGAAAGAAAAGGATTTTTTGCAGTGTCCTATAAAATGTTCTAGGAATTTTCTTACTTCTCCTTTCTGTGCAYCTATGTTCAAATCTGCCTGTACTGTTCAAAAGAAGGTTATGTGTCTATTGGTGTTTTAAGGTATAAACTTGATATCTGATTATTTTTATAGCTTGGGTTCTTAATTATACCACTCCAAGAGAAACATTTCAAGGATAAAGATTAATTACTTTTAACGTTGCTTCATATTTGTTRTGCTGCAGATAATGCTTGTTTTAAGTAAGTGGAAACAGGTGTATAACAATTGATTAAATTAAATTAAACAAGCAAGTAGGGAATGAAATGCACATGGCTATTTTCAAGGAGAGATATTGTAAACACTAATTAAGCAGCTGGAAATCAATAACTACACAAAACTATTCCCTCTTCCCAATTTTACGAGATGGAGGAAGCCCTGATGTTTTCAATTATGACATTGTTATTTGTACCTTGCTGAGGTATGAATAAGAAGTGCCCATAACCAGGCCAGCCRTGACATGGATGCAGCCAGATGAATTTTCTTATCTGGGCCCTTCTGAATCCTGCAGAGGCCCAAGAAGCATGATGTAGCACCACTTTCACACTGCCCGTTGATTCCCAAAAGAGAGAGTGACTTGTCTAAAGTGAATCATTTTCAGAACTAATTAGCAAAAATAATCCTCCATTCCCCTTCTGGCTAAAATTAAGTCCTTTTATATAAAATAAGGGGTGGCTAGTACCTTTCCAGTGCTGAATTACCATGCAAGACTACTGTAAATTTTGTGTGTATATGAATAAAAAAGACTTAGAAAGGGGAGAAATGGATTTGCAAAATTCTCCAAAGGCCTCAGTATTAATTTCTGCTCTTAGAGAGTCCTCATTAGCATTGACYTTCTTAGTCAATAGATCTGCTCCCTGCAGAAGCACAGACAGGCTCTTGGCTTTTGCAACTAAAATCAGTTTGATGGCTTTTTCTACTACTGCTAGCAGAAGTCAACACAGCTAAGTCAGAGCAAGAAGCTACTTTCCAGTCTGTTTTGTGCAATCCTGTGCATAGCTATTTACAAAACTCCTAGCAGCTACCCGTGTGCCAGCCCACAAGAGGCACAAAAGGCTAACGTTGGATGCACAGAGGATCCACAGCAGACAACTTGCCTCATGGGGTTGATCTCCCAGGTCTCCCCATGCTGGTTAAGGAAGGGGGTTTCCTCTACCCAATGGAGCAATGCTTGTGCTGGCTGAGGAAGGGGAACAGGTCCTGCTGCTCAGAAACTGGTGGCCAGCCCTGCCTGCTCAGCATTTGCGTTCACAAAGCCTGGCTCTGAGGTCTATGGTAGATCATTAAAAATAATAGTTAAAAAAAATGTGCGTGGAGAGGAGAGAGATGTAGTCTTCTCTTTTTGTCCCTGGGACCCCCAGGAAAGGTGAGTGAAACTGGTTCAATCTCCATCCCATGCACACTACCTCCAGCTATTTCTGAACCAAGTCTGGGCATATTTTACGGACAGGAGTGTGGCATGTCACAGGGTCTGGATGGATGCAAGCTGTCTGGATGGATGGAGCAGTTCCACTTGACATAAATAATTAGAAATTAATTGGAACACAGACTGGACTATGCCCGCCCTTCCCTCCCCTCATCTTCCTACCACCATCATCTCCTCTCCCTGCTGCTCTAACAGGGAAGCCATAAAAATACTATTCCTGAGGAGGGTGACTTGGAGGGGCAGCAGAGGGAGCAGGGAGGAGAGGAGGTTCTTCTCCTCTCTCCTGGCTTTACAGGTATGCATCTGCAGCTTTTATTTTGGGTTGTAAGTGCATCCAGAGGTTTAAGTGGAAGACTGGATTTACTATCACCAGAGCACCTTCAGCAGGGGCCCACAGTGCTGCTTTCACAAGGTCTCTGTTTGGTCCTCTTTCCACATGTATAGGAGCATTTGTGACAGTGGCTGTAGAAAGTGGGCACCCCGCTATTACTCTTCCACAAGGTCCTCATAGAGGTTTGCTTGCGGCTGGAAACTCATGGTGTTTGGTTTAAACATGCGTCATACCTTCGGTGGATGAGAGTTTATGTAATGAAAAGAGGGTTCAGTTCAACTTGTTTTCAAAACCTACTTGCTGGAAGATCTGTCCGCCTTTTCTGTCATGTTTTATGTTAATAATTTCCTGGCCCTGCTGAACAAAATAAGTTCTCTGTGGTCTCACTGGACCATTAAAAAAGAGAGGCAGCTCTCACCTACCTCTGCAAAATTTCCTGATATTAGCAATTATTGTTCTGATGTTTCGTCACTGATAAGCAGGAAACCTACCAAAGAATGGGCATTTAATTAAACTACAGGCAAAGAGGCACTTGATGGTTGGACACTGCTTGAATTGAAGCAGTCTTTATTAATATAACTGAATACATACTGACCACTGCGTATCAGCTTCACAAACGTTCCTCTCTCTGACATTACCCTGGCATTGTTCTCTTCACATAACCCAAACGGTCTCTTTTCACTATGATATTACTTCAGAAAAGACATTTCCCCAATGCCTTGTGGGCTGAAATGGTGGTGCTGAAAGTGAATATGTGCGTGATTGCCCTCAGGAGAAGAAAAGTTGTCCAGTTCATTCTGGTGATGTCAAAACTCTATGTGCACAACAGAAATTGTACTGCATTAGCTGATTAATATCAAGCACATTTTCTGTGTATCATGGCAATGCTCCTTATTCTAATGGCTGTCTCATTAGAAACATCTTTCTGGTAAGGTACCAAATTTACCTTTCTGAGTCAACGGAGAGTTTCATCTCCTGAGGTCCAGACTCCATTGAAGTCTCTCTTCTGGGAGAGTTTCCAGTTTTTATGTTGTGTTGGGAAATTAACTTTGTGCCATCTTGGCCCCATTAAACCAGTGGGAGTTTTGCCTTGGACTGCAGTAGAATTAGGATGTCGTGCACTCTATAATAATTGAACTGGAAATTATAGGAGCACAATCTTCCTTCTGCCCTATTAATGAGTTTAACAACTTGCTAGGAGCAAGCTTCTGCAGATAAGGAATCTGTGCAAGTATTTATACAAATCCTACATGAAGCAAAGCTTATGTGTCTCGAATGAATGAAATGTAATGTACCCATGCTGGGCTCAGTGTTCAGCAGCTTGCTGCCAAACCTTCAGCTGGGCTCAGCTCTGTTGACGTTATAGGAAGAATGGATAAAATGCTAATGACTAACACACCTTTGTGGTATTAGAATTGCAAGCTTGAAATGCAAGCACTGAAATTAAGGGGAATTTTAGACTTGGTTTCAATGGAAGCAGAGCTGCTTCTACAAATCGGGGGGAGAGGTTTTTGTTTCTTTTCTCCCTTTGAAATATTTTGTGTTATCTCCTTTGTACCATCACCTGTAATGGAAGAGATCGTCCCAGACAGAGGACACCATCCTGCTCTGAGAGCAGGCAGTAATCTGCTTAGCAATAGGAACCAAGCAAGGACCATTAGCACACTTCCTTCCTCCTTCCCTTCATTTTGCTGTATGGGCTGGATTGGCAATCTGAAAGTTGAGGGATGTGGGATGAAGACAATGGCAAAAGCCCTGCACGGCTGCTGCCACTGGTGCAGCACCACTGCTGTCCTCTGGGCAATCTGGGATTTCTCAGGATCCACCACGGGATGCAATATCCCCTTGTTTCCCCTCAGCCCTTAGCACAGCTACATTCCTCAGGAGGCAGGGCTACAAACCAGGAAGCTGTCAGTGGGCTGCAAAAAATCCTTGTACACTGCAGGAGGCCAGAGTGCTCTCGCGCTGACACCTTCTCCCAGCAACACAGCACAGAAATGCTTTGTAGGGATCTTTTGAGCAAGCTATTAAGGACAGAGGCATTCAAATAAGCTGCCCGTAAGTGGACTGGGAGATGTTTTGATTTGCTTCATTGGTCAACACAATATGGGGCTCTTTAGCATCTTTTTTATAGCTCCTTAATTGTGCAAGTAAAAACTTTTTCCCAAAATCCCCAGAACTACAAATTATAATATTCACAACATGTATATATATTCTGTATGTGTGTGTGTATATATATATATACACACACACATATAAAAAACACCACAGAAACAACTGCTTTCTTCAAAAGCATATCCTGATAAGAAAACTGCAGTCCTCAGCCTGCCATCATCACATGATGGCCATCAGGGCTCTGACTGGGCCAGCCAGTTGACCAGGTAAGGACTTACATTAGACATTAGTCAATTATGACACCCAGAATGAAGTAGCAAAGATGTGGCATGTAGAAGACTGCTTCCTTGAACTCTCATCCTCTGCATTCTCTAGCCAGCATCAATTAATCTATTTCCCATCTACTGAATTTTTCAGGACTGTAAGTACTGAAAATTAGGTTTATTCTCCTTTGTAAAGTCAAAARAAAAAAAAAAAACCTCAGGGTATAGAAAGATATGTTCTTATCTCTTCCTACAGAGGGGAGGTGCTGAGAAATGCCAGAGATGCAGCTCATAACTTGCCACTGACTGAGCAATGCTGGACAAGTCAGCATCTCTGCCCAGGTTCCCCCTCGAGACCTAAGCCAGCCACAAACTGGAAGTTCGTCAGCACAGCGATGCGTTTTCATTGCACGGTAGGGCAGTGACTAGCAAAGAGCTTGTGGTGCTGCTATAACGCGAAGAATAAAGAGTGAGTAGGATTTTTCAGGATGCTTGCAGCAAACCGGAAATTCCCAGGGAAGTTGAGAGGAGGCAGTATTCACCTTCCCTGAATTTCTTTGAAAACCCTCCCATGTGGATTGCTCTGCTCCTTGCTTCTTTGTTTTGTGCCCTGAGTTGAAAGATTTTTGGTCTGGTTTCAATCAAGCCTAGTTTATTCCTCTTTTAATAAAGTGTTTACTGCATAACGCATGCTGAAATATCCTTTGTCAGGAAAGTTCACAGACATTGTCTCAGATTCCTACATCTCTTTGCCATCATGCTGCGAGGCACAGACAGGCCCAGGGACAGCCCGAGTCTGCTAATGAGTCTCTGTCTCTAGTCTGAGAGATAAGCACATGTTCTAGGCACCGGCGTTTCTCACACCAATGCATATAATTTCCAGTCAGAGAAGTTGTTTTCTTCCCAGGTTCACAGTCTAATGAAACAAAGCAGCCAGCATGGAGTGTGTTAGAAAGGAGAGCAAACACAGCGGTGTTTTAGAAGCTGTTTAATATTTTAAGCTGTAAGCGCAGGAGGGCTGTGATGATATTTGAAAATACAATGCTCGGATGCATAGTTAAAAATGCTGTAATCTTGTCAAGTCCATAGTGTTTTAGAAGAAAGACCCTGTGTGTCAATGCAGGGGAAGACACGGGTTCAGCACCTGATTAACTAGAGCAAGAAGTTAGAGGGTAGGGTGAGGAACAGCAGTGGGTGCTCCAGGAAAAGGAGCAACGTGACAGATCTAATGCCCCTGGAAAGGGAAGGAGAGAGACTTCTCTCAGAGTTAACGGGCACCTTTCACCCCACCCCAGCTCCCACCTTGCTCCATGCTGCATAAGAGTGATGCATTTAAGGAGAAGCACAAGTTACATGGGCCAGAGGTCATCTGCTACTGCTTTGTCCCAAGTCTCCCTGGAATATAGTTTTCTACTACCATCTGCCATTTGCTGGATTTTTACATCTGTCTTTCCCTAAAAGTAACCCCCCCAAAGCCCCCTGACATAAGGATCGATGAAAACCGTGGACCGGAGTCTTTAGGAGCACCAAACTTGAAAACTTTTCTCCCTCATCTAAAGCCACGTCTTTTTCTTTCCTTGTTTTCTCCTGGCTTACTCTTCCTGAAGTAGGCAGGAAGACTTGGTTATAGACTAGATACATCAGAAAATGTCAAATTTTCTATCTAAATGTAAAAGCACAGGTTAATCTACAATCATTTTCATGTCAACTTAGTATGATACTTTTTTCCCTTGGCTTTGCACAAGGAGCCTTGGCATGACACCCTGACTCTTGACATAGAAACTCCCTTTGCCACTCTAAATGGGGTTATTCTCTTCCAGCCTTTTAGGTCTCCTTTGTAATGCCCCTAACCTTTGCAGGGGCAGCAGGAAGGACGTTTGCATGAGAGCCATCTGTCAGGGTAGATACAAATCCCAGACTCCTCTGGGCCTTAGAGACTGCTCCAGCCTCGAAGGCTTCACTCAGCAGTACAACAAAGACAGATGGTTTCCCTCTTGGACCCGGGACAAACGTGCTGCCTTTCAGGACGTGGCAATGATTTTCCTCAAGTAAGCCTTCTGTTTAAAAAAATGTGAGCTATCTATATGTTTGGGTCTGTGATAAATGCAACCTATGCCCCTATATGCATATTCTTTTACATATAAGGGAGAATGTAAATGTTTACAATCATTTGAAAAGTTAGGCGCATTGAGCACAGGTTTTAATCTATTCCACTTTTAACCTCCACAACTTAAAGGGAAACCACCAAAGACAAGTGTTGACTGTACATCAAGCAATCTGTTTGATAAAAAACCAACACTGCACATTGATCTATTGATCGAACTGCTCTGGCTGCAAAGTAACTTATTTAATCAACCATAGTCTGTTTTATACCTATGACAACATTTATAAAGTGACTAAATGAATAATTTGGTCCTTACAAGATACAATTGCTTAATTCTCCGTGTATAAATTTACTTTGGGCATGCACATGCATGCAGCGGCTTAGGAGTTAGCATAAATCTGGACCAAACTTTCTGTACTGTGCAGTACACTTTCACACAGAAATAAGCAGCACAGGTTGAAGCTGGGCTTAAGCACATCAGGATAGCGCAAGCCCTGAGTTTGCTTATCTGGAGGGAGTATTATCTTGGATGTAACCACATGTTACTGCATAGAAAAGCTGCTTGAGGTGGGATCTTAGGCATCTTTCGGATGCCTAAGACCTGTTAAAATGAAATCACCCTTCACTTCCACCTTATCAGCACTTCTTACTTCATCTGAAAATAGTGGCAGGGGTTGAAAGTCAAATCTGAACAAGCCGTAATGTAAGCAGTTGACTAGAAAACCCCACAGAACCACAGTGAAACGTCTCCATATATACCTTCGATTGTATACTAGTTTTTAATGCTTTTCATGGTCTTCTGTAGTAGATATGGAATATGCAGAGGTGACAGCTATGTCATCTTTAGGACAACAGGCCTCCTGGTACTGATAATCATGCTCACCCTCATCTCTTTAGAGGGAACGTACTGTGATATGACTCACCTGATGGTCTCCAGTGTCTCGTTTCTCTCCTATGCAGCACAGTCTCACCTCCTCCCCAGCAGACTCATCCTCGCCTCTGCAGGCAGCATCAGCTGCTCTGCTCCACACCCGTGCCTTGTAGGCAGCCTCCTTTGCATATTTGGCGTTTTTTCCAGACCATAATGTTTATTTAAAAGGCAGTGGTTTTTAAAGAGGACCAGCATAGAAATCCATCACAGTAGAACTATTTTAATGATGGTAGAGAGGAGAGCAGAAAAGGAGAAAGCACAGGCATTTTAAATGCCCTATGGAGGTTTGCTAGCCTCAGCGCTTGGCCAAGCTGAGCGATCTACTTGGAGTAATTCCCCTCCCATCCCAGAAGTGGGATTTTTATTTAATGTAAGACTTCTAAACAAACAAACAACCCCCCCATGTATTATGAATCAAGGCATAATAATAGTCTTGTTCTACCAGGACTTCTACCAACCCTCCAAACCCATCACACCAGTCCTGTTTCATTTTTCACATATGATCTGGCCCAAACTGTAGGCTCACTTACGCCAGAATGAGCATGGCACCAGTAATCTGTAAGGAACAGAGCTTTATCTGGCTTTCCCTTCTATAAATCCAGTGTTTTAACTGGTTCATACTGGACTGGCAGTGCCATGAGTGAGATCTGATTTTGGTCTTCAATTTGGATAGATTCAAAGTGAGTTCACTGCCAGCAAAATTACAACTGGAAAATAATCTTTACTAGTTACCGCAGTGTTGAAAAGCCAGCTGTGCTTGCATTGCAAAACCAAATGTAGACCTACTATTGGCCAGCAAGCATAACATCAAGGGACACCATGCATCTTTCAAGAAATCACTCTCTTATGCTATGCTGAAAAGCTTCAGTAAGCCAACTTTTCGGTATAGAAAAGGAAAGTTCTAGCATGAAAAAAGTACCAAAGGAAGGCCAGATTCTCACTGCCCTTTGGACATTTGAAAATTTGACCCTTGAATTACAAACCAAGCCAGAAACAAATATAAAAATAACAAATCCATAGGTAGGTAATAGTTATATATACATATATGTATGCATATATGTACGTGTGTGTGTGTGTGTGTATATGTGTACGTGTTTGTGTTTTTATCTGGTTTCTATTAGATCGTCTCCTCCTTTCCCATCTGTCAAAGCTGCATCGCCTGCCTTCTAAAGCACTAGCCTGAAACTTTTAAACATGTGCTTATCTTTAATTACATGAGTAGTTTCCCAAGTGCTGATGGGAATCCTCACATACGAGGGAAGAGGGTTAAAGTGCATATTTATTACAGACTCAGACTATTTTCCAGGCTGTGTTTGTGAAATAACTGAACAGGAAGGATTAGAAAGCTGGCAGGAGTCCCAACCCTCTTACAAGCAGGACAACGACTGTAAACATTTAAAAGATCAGATTTGGGCGTAAATCTCCCATCACACTGGTAATGTGACAGCCCCTCTGGAAAGACTGGGATAAATCTGCCGCTTCGTGGCAGCTTCGTGGCTGCTTTGTAAAAAGCTTCGTAGCATCGTGTGGTACCTGATAAACGTAAGAGGTGACTAGGGTTGGATGTGTGATCTTGCTGAGTGTGATAGGCCACTTTCCTCATGATTAAAGCTATCCTGTAATATTCCCAAAGCATCCTTGGGATCTGGTGGCTAGAACAGGAAATTATTTTCTCATCCTTGGGGAATTCTTCCAGTGCTATAAATGACTGACTGACTCTTTCAATCAGGACGATGAAAACGTAAAAAGGCAACCTTGAGCTGAGTTTCAAAATATATTTCTGATTTCAGCGTTTTGTTTCATGAGCCTATTTTTCAGTGATCTCATTCTGATTTTTCTGAGTTCATAGAAAAATATGAAATAACTTGTGTTTCTAAGTAAAAGGCATTTCAGTGTAAAAATGGAGGGGTTTTCTATTTAAAACTCACTGCAACAGAGAGGTTTTGACAATGTTGAAAGTAAAATCAAAGTTATATGGAAATGGACAACTCATAAAAACCGTTTTTTTAATGAACAGTTTGGGGGTTGTTTGGTTTGGAGGAGTTTTGGGTTGTTGGTTTTTTTTTCTTTTCAGTTAGAAATCTTAATCTTGCCAAAAAATTCTTAGTGTATTTCACTTAGGAGCCTATGCTTCATTTTTTCAGGAGCGATTTAAGCATTTATGAGCTTGCTTTTAAAAATGGGTCTCTGAGACACCTAAACACCCACGACTGACTGACACTCTGCGAGGTAATGAATATGCTTGTCTCTCCCAGACATCGATGGGGAAAGCTCACAGTGTTTCCAGGTGCTGCCTTTAGAGCATTTAACGTGCTTGGCACATTTAAACTTTGCAGAACCGCACCTGAAACATACAGAATCCGAGGGTGCTGCACAGTTTGCAAGGGTGGGAATTAGCACTTTGCCCCTTCGGGCCTTCTGTACAATATATTATTTATGAAAGAGACCCTGACTAATTTAAAGTATGCAGTGCACGCTGGTGCTGTTGAATTGCAGTCGTTGAGTGCGGAAAAAGAGGAGGAGATAACTGCAACTGGGAGCAGTCACAGTTTTTAAAGATGTTTTAATAAAAGGGCATAAACAAAGGCATTTTTGTTGCAAATGAATACTGAGAGGGGCAGTTCACAGTCCCACCACTGAGTAGAGTGTTCCTCCCAGAGCTTTTCCAACATCAAGCATGTTTGTATATTTTTCCCTCAGTTGAAATAACAGCTCCATCCAAAGGCATGGGCTAAAATAGGAGAGACTGGTCTCTACTGGCAAACAACCGGCAGCCACAGAAGACTCCCTGCCTGGCCCCATAAATACCACACTTGTATAACTAGTTGTGGCCATACACAAACACCACAGTCATCACTGAACCTCAGCACTGGAGACGGTGTCCATCATTTTTAGTGCTTATGGTGCTGCTCCTAGATATGTGCCCTGCCTCCTCGCTCCACTTYTATCCTCAGCTCTCCCCTGGGTCCCAGACGGCATCAGCCTCGCTCCCTCCCCTTGCCATTTTCCTTGAGCCTCTTGACACGGCGGCTGCCGCTCGCCTTTTGGCTCTCTTTGCTGAAGCTTCCACATCCTCCCCTGCTTCTCTGAGAGCAGCAGCGTCTGTGCCTCTTGGTCATCTGGCATGAAAGATGCCTTCGCCTTGAGGCGCTGCCGCTCTCCCCCGTCCTGTTCCCTCTCTTTCGGCCTCAGCAACTCGCCGAAGAGGAAGGAAACACGGTTAAAACCGGCTGGTGGGGCAGGGGTGCGGTGATGCTGTTCCCCAGCCCCCCGGAGGACGCCTGAGCCCGGCGTTGCCATAGCGACGGCTCCCGCCGGTCCCTAGATAAGGCGGGCAGGAGCATCAGCTGCAGCCCGAGCCCAGAACGGTCCTGCTCCAGCGAGCCCCGACGCCGAATCGCGCCCTTCCTACCACCTCACCCCACTTCGTAAGTACTTCATCCACACAATTCCCTCCCGCCTGGGTGGCTTCTTGCTTTGCTCTTTTATTTTTTCCTCTTTTTTTTTTTTTTTTTTTTTTTTTTTTAGCAGCCACCACCAGCAAGGCAAATCACCCGTGTCACCTGTGGGGACTAGCAGGAAAGCTTGGGGTCCCCACTCTGCAGGGAGCGGGCTGGGGATGGTCCCATGTGGGGAAAGTTGGGGTGCCACCGCACTGAGGCTGGAATATGTGGGATGGAGTCGTGGGGAGGAGAGTGCTTTAGAGGCAACTGCTTCAACTAAGTTTAACTGCTGGGACAGTTCACGAGCAGATAATGCAAGCCAGCAGAGTGGGAACTGCTATCAGGACTTCTTATCCGACTACAAAGGGTTGGAATGTGCAAGGGTTATTTTGTACCTCAAGGAAATAGTTAAGGAAGACTTTGTATTTTTTATTATCTCCAAAGAGAAAAACTTTCTGCCCAGAACCTGTGCAAAAGTATCTTGCATTTTTTTCCATTGACCGAAGTTTAACTGTTGGGGTTTTCTTTTTTTTTTACAAGTTTGTGGGACGTAGTAGGAGTCAGTCCACAGCCCAACTTGGGTTTTGAACTAGCCCCCAGAAGCGCACTGTCTGTGACAGGAAACTGCTCCCAGACAATTCTGTGGGATTTCTGCATCCATGCAATTATTAGTAGCAAAATTTTTGGGTGGAGGGAGACACCAGGATTAGACTTTCAAATACTTAAGTGTTTCTTAAGAAGTTTTAAATATGCTTTAGAAAAATCAAAATCAGACTAATCTGACAAGAATGCCTGGAGAGAGCAGCCTAGCGCCCACATAACTGAAGAAGAAACTCTACACAGTAGCATGAGGCTGTCTTCTGTGCTGAGGAAGACCTGACTCCAATAGAGTAATGTTAAACATATAGTAAAACTCGTAATGAAAAGTTTGGAACGCAAAGCAGGAACACCCAGACTTTCTACTTTTAGGGAATCTAGTTTCTACTCTGACTGCAGTAGATGGGTTGCCTTGCTTTATTCACAAGATTTGCCCAGGAAGCAGTTGTAACGGGGCTAGGGTAGGATCAGGATATGGGTGAAGGTGCATATTTGCTGGTAAAGGAGCCAAGGCTGCCTGCTGAATGCAGGTGGAAGGAGCCAAATGCAGCCAGGTGCGGTACCATTCCCCTTGGCCCCTGAGCTCTTTCAGATGAGCTCTGTGTTGGGAAGGTGGGTGCAAGATGACTACATCCAGATGATAGTATCTTATTCCTTCTTTACATATTTGTAAATGACTTCGTGCAAATAAGGGGCCTACTCACACTATAGGACCCTGCAGAGGACATGTGACAGAAGGAAGGACAGGTCTGTCTTTGCCTCCCATGTAGGTTTAGGGAGGGAAGAGAAGAGCAGGTAAGGAGGCTGGGAGCCTGCCTGTCCCTCCTTGCTCATGTGCTCATTGCAACCAGGCAGAGAGGGGCAAAGCAATTAAAAATAATTTAATAATCAAAACCTGTCAGGAGACCATAAGTGTGTGTGTGGTGGGAGGAGACGCACCAGACTTAAAGGGCAAACCCTGATGCCTGAGCAGCTCTTCGGGCAAGGTGGCAAAACGCTGCCCTCGGTGCAGGCTGGACTGTAGCTGTTGCAGTCCAACCTCTGCCTCGTGTCTGCATGGGGCAGCACACTGTAAGATATTCCYACTTGTTCCCATTTCCAACTGTCGAGTGCATCAGCAGCAGCAAGGCCAGGCCCTGCCRACGGGAATGTGGACAAGCACATGTGTGTGTTGTCCCACCCCAGGGCCCCAGTTGCCTCCATTTCTGCTCTTGAACTCTCCTTCTCTCAGCTCATGGCAAAAATATGTTCTTACAAAGTGCTCTGGGTCCAGGAGAAGATAGGTACATACAGGCTTCTGTGGCAACACTATTATCAACCTATCAAAATACTCAACAAATTCAGATTGCCTGCTGCCACCCAACAAGGATGCTGTCAAGAGTATTTTTATTTATGTAGCATCCATGTCAACATGCCAATGGTTTCTTTAATGGTTATGCATGTCCTGCAAACTAGTGCATGTTTTTTCTTGGGGATTTCATCTACCACATGGTCTACTGAAGTCCTCAGAAGCACAGTTTKTGGAAACCTTACAAAGGGTCAGTTCAGAAAGTCTAAGTATTCAACATACAAGGAAATGACAGGCAGGTGTAACAAGTCATGCCCTTAATGTACAATGGTGAGGACTGTTGACATCGATGCCCTCTTAACCCCTGTAAACTTTGATAAGAATTGCAGATCGGAAATTCATTTCTCCATCTTACAGGTAAGAATGATCGCCTACTGATGACTCATTTGAGAACTGCATTGTCCCTTGAGACTGGATACAAATATCCATAGGTACCTAATTTCCGTGTAGCTGCATAGCACCTACAACCATTCAAATCCTAGGAGAAGACAAGAAATGGAGATTTAACTTTCCCCTATCAAAAGCCATTTCTGTGCCTAGTTCAGGATCAAATGAAAAAAGTTCAGCTCTTTAGTTTTGTTCTCAAATCTTCAGTTTTCTATCTTACAAGGTAGGTTTTTCTCATGAGATTTCATTTCAAGTTGGTTTAAATGTCACATGATCAGATGGCCTCAAAAGRTTTAGAACGTTTCGGTAGAAATACGTGAGAGTAGCTTTGCTGAGTATTCCCTAAGCTCTAGCCTGATTACTTGCGGCAAATATCTACATTAAACCAACTGTGCATTAAAATAGTAAACCAAAACTGGTTTTTTTGTCTCTAGGCAAAATATTTTTACCTAATTGAAGCCTGGAACTGGTTGTATTGGTGGACTTTTTGATGGAGACCCCCAATTTAAGCAAAGAAAGTAATCCTGTTATTTGCATGCATTTGTGTGTTTTAAGACTATGTTAGTGAGTGGTAGGAGCTATACGTCTCCTTTCTCTGGATAGCGTTATTTGGGCACTTTAATCAAGCATATACAGCAACTGAGAATTCTGAAAAAAAAATTTAGAGTGTGCTTTAAGCTACCTAGAAATCCAAAGCTGGTATCTAGAAAGTGAAAAGTTCAGATATTTGTCATCTGAATCACCGTCTCTTACAAGTGTGTAGGCCCAAAGGAGTCCTGCTGTTATATGACAGTGACTCAGCGTGAGAGCTCATYCACATGAGGCTGAGGTACCTTTTACTCATACCTGCACTTTTCAGTCTGCCTTATCGTTCCTTGCCCTTCTCTGTCTGTAAGTAGAGCCAATCCTACTGAATGCCAAATGCTTTTACAAGGAGCAAATGCAAAACTATGTAGGCAAAGCTAGAACTTGTCTCGACCTTTAGGGAAGCATTTAAGGTGTCTCTATCAGCTCTGTGTTTTCCCAAAAGTAAGAGACCCGAGGTGACTCCATTAGGCACAYATCTCTGCAGGGGGGTGGTACAGCCTAGCTGCATTGTACCAAAGTCTCAGGCTAAATGACTATTGAATCCTAATTCACATGGAAAAATCTATATGCATTTCAGGAAGTGTCTCCTGCTGAGTGTGATTTAGAGCTCCACTGTAACCATTACAGTTGCACAAAGGATGAATGTGGATCGTTATGTCAAGTGATATAACAGAGTGCAAGAAAAAAACCACCTTAGTCCATCACGTAAATAGCAAGCATTACCTACCAAGGTGACTGGCAGCACCAGAGAGCGCAAACCGTGCTAGCATGAAGGCTGCTAGGAAGAGTTGCACTTAGCACACGAAAATCCGAGAACGTGCTTCCATTTGTAAAGGCATATTAATGACTTCATGCCGAACTCACAGCAGTCTTCCTTCCCATGCAAAACGTTACTGGGGAATCTGTTTCTTTAGTGGCAGGAATTGATTTTAGTGGTTTGGGAAAGCACCATTACAATGATCACATACATCACCTCTCCTTTGAATGAGAGCTCTGTGTGTAATGCACAGCGACAGGATGTAACAGCACTCACAGGTTCGCACACCATATGCAATGTATATACACCCAAGATACCAAAAGTCATGATGCATTTTGGTAATCTTTCTCTTTTTATTCTTTTGTCACACAGACTGTCACAATGTGCAGTGTGGAAACGGTTTTGTAAGCAACACAATGCTGGCTGCAGAGCAAACTTAAAAAAAAAGGGGGGGGGGGGGTCAGAAGTTAGGCTGTAAAGCCATATTTTAAAGCACTGAAGATGCCAAGGGCTTGGCATCTGTGACTATGAAAATGTGAAGACAGATCTAAGAGATTTATTTTAGAATACTATTTTTCAAACTACTGTATTAAGAAAAAATAATTAAGGAAGTCTCTCATAATCTGCATATACCAATCCTACATTAAGTCTCTCTACAAAGCTTAATTTTTATTAGGTGAAATAACTCAATGAAACAACTTAGTGAAATCAAACCAAAGTTAATCATATTTTATAAGGCATTTCCAGTCAGTATAATTTACTACCAATTTTACATTTAAATTTTACTATCTATCCTCAGCTTTTCTGCCTCAAGACCTGTTCAAAAAAAGTCCATAGTATCTGAAATGGTATCCCTGATTTTACTGAAAACTTTCTAAACAGAGTACCCTTCAGAAAAGAACATTAAATCATAATATTTAGCCAGCGTGCCCTAATCAAATCCAATAAAATCACATGACATTGAAGAAAAAAACTCCCTCAAATCACAAAATGCAGTGTGAGCCTTCATATGGCCAGATAATAGGTTTTTGTTTTAAATCAAATTATGACTGCTTCATTTTAAGCCATAGCTATAGCTTATTTATATAGTGGATAAACAGAGCAACCATACCATGCTAAGGTGCATTCAAAGATTTCTTTATGCAGGGTCTTCCCAAGTGGAAGATTATTTTTTCTGTAAATGCAAATGAAGTCTCCAGGCAGTATAATCCTTTAGTACAGATGTGAGGCTGGACTGGGACAGTTCTGCAGTGAACAGCCAGAGGTCGAACCCCTTATCCAGGCCTGATTCAGTAAGATATTTAAGAATTTGTAGAATTTTACAGATTTTTGTGAATTTTGAATACTGAAGGGTATGGGAGTTAACATACGTACATTATGAGTCAATGTTCCTGACCTTTATTACTGTCAGCCAGTGTTGCTCCATTTACTTTGAAATCACTGGAGTTTAGGTCGTGTTTTTCCATCCCCTGAAGAATTAGCTCATTGCATGATTATGAGTGCGACCTTTCATATTTTGTTTGGCRAATATTTATGTGACTGGATTTTGCTTGAGGATTAATTGTTCTTTATATAGATGCAAGTTCAGTCATACAAATGAGATTAACTCCCCTACTGTTMTGTTTCTTGTTGACGACCAACCACTGCAATTTACAGAGAAATAGTATAGGTAATTTCTTTACCTCCAGCAAGATAAAAACAAACTCCCACAGTACAGTCTCCTGTTTTCCCATGCTCCTTTTCACTGTTTTTCTCCAACTGCCTTTTCTTTCACCTTTCTCTTTTATTTACTTTTTCTTCTCTACCTCCCCTTCCTTCCTCTGTTTTTTCGCAATTCCTCCTGTCTTTCTTCTACTGTTCATGTTGTCTCCTGTTTTTTTCTTTTCCTCGTTGCCTTCCTCCTCCCTACAAGGAAGTCACAGCCTGCTCTTATTCCCCAAAAATGGAGAACAGAGGTTGTGAGTAAGAAACTACCACAGCTGTTGCTGGCTGAAGGGAGATACCCAGATCACTCAGACTGCACCTTCAGGTTTCCTTTAACATTGCTCTGTCATTCTGATGGGTTTCTGCTAAGCAACCATCAAAATGATCAGCAGTAGAAAAATGGTCTAATTTCCTTCTTCCTGTAATGGCATCTGGGGTGGTCCCAGAGTGAGTGAGTCCAGGATCAAATCTCAGCTTGGGGGATGCTGGGGGAGCTCAGGTAGGAGGCTGGGCTCCAGGACCCCCTGCAGTTGTGAGTAAAGGGGGATAGAACAGCCAAAACAGCAATCCAGTGAGACCTACAGAGCATGGGTGCTTGAACAGCTTTGTGAAACAGGTTCCCGTGCTTTTACCAAGGTGATGAGTAAGTCTGCTTCAGGCTGGCTTTGGGGTCTGTGGGCACTGGCCATCTTTCAGAGGCATCACTCACACCTGGGTCTTCAGGGGTATCCAAGCTCTCTTAGAGGAGCTGGGCTTGTAAGACTAACTCAACAGCATTCATAATTAAAGTTAGATTGTATGACAAAAACCAACTATGATCCTTAGTTTACAGTTGAGAAAAAATGGAGAAGAAAACCAGAACAAAACGTCCTATTTCCTAGCATTTACTTTGTGTATGTGATAGCACTTTCAGTATGATCAAAGTCAGTATTCTTCTGTAGAGCCAACGTATTTCCCGTGCTAGTGTGGGTTGCTTACAGCAAAAAYGGGATATTGTGTGTGTAACCAAGGCAGTGACTAAATGCATCTCTTTTAGCATGTGTGAGCAAAATCAGGCCAGCAGACTGCATGACAGAGAGCAGCTGGAAGACAAGAACTTCTCATGATCTGGCTAGCAAGTGGATATATAACACCGATAACACCGATACGTCTGTTCTATGTCATGCTGTTGCCTTTTTTTTTTTTTTTTTTTTGGTGTAATAGCTTCAAAGGGGGAGAAAAGTCCATTTCAATGATGTCAACAGAATATGTTCAGCCACTTGATATCCCAGAAGACAGACTGGACAAGCGAGATTCACACTGTAACCATTTAGGTAAGTGTTATTAGATGATGCCATTGCAGTAATTAGAGAGGTGTTGCCTTCACATCATTAGGTCCTGTCCAGTGCCCGTTTTTCCCCTCCAGCAACACAACTGAGCCCTCATGAAACCCGATAGATTACACCTTCTGCTGACACTTCTGATGCCAGATGGAAAGGCAAAGAGTGTTTTTCCTGCATATAAATATTAGCCAAAGCTCTAGAGCGAAGTTAATTAAAGAGAAGAAAGGAAAAAGAGTCATTGTTCTTTTCGCTGGTAGAAAAAGTAGAGCAGTTTCTTCATTTATACCACAATAAACTGAAAGCTAGGATAWAGCTGAGCCTTCCCTGAACACATTTTCCACATGCAATTTCGGTAAAAGATTTCAAACACCCCTTTTGCCTCCACTGGGGCGGCTTTCTAAATACTTTTTCTCCTTCATCGTCAATCTATTTCCTCTCTTGAACCTATTTCATACATAACTTTTGTACTGAGAGTACCACAGGCGTCTTTGCTCCACCACACTCCTAAATACCAGACTTCATACTTGATAGATGTGCTTTTTGCATATTCATGGTCTTGCGTCTGCTTCAAATGCTATTACTTCACTCCCATCTTGCAAAATTGTCATGAAGATTTAGCAACCCAGAAACAAAAATCTATTTGCTTGTTGTTACCCTTGTGATGACAATAACAAAACACAAATGCAATTTCACTTGCTTGTCAAAAAAAAGTGTCTCACCGCAGGCAGGCACAATTTTATAAACTTTATCTGGCCTGCAAGGAAGGTATCCTAGTTCTGCCTCTGCCACATGGCATTTCTAGCCAAAGGCACCGCTTTTACAACTGCTGGCATCCTGAACATAATTGTTCCATAAAATTACTTGTCGAAATAAGTACAGAACGTGTCCCATTCTACAGTCGGGAAACTGAGGCAAGGGGAGGTTAAATGAGCTCATTAGGACCATGCAGGAAGCCTGTGAGGGCCAGAAAAAGACCCCACATCTTCCAGGGACTTCACCCAGAGATCGTCCTTCCCATGTCTACCCGCAGGCTCACAGACGTACGGCTGCCTCAAATAGTCTGAGAGAGCCTGGAATGAAGTCCTATTGCAACCAAGTCTGCAGTCAGGGGTTGGGTGGGGGTAGGGGACCCTGCTGAAGCCAAACAAGCAACTTTTAAGAAATCAAAGCATCAGTTTGCGTGATGATACTAATGACAGGCTAGATTCAATATTTTCAGCTTGCATAAGCACCCAGAAGTGCAGATCCTTGCAGAAAAACTGTGCTGACCATCTGAGTCATCTGAGTCAAGGCTTGCTTTAAGAGAAAACCGAAAATCCAGTGTAATGTTATGTAAATCAAAAGCGAATACCGACTGCTCAGCGGCTCTGGAAATAAAGCCAGCTCTTGAAGGGAACAATATACTGGCTTGGTTTACCAATACCTCAGGCTGACCTCACACACATAAATCTTTCCTTCACAAATGTGCCCTTGTAACTCTTGAAGACAGCCCGCACAGGTAGCGCTGGACGAAACAGGGATGGCCATGGGACCTCTGCACACGATGGTGCAGCCTTCCCTCTGCCATGTAACACACAGCTGCCCACAACTCTCTCCCTCTGCTTTATGTCTACCACCTACAAAGCAAAAGGACCACCTAAGTCACTTGACTCCCACATAGTATGGCACAGAGGCCTCTTGTACTGACTTTCTAGTTAAGAGATGTTTCTCCACAGGCATTTTAATCTACTTGGATGAAAGCAGTATTATTAAAGCTTTTCTTTTCACCAGCTGGTTTATTATTTCCACTCAGTTTCAATTTCTATTCATCTTTCCCCCCCCACAGAGGATCTTTCAGAGCAGCTGATTAGGAGCTGTGACCTCAAAAAGAAACCAAGAAAAGGTAAAACCATCCAGGCTTCCCAAAACACTGAACAGGAGCAAAAAAAGCCAAGGAGAAAAGATACACCAGCTTTACATACCCCACCACCCCTAACAGGTGAGCAATACATCTCTTGACTTTGAAATCCCAATTCAGCTGAGGGGCCTGAACCTGGGAAAAGGTCCAGAGACCCTTCATTCACTTATATGTCCCCTTGGAGGTGGGCAAGAATGCAGCTCCATGCCATGTGCACCTGGGAAGGCAGGCAAACAGAGAGGCTGACTTTCTCAAAGGCATTCCCTGGTAGACGAAGGGTTTTCTCACAGGGTCTGGGAATACCAAGGTGAGTGGGTGCGTGCTCCTGAAAAACATGCTCCCTTGGAGCTCATAGTCTTACTGCCTTTACATGATAAATTATGTGTGCTTGTCTCTAGCTGCGGAGCCATGCTAGATGCCCAGATTCGATGAGGTCCAAAATCAAAAAGGATCCGGTTCAGCCCCTGCACTTTCTTGTGCAACTCGTACCCAGCGCTCAAGGGGAAGCTGAACAGGAGTAAGGCTGGGGGGAGACGGGAGAGGCACACAAGCCAGCTGCGGGTTGCTCCTCCTGGAAATCGCAGGGCTCTTGTGCTTATGGGGACTGTGGCAAAGGATGGGTGTTTTGGGAAGCCAGAAACCACCGCAGCAACAAAGGGGCTCCTTGTAGGATGCTCCCTGCTGCTGCTGCGCATCTACAGACCTCTGAAGCTCAAAAGCCAAATGCCACCAACCAGGGGAAGGGAAGAATGAGCAAGAGACTGCCACTGAAACCTGACGATCTTCCAAGTGGGAATAAATGTTTGTCACTTCTCTCTGCTAACAAGCACTCCTTGTCATGCTCTCCGGGGAGAGAGCTGTGCTCTTGTATCCACTGCATTGAGTTCTTCTTCCCATGCTGCACATACACAGAGGAGTTAGCCAGTAACTACTTGCACGGTCCCCTGCTTACCTGCAACAATTCACCAAGTCAAAAACAAGCAGCTGGGATTTTCCAGTAATCCAGATATTGAACTCAGCATGTTTGACTCTGTTCAGCTCTCAGATGTATCTGCCCCTCAGCAATTCTCTCTTAGGGAAGAGTGGCTCAGAGGCTGGAGAGGTGCATTTTGTGCCCACAGTCACCATATCAGAAAGAAAACAGAGCTTCACTAGTTAAAATAGGCCATTTCTGTGTGGTCACATTGCCCCCAAGCAGAGGCTTGATCATCTGTATGATTAGACTACTTTGGTAACATGTCTAAGCCTCTGGAATAGAAGATTGCACTCATCTTTACCATGATTTCTGATGGGCTGTGGTTTAGTCCATTAAGTACAACCAGAAACCAGGTGGCCTGATAGCATCACTGTCTATAGCCTATGGGATATAATTGACTTGAAGGAAATGTATACCTTTGCAAAACCTGAAGAGTAGGTACACCATGCAGAACAGATCATCCACTCGTGCAGCCTTACTTCAGAGTAGTGATTGGGAAAGTACACAGGTGCAAATTTCTTCAATGTGAACAAGGCCAAAGTGCATTTTCTTTTTTTTTCTTGCCTGCAGGCATACTTTCAGACTTTTCTGATAATCTGCTGAAAAGATATGGTATCACAGAGAAGCCACAGAGAGAGAGAGTGAGTCCAGGCTCTCAGATCACTGAACTGGAGCAGAAAAAGCCCAGGAGAAAAGATACACCTGCAATACACATCCCACCCTTGATAATAGGTAAGAAGCATACTTAGGTAAAGGTGCTCCAAAGAGGAAGCAAAACGTGGCTACTGTCAGAGGTATGCTTGGGAGGAGGCTGGAAGGAGGTTGTTTTGCCCAGTGTACTTAGCAGTTCCTGCTGAACTGGACCTATTTGGTCAAAGTATATAATAGCAGTGGTGGCCCGTGGAAAGTCTTTTCTGTATTCCCTACTCATGCTTTTGGAATAGAAGGGAAGGGGAGTAAGAGAAGACATTAGGTCACTTGATTATCTCTTGCAAACATGATCCTACTTTTGTGAAAGGCCAACTACTGCCCTGCTTCTCAAATTCAGCACATGCAAATTTTTAGGTCACCAGCACTAACATAGCTCATGCTGCCTCTAACAACCTGGAGCAAAGCTGTCCTGATTAACCTCCTCTTAACTCCGCAGTCCCTAACATGCACTGAGGAAACCAAGCTGTGATGAACTTCTCGTTAACAGCACCTTAAAGACAGTTGTGTTCTTCTGGCATAATACGCAGTGCAGCAGCTAATTTGCTTGGTGACCATATGAAGTCAGCCAGCCATGTTATGATCTTAAGACCCTTTGTTTGTTGTGTTCTATGACAGAAGAGCCTCAATTCATCAATATTTCTGAAGGTCTTTGAAGATGTAAAACACTGTGTAAATGTTAATTACTAGTGCTAGCTACGGATGCAGGAACTAGTGCAAGTTTGTATGCTATGCACTAGCCCTTTCCAGATCACAGGATGGAGCAAAAATTGAATGAACTAATGAACAAATGAATGAACAAAAAACAAACAAACAAACCCCAGATCCAAAACTAGTGCCAAAACTGGAAAACACAGTTCCCTTAGGAACCTCTCATATGAACCAGTTCTGCTGTGGGCTGGCACTACTGAGCAGTGAGACACGCTAAATGAAGACTCTGTCCTGAGACAGATACTTTGGCCCTGATTGACTAAGCAACAGCTCAGTACATCAAGCACCTGAGTTTCAAGTACACTTTGAATGGAATTTCCTGTACACCTAACAATTATAAGGTGTGCAAATGGCTTCATCAATCCAAATAGGCACGTGTATTTGTAGACATCTCCTTTCTTTGTGAATCTGGGCCTTCATAACTGACTTAAACGTGTAAGTTTTTTTTTCATTTAATCAGTATGAGGCTCCCAAAAGCAGAAATGAGTATGACTAAGTTTGCAAGATCATGGCAGCAAGCGTGGTGAATACTAGTGCCTTGCATATTGATCTGCCTAAGGAAAATACATTTTTTATTTGTTCATTGAACTCAAGCATCCCAATGGCTTGCAGCATCAGACCTGCTGTGAGTGAGTCACTGGAAACCCGGTCCAATCATTTGCTGGGGGAAATGAAATCTATCATACAACTTCTGAGCCCAACTCCAAATGCTCCATTTCGAAATATTTAATACAGAGCACTGATAATGAACTGCTTATATAATTGCTGGAGGAAATTACCCAGCAAATTACCTGGAACTCCACATGACAAATAAATTAGGTGGGGAAAAATCATAGTCTTTTAGGGATTGATTCAGAAACAGAAGCAGAGGCAAAATTTATCTAACCATTTGTAATAAATATTAGTCCTGTGTATTATACTTGAAGCCTACCCTTCCCGTGGACTTCGGAGGAGAGATGAGACATTATTTTGGTCAGTTCAAAAACACTCCCAAGAAAAGTTGCCTTTGGCCATTTGTAGCACCTTGAAAATGCTGTATGTCCTTTGCACTTCAGGGTATACACAGAGAAGGAGAATCTGAAAGCGAAACACATTTGATGATAGAAATCAAAGATGAAATGTGTGACAGTGAAGCTGAGAGGCTTGACTCCGGTTTAAACATAATTGCTAGCTAAGAGGACACAGCAAGGGTGAATTATTTCCTTGACCTGTCTCAACAACACTTTGGTTGGATTAGCATCTAGTCACTTACTACTTCATGTTTCTACCCTAGCTTTAACTAGCTCAAGTAGGCACTTAAGAGAGAAATAAGAATCATTGTAAGGGTCTTCACCTCCTGCCTCCCATGAAGACTTCCTCTTTAACTTTTAATAATTTTCAAAGCGAAAAGAAGCTAATACAAGTTACATGGTAACAGAAACATGTTATAATCCCCAAATGATTTGGTAATCAAAAAACTCAAAAGGGAAGAGCACAAAAAAGAAAAGAAAAGTGCAGTAACCTTCAAACGTGTGACAAAATTCAAATTGTGTGCATTTCCTGTTGGGAAAATCATAGAAACTAATGCATTTTTCAGTTGTTTTCAATTATACCTCCAATGACACTTTCTTGCCTACTGGTAAAGCCACCTTCCAGCACTCAGCATGGATTCAGAGCAGCCTCCTAGATGCTGCCTCTCCCTGCAGACAGCTTTTCCAGATCCTGTATTCTGGGTCCATTTTATAGCTATTGACTGCCTGTGGCAGACTTGTGTCTGTAGCAGGGGTAAAGTAGCCTATGTGTTTGAATGCCTGAACTTCATTCCCTCCCTACTCTAAGGATGCATATTTTCTTTTCAAGATACATACCAACATACAGCATTCTGCTGGTTGAAATTCGCCAGCGGTGGCTCCATGATTGCTGTGAAAAAGTGACTCATTGTGGCTGAGGTCTGGTCCAATATTTACTACTTGTTTACTTTCAGGGTTATCCCATCAGGTAGCAGACAGAGCACAAACAAACGGAGCTCTTGCGGAACTGCTGTGCAAAATAGAGCCTGAATTATAGACTCGGAGACCTGAGAAGCCCTGGCAGGGCTACGTGTGCTAAATAATTATAGACAGGCCTTTCTGTCCCGGTCTCCCTGTTATTGGCGTTGCTGCAGTAAGCAGCACACTCAGTGCCGCGTGTATCCCTTGCGACCTGCTAATGAGGATTGTCCCCGTTTCTAACGTTTCCCCTTCAGATCCCTCCCAAACACCACTTCCAGATGCCAATTCAAAAAGCTCCACTTAATTGTTTGTAGTAACAGAGCTTAATTACTAGATTATCTTTTTAAGCAGCTGTCCACACAAATAGCTTTATTGTAAATGTAGATAAAAATGGCAGCTGTGTTATCTCTCTCCRTTTTGACCAGCTGGTTTTGAGCACTCTAGGACGGTCCCTCTCCTTCTTGGGTGGCCAGAGAGATTTTCTATTGCAAATAAAAGCAAGTCAAACAGACCACACAAAGTGATGAAGATCAATGTGTCTACTGGACGGCACGTGATCCAAGTAAGAAGTAGAATCAGTTTTACACCTTGCAAACACCCAAGGGGGGCTGCTAAATTAAGATCTGAACATTACTGTCYGCAGGAACCCATGGCTATCTGTTATCTGCAGAAGGAGACTAAGGAAATCAGTCCTTAGCCAGCTTAAATGTCTAAGCCTGGGCACCACAAAAGCCTCCCCTACAAGGGTCTGACTTCTAAATGTATTCAACTTTCAAACAGCTACTGAAGTGGCACAAATAACATTGTGCCATATGTGTACAAATGAGCCATGAGCAGAGGTCTCCTCCAGTGGCCAGCTCCCCTTCAGTCAGTCAACACCTTGGCTTTCTGAAGGGATTAGGCCAGAAGACAAAATATAATCACAATTCTAATGGGCTTTTTTTTCCTCTGACATGATAGTACATTATTTGAATCTGATCCAAAGCCCGTACTCAGCTTTGGGACACTCTATTGCCATCCCCACTTAGCAATATATTCAATTAACTGAAGGATTTCTGAGAGCTCTTCAGGCACATGGGTTTGAGCAAGAATGTAAATACATGTGTAAATATGGGAATGTGGTTCTGGAAATGTGGCTGCTTAGGGTTTCTTAATCAGGTCAGAGATAACTAGTAAAACCACAGTTTCAAACCCTCATTCTCCCTCATGCCCTAGAAAACCAGTTAAGGTAGCTCCTTTAGGATAACATCAACCCACCTGTGAAAAATCTGAGTGATGCAGGAGAAGTACAGCAGTTTAATGTCACCTCTTGCCCTTTTCCAGTACAAGGGATGTGACTGGAACACTCCAATACTCTTCCAACCCAGCTGCAGGAGTTGTCCATAGGCAGTCAAGTGGAACTGGTGCCACCTTGGTGGTTTTCTGATTTACAACCCAGGAGGAGTGGTTTAGATCTAGGTGGCACCTGGCAAATGGTTGATGTAAGCCAACTTCTTCTTCTGCCTATGTTCGAGCTTCCTAACAGAAGCTCTCAGGTCTCCGTGAGCCTTTGAGGTCCTAGTCTCCAGCTAAAAATTGCAAATAGTTGCAAGTTCTGTTGGGAAAATATGGCTACATTGTATTCTTATGCTGCTTTCTTTAGTCAGATCCCGTGGCAGTTATTAACAGAACAACCTACCAATCCTTAAAACATCTGTGGGATGAGCTGCGTTTCATAATACATGCAGCTGGGAAAACAGAGGCAGGGAGGCTAAGTGATTTACTTGAACAGTAAACAGAGAAAGACTGATTTGCAAATGTTCCCCAATTCCAACATCCTGCTCACTCCTTTAAACCCAGAATTTCCAAACCACATTCAGTAAAGCACACTTCCTCCACAAGTGATCAGTGGCATCGTATCAAAGACAAAAATCCTTTCCCTGTGTTATAGAAATAATTCTAGTTAAGACATCCCATTTGTACCCTCTTTCCACTGTTTTGCATTAAAAGGCTGATTTTAAAGGCACATAGTTAGGCCTTGAAGTTGCTGGTGGTCCATGGTCTGGAAAGTTAATAACCTGCAGCTCTAGGCTATGTCCTCCTCTGAGCTTTGAATCCTGAACTCTACCGGAAACTTTTGGAGTTCATCAGTCACCATTTGTTGATAATGATGCATCATCTTGCTATTGATTGTGGTAAGCTTCTGGTACGCTACTGATGTGGGTCCAGCTGAGAGCTGGGGACCTCTGCTTGGCTGCTACCTTCCAGCTGTCTCTAGCATCTGCTCTAAAAAGGCTAGTTTATGTGCTAAAACCAGGCCATCAGAATTACATACACATACTTTTCCTTCATCACTTGGTAATTCAAATAAGAGAGTGGACACGATCATAAAGCACAGCGCAGCTTTATTTAGCTTACATTCCTGATCTCTTATTCCTGAGTTTACCCAAAAAATAGGTTAGCTGTCATCAAATGATCCATTGTAGTTTCACATTTTAAGTGTTTTTTAGTTATGTTTTCCTCATTCCTCAAATGCTCCATGAAGAAAAAACAACAACAACAACAAAACTCCACCCTCACCTAAAAAAATCCACAACCCAAACCCCAAAGACAACAGAAAAAAAAAAATTGTCTGTATTTGTCTAAGCTGTCTATATGAGTAGAAGTCTGGGTGGGGAACATTTACATCCATCTCCATAAAATGGCACAAGTCTTTGCAGTTAACAATGGTGACTACTCAACTGCTGCTTGAACAAATGAAGTCCTTTGTGTTTCAAAATAATATTTATTCATGCCTTTCAGTTTATCTCATGGTCCTGCTGAAACCAGCTAGTTCACAAGAACTGCATATAAATGAAGCAGAAGCTAACTTAAATGAAGGGCAGTATAGGTTAATATTTTCATTAATTCATCACCTCTTGAAAAGGCTCCAAAGTTGAAGAAAATCTTCCTGTGTGGTATTGCTCTATTTTCAGAGCTCATCAAGACTGAAAGCCTTCTCTGTGAGAGGGCTTTCGATGCAGAAAGAAGCAAAACAGGTTGGTTTGACAGAACAACTCAGCTGGTTAGCACAGACTGAAAGCAAACAGCAGGAGACTGAATTAGGGAGAGATTTTGTTAGTCTCGACACAATGGTAACCCTCATCCTGCTTTTAGACTATGTTAACCTCCACACCAAGGAATGTGGGCATAAAATATATCTTAGAGGTCACTTGCTTTTTACTGGGAACAGGCAAAACCAACACAATCTGTTAAAATAGGGATCAAGAACATTTTCTATCATCTAACACATTGTCCTCTCTTCACTCAATTAATTTAATTTCTAATAAAGAGGGCAGTTACAGTAATTGTGATATCTCGATATCACACAAAAGCCTCCAGATCCATAAGGGGTGGACTTACCATTTTAAGTATGAGAGAGAGAAAGAGAGACAAAGAGAAGGGGGGAGAGACAGATATTTGTGGAAGGTATGACCCACAACCTATCTATATAATAGAGAAGGACTTTGGAAGAAGGAAACACTTATACGTGGAAAGATACTTCACATAGCATACCTACAGCTGATGAAAAGGCTTCTGGAATCCCCATGGTGTGCTCGAACTGTGAAATCAAATTCCTTTCAATATCATGTCATATTGTTCTTCGGTGCTTTCATGATAGGGATGAAGCTYTATTTTTCTTCTAGGATGGCTAGGCTTCAAAGCTTTTTAAGATCCCAAACCTCAGCAACTCATATACTGGCTCAAAGCCTTCAGTAACATACCTGAGTGTTTTAACATTGATCTTAATCCGGTTGCTTTTGCAATTTATTGATACTATATAACTTCAGTAGGGATGGCACTTGGCATGTGGGTATTCTAACATCTGTCTCTTTTGGCATCTGCATTCACAGAATCTAAGTAATATTGCTGTATACATATAGAAAACAAGCGTGCATACACATGTTCACATAAACTGACTCAGTCACAAAGATCAATCACAGTATTTATTTCATCATGCAAGCTCTTGCCCTTTTTTAGCTTCCCAAACCCTTCTACCAAACAGGTTCCCAGATGAAACTTCAGTGTCTCTCTTCACAGGTAGCAGAAATGCGCTGGATTTAAGAGTGCCTGATAAATTTAGCTAAAAATGCAGTGATCCAATTCTAGTTCACTAAACATCAGGAGACTGATGTGCCAAAAATAAATGAGGAGTAATGCTCATGATGTTGGAAAACGACGTTAGGATGAAGAAATCAGAGGACTGATTCTTCTTATCCTGATATTTTCTAAAGAAGTAATATTTTAAATCAACTTCTTTTCTCTCTCTCTCTCTTTTTTTTTTTTTTTTGTCTCCTTCTGTTTTCAAGGCACTAAGCTACTTACAGAAGAAAAGCAAACAGTGATTATGGAAGATGAAGAAAAGGATGGAGACACAATCCCCAGTTAAGATTCCAGTGATATTTCCAATAATGCAGTGTAAATAATTCTGGGTCATTCAAAGTGGCAGCATATAGAAAAAACAGTCCTTTCATTTTTATAAATAATAATTTTATCAAGCATGCACTTGAATTTAAATTATCTTCAAGTGCTTCTCTGCATCTCATAAAATCCCAGCAAGCATCATAGGGGATGATGACAGAAATTTCACTTACACGTGGGGTTGGAAGGATTCTTTTGGAAAAAGAGAAAGCAGCTTCCCAGGATTTTTGTCAATGAGGAATCTACCTCAGATCAGATCTGGCTTTGTGCAGTGTGGTGATAAAGGTTAACACAAAGGACACCACCAATCCACTGTACCTGGCTCTAGATACCAGAGCGGTTGGTAGCACAGGGCCATAAAACATCAACTAACGATTCAAATTGCATTTTTCTCCTGATATTTTACCTCATTCATCCAGCTTTCCTCTGCTGGAATAACGTTGACCACAGTGCAAATTCCCACATGCAGAGCTGATGGGATAGATGGAGAGAGTGGGAGGGCAGGAATCAACTCTAGAGTCCCTGAAACGCTTCCTCTGCCTGTATCTGCTCATGACTTGTATTTGTGAGGAGAAAAAGGTAGATTTACTGTAGTACGAAAACTTACGGCTAAGGGCTGTCAACACTGACACACCAAACAGGACGGAGGGCAGAGCTCTCCGAAAAGAAACATACGGGAAGTGCAGCGCCTGCCTGTTACACCAGGGTAGACTATTGATTTTTTTTTCTTTCAAAGGTTTTATTCCTGGGTTGGTGATAGATAAACTAGTTGGATAGTTGATCCTTTTACTCCATATTTTTCCTTTTGACATCTGCTTTTTAAACTGAGTCCTAGGTGGTCAGTTAGGAGGGGCTGTAAAGATTAAAAATCACAGCAGGAGAGTAAAAATTGAGTAAAAGAAATAGTGTTACTCAATGGCATACACATACTGCAAGGTGGAACAGCACCACACTTTTTTTTTAATAGTTTACCTCATTGATTCAATCAAGAATTGTTTTCACAGCCAGCTACAGCCTTCAGCATTTGTACAAACAGAGACAGGTACTTGTAGAATATTATACAAAACAGGTAGAACTGGGTAGTTTTGTGTTTACCTTAGTAGCTCTGTGCGCTAGTTTGAGCAGCACTGCCAGTGGTTAAAGATTATCTAGCCTGGCAGACTGAATTCAGTTATCTTTTTAACACCCTTAGGCAGTCAGCTGAGGAGCACACTAGTTTGGACTTCATTTGCCACAGTGACTGACCCAGCATCTTTCATGAGATYGCAGTCCATTCGCAGATATTCAGCTTCAAGATGTAATCAACAAGCTTATAATAAATAATAGTGTATTAAAGTGTACAAGAGCCCAACTATACTATTAATGGGATGCCTGATACCTAGGAGATGTACTTTTTTTTATCCTGTTAATCTATCAGTGAGACAAGATAATATTTAAAATATAATCAATCAATAGTTCATATAACAACATTCATGTAAGGCACACAGTAAAGTATGTCACAGCAAGTATGTGACAAGAAAAACATGCGATTCGAGTCTAGCTTTACCAGTGAAATTGGTGAATATTTTCAGTGTACAATACAGCAAGAGTAAGAGCATGGAGTCCTAAAAAGATTCAAATGATCATCAGCAATGGATTAGCTGTGAAAATGTACATGTTTAGACATAAAGGCCCTTAACAACACAAGGCAGGAGCACAAATAGGATGTGACTGACTTCACTGCTCTGAAGAGGATTTGTTCCAAGCCTGGGGAATGCTGACACAGCTTAATATGAAAAAAAAAGAGCACCCTTTAAGCCTAGCACTATATGTTCTTCGCCAAAGAGGAGTTACAGTCACAGTGACATCTCTGATGGCACAGGAGCCTAATTTACCATCCCAGTATAGATCAACTTGAAGCCCAGCCATAAAAATGCCCCAACATACATCATTTGCTGCAGTTCATTTAAAATTGCATATTCATAGCCTGGTAATTCTGCATTTACTGTTTTTCTACCCAGGAGCAACGTGAGCAACTAAAGAGTAATTTTTCACTTGATCAATTAAGTAAATAGGAGTTTTTGCAATGTTCCTGGGAAGCAGTGCGATGAATCGTTTCTCAAAGCTTTCACCTGCCTCATTGCACTTAGTGAAAGTGTTAAATGTTACTTTATGTGGGAATAAGATAGGATTTTTTTCAAATCGGATAAATACTGCCCCTTCCCCCAAAACAAAGCCTTTAGGTGTTGCAGAATCGTGCGTGGACTGTACAATGGCGTGAATGTGGTTTATTGGGTTTACTTATTGTCCTTCAGGCTCTGAACTCTCCCTTTTAAGACCAGATAGTGCTAAAACTGCACAAATTGCTCTCCTAGGCAAATGGCTGGAGTTGGTGTGTTCTGGGGCAGAAATGCTTTTGTACCCAGTGTCCCCGAAGGTCCCCCATGCCATTACAGMAAAAACAGGAGGAAACGGAAAGCATAGGAACAGGCTAAGCCTTTCCGTAGCACTGTCAGGACTGGGATGCTCCAGACTGAAGTCGCTTAACACTGTCTGCACATAGGCATTGACTGCTTTAGGGCTTTAGTAGCTGGCTTGCATTCAGATATTTAGGTGGAAGTGCATCTCACCCCAGAAGTCTGCACTGGGCCAAACAATCAGTCCGAGGCCTCGGGGGGAATGAAGTGCTTCAGTCAGTGAATAAAAGACTGACTGCAGTCGGGAGGTTGTTAATGGCTAATATTTTTGGAGCGAATTCTCAATTAACCTCTACCTAGAAACTAAGGGACAGTTCTCCATTTACAATAGAATTGGGACAAAGGAATTTAATGGCCTTGCGCTTTAGCAGCTTTCAACTAAGTATTGCAGAAAGCCCATCACCCCTCTGAAGGGGATGTAATGAGCATTTTTGTAGTGCTAACCATGAGGTCCATAGGTTAAGTGATTTGCCCAGCTAAACCGCAGCAGAAACAAATCCAAAGCAACATTCATGTCGCTATCACTAACTCACCCTATATTCACAGATAAAGGAGCATTTGCATGCATTGAGTTTAGCAACACTTACGTTGAAATTTTGTCTTACTGGTTAATAAATTGATAATTGTATAATGCTTTGACCACTGAAATTAATAGATGTGTTTAGATATCATAACAGATTATCTTCCTGCATGTCCTATGCCATTCCTACCTTTTGAGATTACATTTTGTACGCATGACCTTACAGTAGTCTTGTATGCAGAGCGATTGCCCAGCAATTGCATCTACAAGCAAAAATCGAAAGTGCATGTCAGTGAACCAGATTAGAAATTTTGGCTTCCCACTTGTATTTAGATAAGTTCATAAACCCATATTACTCTGTTCCTTACATCCCAAAAAAAGCCATGGGCCTCTTAGAGTGAGGTGGTGCAAACAGAAATACCAGTATTCTGGAAATGTAGTTCTACAAATAGAAAGAGTGAACATTAAAAGCCAGTTCTACTCCATGATACTGGCTCCTGGTCCTGCGGGAGGAACCTATGTCAGTCTGTCGGACCCAGGAGCTGTGAAGGGAAGCTTAATCCATCCTTATACCCGACATCCTGAAGAATCCTGAAAAGACATGGGCTGGACAGATGGACAACCAGCAGCAAAATTAGAACGCACATTCCAGAAATAAAAGAACAGCTTTTGATGGACCATTTGTGCTTATTCTTACAGGTGTGATGGTCCTGTAAAATGCAAGCTGTATTTATAACCATGAGACACATTGCCACGAGCTTTGGATTTTTCCAAGCTGTCTAGTCTTTTCCAACTTTCAAAGTAGGTTTTAGGCCCCCAGGTGGACTTAGTGTCTGAGACAAAGTTACACCTATCCCAGGTTTGTTTTTCTGTATTCTGTTTAGCCTGGAGAAAAGAAAGCTTAAAGGGATCTTATCAATGTATATAAATGTCTGATGGGAGGCAGTAAAGAAGAGGGAGCCAGGCTCTTCCCAGTGGTACCCACTGACAGGACAAGAGGCAGTGGGCACAAACTGAAATACATTAAATGCCACTTACTTACAAGTAAGAAAACGTGTTTTTACTACTGAGCACTGGCACAGATAGCCCAGAGAGGTTGTGCAATCTCCATCCTTGGAGATTTTCAAAACCAAACTGGACACAGCCCTGAGTAACCTGCTCCAGTGGACCCTATTTGGACTGGCCAACTCCAGAGGTGCCATCCAGCCTCAGCGATTCCATGACTATAGCCCAGGATCCATACCAAAGAAGCTGCTCGGTGATGCTTAGCAAGTCTGTGAGAGATCATGAGACAAGTTTGAGGTAAAGGGAGGAGTACATGCAAAAGGATAGCGAGGGATCGTCCAGAAGGACTTGTGCTGGCCAGATACTTGAGCAACAGAAGTGAACAACAGACCTCAACAAGAAGGAGAAAGGAGGTGGGGACATGGCCGGTCCAGAACCAAATTTGCTTTACGAACCCAACTGTCTACCTCATGACCTAAAGAATTGGAAAGGCCCATTTAAGCTGCTGAGCCACGGCTCTTCCTCCCTCCTCCTCCTCTTCCTCCTCCATCTCTGCTCTGGCTGCTGCAATTGCCCTTGAGGACCTTGGAGCCAATCTTCCTTTCCAATCCCTGTTTGTGTAGACATAGAAATAGACTATAAGGAATGAGTCTCTCTATGCCTCACTCACTGTGGATTTTAACATTCAGATTTTTAATTCAGACTTTAATCATTTTCTAAAAAAGTAAACAAACAACTCCCTCTCAAAAAACAGAGCACCAAACTTTCTTGCCGTAGCAAAGCGATCCAGTGATTAGAGCAAAGACTCAGTGCACAAATGGACCAAACAGAAAAAAGGCTAAATTTGCAAGTGTTGATAGTTGCAACGAGTAATTCATAAGAAGTCTAAATGGCATCATAAGTCTGAGATCATAAGACTTTCCAAGAGGGACAGATTACTCAGACTTATTTCTATGCTGGCAGCAAGTGGTTATCTCAGAAATCATCAATGCAGAAAAAGGTCAAGTTCATTGCAAAGCCAGACCTCCCCCAAGTAACACAGATTTCATTTTTGAACTTCACACTTGGAAAATTTCCCTTTGGTGTACACTAGATGTCAGGGTTGGACTGAGAGGATGAGCCCATCCACTCCATCACACAGCTCTGCGCATCAGGCTGGATGCCATCAGCACAACCTGTTTTGCTTAGGAATTATTTTTGTGAAGCACCCGATATTTACAAGGAGCAGTCTGCACAAACATCCTCTCTCCCCCTATTTGCAGTATTTCATTTAGGCCAAAAGCTCCAGGCTTTGGAAGAGGGAAGAGATATCCTGAGATACCTTTCCAATACCAATGAGTATCTGCTGGCATTCTTCACCTTCCACAGCTCCAGGAAAAATAAAAAATAAAACCCCTCTAAACCATTTGGTTGAACAGACACTTTCTAGAGGGAACTCTAACAGACAGCAACTCGGCACAGCATGGACTTGGCTGGAGAAAAGCGAGAGCAAAGAGGAACCTGATCAGAACTACATTAAATTTGTAGGAGCCATATACGCTCCCCATGACACCTCAGGTAGGTCATTTCATTTCCCTGTGCCTTGAATACACAGCAGTAAATTCAAGACGGCAACTTACCTCTGCCTCATGGCAAAGGAGAGAGTGTGGACCAGGAGAGCAAAGACAAAAACCACTCGTTTTGTGAGATGCTAGTGACACAAAAACAATAACCCCAATAAACTGTCGGTAATAATGAAAGGCAAAAAAAAAGACCCTTTTAACTTCTGCAAGTGACCCAGTGCTGTCCACTTGTCCAGAGAACAGTCAGGTAGGACTCTGTTAGGTAAAGTGTTAACCAAAGGTGTCCTAAAGGGAAGGAAATGACACAGACAGAAAATGTATTTGGAAGGATAGTATAATTTTGCATTTCTATACAGCCTATTTGTGTAAAACATTTCATGGTATTCTACAAGCAAAATACAGTTCTTGGGGAATTCCTAGAGGTAAATCACTTTTCATAAGCAGGAGACTTCAAAGTGCATTCCTCTTTGCATTTGGTTTAGGCAGTGACCCAGCCCGGCTGCTGGAGTCACAAGTTCTCATGGTGGTTAAGGTCAATGCCACTAACATGAAGCACAGGGTAAAACAGATGAAAATAACTGAAACAAGGTGACATCAGAGCACTAAGGCAGTGAAGATGTCTAGCAAAACACTGTGGAAAGGTGTCAGACCTCAGAGCGAGTGTGCCCGGAATTGCAGTGATCCTCTCTAAGGCAGCGAGGGGCATCCCTAACACTGGAAAAACACCCTGGCTCTTTTCATGGAACAACCAGCCATGATTTTAACGTGACTGTCACATAGCAGTGCTACATACACCGGCTGGTGCAGTTTTGGTGTTGGACATAGTTACAAACCTGTAGTGTATAATGCGAATTCACRGTGAGTGAACTTTTAGAAAATATAAATAATAGAATTGTTAGGTAGCAGGGATACTTAATAACAGTGAGGGGTCAGCCTAGTTTTTATAGAAGAAATTTTGCCTCACAAATCTTTGAGACTTCCTTGGAGGAGCCAATAATGGTTTGCAGTTCTCCATTTTGACAAGGCCCTGCTCCAAAGGCTATCAAAGCTACTGAGCTGTCATGGATTGAAAGAAGATCGTAACATATGATCTTAAGATGGGTAAATAACTGGTGAACGATGGGGGAGAGAAAAAAAAAAAAAGTGTGGGATGAAATGGTCAACATTCATAGTAAAGGAGGATTGTCCTCTCTGCTATTCAATGTGCTTATCCAGAAGACGTGATTTGGAAAAGGTGTTGATGGAAGAAGAAAACAAGCAGGGAACAGAAATGAAGGATGTAAGGTTAAAAAAAAGAAGCAGCAGCAGCAGCAGCAGCAGCAGCTTACTTCAGCGTAATTGGCAAAACCACCAATTCAGTGTTGGTAAGTGCAGAACAATGCATATAGGGAGAGGCAACCCCAACTCCCCAACTCCATATGTGCATTTGGGCTAAATTAATTAGGATTTATTATAGATAATTCTACAGAAACTACTACTCAGTGCTCAAGGAGGTTCAAAAAGGAAAGTACAACTTTAAAAACTATTCAGAAAGGCATGGAAGATGAAACAGAAAGTGTCATTACATTATTTTATAAATTTCTGGTATACCTGCATCTTGAGTACTGTGTGCAGTGCTCACCCTTTCCTTTCAAAAAGAGATTAAAAAAAAAAAGATATAGAGAAGAGCAGCAAGGAAGATAAAAAGTACAGTAGGTTTGCTTGTGAGGAGAGTACAAACAGGACAGAGTTCACTGGCCTGGAAAGGGAGAGCTGAGGTGGTACATAAATCACCAGGGGCCTGGAGAAAGAGGGCAGAGAGTTATTTGCCACTGCTTCTCACAGTGTAAAATCTGGGGGCAAGAGGAACTTTTTCAGAGGGGGCATGTTCAGCTCTGAAACTCAGGCCCATGGGACACTCTGTGCACCAAAAGAACACATGGGATCAAACTCAACTAAATTAATGCCACRAAAGACAATCAGTGTTATTTGACATTCATCAGAGTTCATGCAAAGAACAATTTTAATGCTGTGCTATCTCTTCTTTTTCCAATGCGTGAAGCGAGAGGGGTCTTTGTACTCCAGCCTCCTACCTTCATCCTCCTGAATACCTATCATACTACGACAGGAGGACGTTTATTCTCAGTACAGCTAGGCAAGAAAAAACTTTCCCATGCTGTCTGAAACAGGAGTTGTTGTTTTACTTGCGGTAGGCGGAAGGTCACATTGAGAACACCATAAGGAGCCCAACAATCTAGGAAAGCATTGGCTTCCTTCATTTGACAGGAGATAGTGGTATACAATTACTTCTTTTAAGGTAACAGCCCAGTATTTCAGTACTAAGTGGGCGTATGCTGCAATAAGAAGAAGGCTATTGAGAACATTTGTAACAAAATRTCCATTATATTGTTTAGCTAAATCATATACTTGCTTTTATCTAGAATTGCAGCTGCTGTACAATGCAGTATGGCCTGTGCAATGGTTACACAATGTCCTCCGTCCACCTGTGAGGAGCATCATTCCAGAAGATGCCTCTTTATCTCTTCTGCTATTTCCTATTCCAGCTCTGGGAAATATGTTGGATCTTCTTCATCCTTCCCCTCTGGTCAAGCAGCTTACATCTCACCAGATGTTCCTCCGATTTCTTGTGGAAGGCTGGGAAATAGTCTCCTGAGCTTTGAGTGGGCCTCCTGAGCTGACGCAGCTGAGGTTTGATGGCTGGCAGTGACAAAGGAAGAACAACGATGGTTACCATGCCTAGCGTTCACTCGCTGGTGGACAAGAAATGACTTCCTCAGAAGCTGCGTCCATCCCCCTCAGCACAGCCTGCCTGTGCAAAGGAGGGTTTCTCAGCCTGAGCGCCAGGACTCTTTTGGGTTAATGGGTAGTTACAGAGGGTTAGGAAAAGGTTCAGGAAAAAAAAGATGTGAAAATATAAATCGTAAATATAGATGTAAAACTCTAGAATGAAACACAGACATCTCCAAAATTTAAATTTGGGCAATTAAGCACTTTGGAACACTTGATCTTGAAATTATGCCCTTATTCGGACATCCCATTCGGACACCAACACAGGTGAATCCCAAGGAAAGTTCTCAAGGTTAGGAAACAACAGTTTAGACAGAAGGCAGAAGTGCCAAAAGTCTAAATGAAGAAGCAACTTTATACTTGCCTATCTACATGTGGATAGCTAAACACCTCACTGTTTTCAAAATATCATTGAACAAGGTCATTTTAAGGCAATAAATCCGGATTGAGATCACATTTCCCAGAATTCAGGAATAGGTGGATCTGAGGGCTTTCGTATGATTTTCCAGTAAACTACAGGCCAGGCCACTGTGAAAGTCACAAGTGGGCTACATATGAATCTGACTGTTCTCAACTTCTTGACTCTGAATCTATGAATCTATGTCTTGCTTTCTTACATCTTTACATAGGTAGAATAAAAAATGAAACATGACTATGACCAAAATGTATTTGTCTTATGCTTAGTTATTATTTGCAATATAACCAAGTAATAAGTCAATAATTAGCATGATAAGCACTTTAAAAGAAAAGTCATTGCTCTCAGCATGAATCCTAAGAAGCAAAAAAGATTCCCCTATGTGAGCTAGCTAACATCAAATGCTAGAACAGTCACACTCTCATCTTGTTAAACTCCTTGAGTGGTTAATCGTACTTTAAAATGTCTTGGGAAACAAAAAAACTATGGAGTTCATAAACTTTAGAAATACACATCCAGATTTCTGCATAGTCATAATCTTTCCTGTTCTCAACTAGACTAGATTGACATTCATTAAAAGCTTGAAAAATATCCAGGTGAGTTACTGTTCTTTGAGGCACATTCACTTTTCAGATTAATTCCATTTTCTGTACTCAGCATGGATTCAGCCAAACTGTTATTGGATTTTCCATTGCTCAGCATGGGGGAATGTTTATTGTTAACTGGAATTTTACTGGAGTTGTTGCCAGCAGAGATGACTTGGTTTAAGGGGGTTTATCCAGAACACTGACAAGTGCTGTTTATCATTCTCATACAGGACTTGATAAAGGGGATCCATGACATTTAATTTCTTCAGGCTTTAGTGACTCAAAGTGATGGGGAGAAGAATCTCCCTCAGGACTCTAGAGTTCTGTTCCCAGATTTCTCACTGACTTCTTGTGTGACCTGGACTATAACATTCACCCCAGTTTCTCCACGTGTAAAATGGGAACAAAAATGAGAATACTTACCTCACAGGGTTTTTGTGGGCTTCAATAGGTTATGATTCTCAGGAGCTTCATGCATGGAGTGATGTAAGTATTACAAGTTTCTAACCTTGATGCTGCTAAGGCATGAATTTTCTTTTTTTTTTTAATTTAGGGAAAATAAATAATTGTTTTTTAAGATCATGGCTATCATCAAGGCAACGAAAGCAGAGAATAGGTATTTGGACAGTGCCAGTGTAGACTAGAATAGTTACACAAGTAGCATCATGCAGAGAGAGACTATCTGTGTGTTGTTCAGACACTGATTTAGCAAGGAGGCTAAGAGTGCATTAGCCACTCTGTTTGCTCTGGCGAGAGGGATGTGCAACCCAGCACCTTATAGAACAGCAGCCGTGCAAACCTCAGATTTGGCTTGGACGGCATCCACCCAGTATTTCCTCTTATCCTTTCTTTGATACAACTCTTCTTTTGATTCTTGAGAGAGGCCAGGACTCCCTCTAGCTGCTTGGTATAAACACCTGCCCTACGTCAACATTATGCCTTGATTTGCTGAAGATATAATGGTTATCACAGATGAAAGAATGAATGCCAGAGCTGYCGCTTAGTAGACAACTGCAAATGAAAAATGAGTGTAGACTGCCAGGAAGATCTCACCCAGCACTAGTCCTCAGGTTCTGCTTGCAGCACCACAGTTAAGGGCTGCCAACCTCATACCACCTATGTCCCTTCCTGAGGGACACACACCTTTAACTGATGTCTGTATTTTTACAGAGTTCTGCTAAGCAGAAGGGAGTGTAAAGCTTGTAATCTGCTTCTAAGTTTTTGGTAAAACCCTGTAGGTTGGATCTGATGCACCTTAGGTTTAACTACAGATATTGTGTCAAAGTGGGGCAGGATTTGAGGGTATCTTGCAAGCATATTTACAGCAGACCAACAGGTTTCAGAGAACAATGCAACTTGTACAATGCTTATATGAAGGAACAAGAGTTGTTCATTTCCCCATCCCTCTTGCCCCCCCATGCGTAACACAAAAGCAGCCTACTACACTCCACACAACTCCAATTAGATTAATAGCTTGAGGCACTACACCAGAAGCTATTATTTTGTATTAGTGGTGATGGATGCTCCTATAAGCAGAAAGAGCTAATGCATGAGAGACTGGTTTGGAAGTGGAGGCACATATACAGAAGGGCAGGTGAACAAACATGACAGATTTGCCACAGCTTAAACCATTCATCCATGAGTAAAGAAACCACAGGAGCACCAAATACTGCCACAAGTTCTGCCCTTTAAACTGATCCTAAGATGTGCTATGCATCCACTGGGTGAGGTCAACAAGAGAGCCCATCAAAACCCAATTATTTTGCAGATGATCACTTGAACTAACAGTCCAGACAATGCCAAGAGCTTCAATCTCATGGATAATCTGAACGGGAGAAAAATGTTTACTGAGGAGTCTGCCCTCAGTTAATCGAGCATGATGAGCATCTCACATGAGCTTGAAGCCAGGGGATGCATCACCGCAGTCCACAAGAATTATTGTACACTATAGTCAAAATTTTAGCTGGAATTTTCCTGGTTCCACTGACTTCCCTAGAAATATTTGCAATAGGTTTTTGCCCCGTTGCAATAAGAAGGAAATTATTGCTAACGATGCTTACTGACAAAAATACTATATCGTCATCTTGAGTATTTCAAACTACTAAAAGTTGTTATAGCAACAAATGCTCTTGTTGTTAAGTAGCAATTCCACTCTGATCAGAAAACAGAACACTGATATCCTTTTCTTTTTTTTTTCAAGCATTTTAAAGCAGATAGATATAAACATTTCTATTAATTCAAAAGACACGTCCCTTCAAAAAAGCCATTGAAATGTCATTTTCTTTAATGTTATCACTACAGTCACTGAGTGAATAGCACAGTTTTTACTCATGAACACCTGTTGGGAAACAATTTGCCTCTGATAAAAATTAAGAATATAGTCAACTGAGCAGCCACATCTGCAAATGGGATTTGCGTGGTCACTGCTGGCACTTAGTACTGGAGGGAAAGCAAAAGGCAGAGGGGAAAGAAAAAAGGAAACTGGAAGGGGGAAAACCCATACAGGCTGCTCAGCTTTCACATCTGCCTCCGAGCTGGTGGCAGTCCCCTGCCGTGCTGCTGACGCTGCTTCTGGAAAAGGACCCAGCCATGGCTCCCCACCACCTTTGCACAGAGGGAGGTCCAGCAGTGAAACACACCTGGTTCATGGGGCAGCACTGGCGCTGGAGGAGGCCAGTTTGGCCTCAGCACTACAAGACAACACAGGTGAGCGTGGATGAGGATAAAGACTGAGACATTGCTGTCTCTCCCAGTTGTCCTTGCCTCGCGAGGGGATGCTGTGGCTTTGCAGAGGCACCAGGGTGGAAACAGTGTCTGGGACACAGCTTGGTCCAGACAGCAGTATTTCTTACCCTGCTCCAGAYACTCATGCAAACACTAAGCGCCCGTGGCACGCCATGGACAAGGCATTAATGTGTTCCCTCGCCAAACCAGCTGTGGTTAGTGGCCTGCGGGGACATCCTGAAGACAGACCTTCTGCCATCTCTCCTCACCCGAGCCCCCTGCAGAGCTACTGCAACTTTTGCCTTCAACTACCATGCAGGAAAGATAAAGAAAATCCTAGGAGAAGGACAACAGGAAAGATGAAAGACTTTTATGATCAGTAAAGCTGATTTACTGATTTAGCTAGAAAATTCACCAGTGAGGTAAGGGAACTATTTCATTCAGCATTTTTACTGGGAGATGACACTGGAAAGCTAGGCATACTGGTGTTCCTAATTCAGTATTCTGCTGTTAAATCAAGGGAGCACATCCAGGAGGGATTCTTCTTTCTTCTTTTTGCTGCCTTTGCCAACAAAGGAGGTTTTCTGCTGTAATTATCAGGAAGATCTGCAGGACAAAGGAGCAGGAGAACCAAGACTGTGTTTCATTAGAGACACTCAAGAAATGTTCTAAACTTGGGGAGAATAAGTCTCCTAGGAGTGTTAAGAAAATCTGTGTGTTCATACAAAATTCACTGTCCTCTCCAATGAGACACCTCAAGGAGAGAGTCCAAAGACAGCTACTTCTTGGCCAGTCACTGTGACATAAGCTAAGGGTTTAGTAACTAATTACAATTTTTTTTCTGCCCAGGTACGCTTTTTAATCCACTGAATGCGCATTATGCTCTCCTCTATGCCCAGCCAGATCCTACATTAAACCTAGCCCTATGTGACAACCTGAACTCTGCAAATCCCTGCTCCATAACATTGCACAAGATCCAACTTTCGGGAATATGAAGATGTACCACAGCAAACTGTGTTTGTGTATCACCAGGAATAATAGAATAGAATAGAATAGAATAGAATAGAATAGAATAGAATAGAATAGAATAGAATGGAATAGAATAGTTCAGTTCAGCTGGAAGGGACCTACAACGACCATCTAGTCCAACTGCCTGACCACTTCAGGGCTGACCAAAAGTTAAAGCATGGTACTAAGGGCATTGTCCAAATGCCCCTTAAACACTGACAGGCATGGGGCATCGACCGCCTCTCCAGGAAGCCTGATGTGTGACCACCCTGGCAATGTTTCTTCATGTCAAGTCTGAACTCTTCTGACAGTGTAGTAGCAAATGTCCCTTGGCGCATTGGTAAGGAATGGTGAAGAAATCATGCATGCTCTATACGACTCTGCAAAGTTCCTACAGAGGGAACCAAACCCCTTTCTTTCACCTCTGGCATCACCACAACCAAATGAATGTCTATGGTATAAATGCCCTTATTTACATAGTCTGAAGGTACGTACCAATTTTGGCACCAACATACAAAATAACAGGAATAGTACCTTCCTTACTCTTTCAGTACTCCAAATACTGAATCCTAAAGGAAAAGGAGACTTGCCAGGGTTTTAGATAAGATCGGAATATCTTCCCACAAATCGAGGTAGGCAAATAACTCTCAGAAAGGTTAAAGTCACAAATGAGCTCTGAAAGTTTTACCCTGTGGCTGAAGCGCGTTTTGTATCCCCATAAACACGGCCAGTGGGTGTGTTTAACAGAGGAGCTGCGCAGCTTGGTTTCAGTGGGACAAGGGGATTGACGGCAATAGCAGCAATGGGCTATTTTTGCCATTTGGAAGAGTCGTCATTTGCCTGGCTGTGCTTTGGGCATGGACCCAGATGTTCTAGGTCTGAAAATGACCAACCTTCCCACCACACCAGTGTCACCTCCGCTCACTTGTTTTTCAAAGCCTGTCTTATTTCCATGGCGGTCTGTTGGCACCATCCATCCCAACCTTTGGCTTTCCTCCAGGCTGTGGCTGCCAAAATCACTCCCCTTACTCCCCAGGAAAAGGGTTTGTGTCCAGCCASACCAAGTCCCTGGCCCTCCTCGCTGCGGGGCCTCATGGATGTTAGCTCTGGCGCAGAGAGGGGACGGCTAACAGGGGTGGTCTCTGGGCTGCAGGGTTGGTTTCTGCCACGGCCTGAGAGAAGAGTAACAGCATGAGGTTTGTCCTTGGGAGCTGAGTGGCAGAGGAGGTGTCAGGGACGCCCAGGGGACGCCCAGCAGCTGTGTCCAGTGCATGGCCACCAAGGGCAGGGACAGCCCCCTGGGCCTCCTGGGCACAGGRACTGCCTCGGGGCCAGCACCCCAAAGTCCTTCCTCCAAAGGGTGCTGGGCGGAGGGGCAGCGGGTGGGGCTGCGGTGGGTGGGGCTGCGGTGGGCGGGGCTGCGCATGTGTCACCCCTTTGTCACAGTGCCACCACCCGGCAACGCAGCAGTCACAATGCCCCGGGGCAGGATAAAAGGGAGCATCCTCCTGTGTCCCGCTGCCAGAGCTGGCCCGGGGGCAGCCTGAAGACATCTCAGAGGAAATCCTTGAGGAGCCAGTGGAATTGGAGGGAGGAAGACTGGAGGCCGGATGAGGCTGCTGGAGACCCGGAGAACCACCAATGCCTGGAGGTGCCCGAGGCTATCAGGCCTTTTCAGCTGGAGAGCAGTGCCAAGACCAAGGGAATGCCTTCTTGAGGTGCACTGCAGAGCTCTCTGTCCTCATCCCCTGCAGAGCCAGGGGCAGCAGCYGTAAGAAATGGGATGCAGAGATGTTGCAAGGGGGCCCAGTGCTCTGGAGCACACACCGGGGGGTCCTGCCAGGCGCGGGAAGGATTCTTGCCCCCAAGGTCGAGCAGGCCGGGGGCATGTGCCCGCTCTCCAAAGACCCTGAGATGGCTCCAGGTT
>JAYKAV010002802.1:857143-899787 GCA_035582835.1 Phoebastria nigripes
TTTCCCCCGGGGTTCTTGCCTGTGCAAAACAGCCTGTGCTTGGAAGGGCTCCAGGCTTGCTGCACCAYCYGGAGCTGCCRCTTTTCMKCTCTYCCTGCGTGCAATACCAGCGCAGGGCAGGCACGRGAGCGCTTTTCATGCATCACTGGCCAAGAAGCACAGCGGYGGAGCAAGTTTTGGAAGGCAACAAGTGTGCTTGTCATCGCTACGTGTCAACCTTTGGAAATTAGCCCACGGTACCACACACCACTTCATCATCATCATCATCTTTTGTGTGTGGCCAGTCCTGATCCTCATACTTCACATTCTCACCCTTCAGGAAACAGGGACTGCTTGGCCTGTATTCCTGCTGCTACTTTCTGCAGCTCTGTGACTTGCCTTTGCCAGACTGCAAGGGATGTTTTTTCAAGTAAATCTGAAGAACACATCAGCCTGCTCCTGGCTACACAGGCGCATTGTGTTAATGCTTGTGAGCATCGGCTCTGAAACAGAGTCAGAAAAATACAAATAAAATCCTGTTTGCACTTGTAACCTTTGTGTTATGTGTCCTTGAGAGTGGTTTTGGAGCTGAAAAACCCCTGGCATTTCCGGCAACTCACAGCCTCATCGTTACTTGACTCATGGTGAGCGTAGGGAATAGAACAGAATAGTTATGCTACGTTCTGCCTGGAGTTCTGACTGACAAGCCCTGACCTAGGCCTGAGGGCCCCACCCAGGAGAGCAGCTCTCTGCAGTGCAGGTCCCCGGCCCGTCCAGGAGACGGGGGCAGAGACGGGCACACCTACAGCATCGCTCAGGCAGGGACTGAAGGCCCCAGGCGGAGCTGAGACACCTCCCCTGGGCCCTCGGCAGGAGACGGTGGGGGTGGGRGTCCCAGGGGAGGCCGGTCCCAGCCATTGAGGCCTACGAGCACCCCCAGGACCCCRGCAGAAGTAGGTTTCCAAATGTTTCCAAGCCACAGAAAGAAAAATGTGGTCACTCAGTGATTGTAAATAATACTTCGGTGTACATCAATGCCCCTACTGTGCTTCCTCACCATACAGAGTGCAGGCTCCTTGGAGAAATGGTTGGTTCATCCTCTTTGCACTGAGAAAAAGGAGTCGTTCCAGGAGGCGGCAGATGTGCCCGCAGCAGCCGGGCTCCCTGGGGCACTGTGAGATGCAGCTGAGCTGCCGGGGGATTCTGGTTTCACCAATGGTCAAGCCCAGGTGGGAGCACTGCCAGGGCTCTCTCCTGCACGCAGCCACCTAACCTTGTAGAAGTTCCCCAGCTTTGTGACCTCTTGGGTGGTTCTTCCTCTCGTGCACTTTAAATTGACAAGGCACAGATTCAAAAGTTAGCGATGAGGAGGACTGACCAACCTGCCGTCAAAGAGACGGACGGGATCACGTGCACACGTGGCTGTTCTCATCAGCCTCGCTCCTTCAGAAGTGACACTAAAGCCAACGCAATAAAGCTTCCCCTTTTTATTCAAGATGCCGCATGCGATTCACAGAAAAAACAGCAAGACAATAACATTTTCTCAATTACGAAATTGTGTGTGTGTTTACAGCAGACTGTTTCTTAACTACACATTAATTAGTGGCTGCTTCCAGCAAAATCAACCCCCCTGAAACATGATCTATATAGAGCGTAAAGAAACAACACCATAATGGCTGTAAACAAAACGTGTCACTGGTCCACATACATGGAAAATATTCCACTATTATCTACTCCCCATCACATATGGTAAATAGCTGCATGGGAAGGGCTGTTTTGCAAACCGTACCAGAGTAAACAGTTTGCTGTGTAAGCCAAGGTAACAGGGCACGGGTAGGAAGGTACCAGTGTTAAACAGCCAAACAGAGAAAACCCACTGGGTCCCTAAACCAATCAGTGCCAAAACATACACTGAGGTAGGAGATGTCTCACGAAGAGAGAGTCAAAACACAGCTAGTCATTTCTGTAAGTGCCAGATAGAAGGCACCTTCCTACAATTCAACGTGAGATCATCGCAATGAGTATCGCTACTGGAAGTAAGGCTGGACTGGCAACAAATCCACAGTGTCTTTTTGCAAAAAGGGACACTATTAGGTTGATCGCTCCCCTCCCTTGCAGGTGGGTCCTCCCTACTGCTGTTTTTCTAATCATAACAGTTAACAGATCCCTAGATCGGATAGTTTTAAAGGGGAGTAAATGTTATCATTCCCAAACAGATGAGGAAACTGGGGCACACAACAAGGATTTGAGCAAGGTCATTTAGCAAGGCAGCAATAATGAAGGGACTGTACCTGGTAGCTTATGCCAAAATCCTCTCTTCTGCATTTATATTCTCTACCTTCTTATTATAATGGTGGTCTGCAGGCTCAGAACAAGGATCACACATAAGAAGGGATGCGGGATTTGTTGTTTGCAGGTAGTCATTAACGGATCGATGGGTTAAAAGTAGTATAGCGTTGGAGAAATGGATGGAAAACCCTGTGTAAGCATTGCTTGTTAAAAATAAACAAGAGATCAATGCAAACATGCCAAAATGTATAAAAAGTGAGCTAGTTTTGAAATTAGATCTGTTTACATTAGATGAGAGTTATGGCRGTAGTGTGACATGAATGTTTCATTCCACAATTTTTCCTTAAAACAAAATGTTTTTTTTCCTCAAAAAAGCAAGACCCATCCAAAATCTCTCCGAAGAGCAAGACCTCTAAAGGCCACCTGCAAGAAAATCCTGGGTGAAAACATCCAAAGTAGTAGCCTCCCCTATGAATACAAATATAAGAATTTAACAACCCTATAGGGGTCCTATAGGGGACCCTATGAGAAATAGGCAATATATACAGGTAATACTTACTGTCACCGCCAATGAGGAGAAACTTCAGAAGTTAAGAGGATGTATTTATGGTATTTCCTGTTCCATGCCCTCTATCTAAAAATGTCTTGGGTTAGATACCTGAGAGTCCTCATGTGAGCATGCTGCTCAGAGGTTTAAATTTTACTTCCAGTGATTGTCCATTCTTGTTCTCGAGCAGGACAGTAATCCATGGAGCACATGGTTTTACTACGGGAATAGTGTTTAGAACTCTCTCGTATTCCTGCTCGTTCTTTTCCTTACTTACACCCAAGCGGTGGCTGCAGCTGTGCCTGGGGAAACAATCTGCTAAGGTGGCGGCTGCGAAAGAGCACCACACCATAAGCAGCTTGGAGAACTGAAACGGCACAGAAACACGCTACTGCACATTGGCATTGATATATGGAGCCACACCATACCTCATCTGCTGGCACAGCAGCCACTGATGAAAATATCTGTAGTAAAACTTTTTAAGTACTTTGCTTGAAGTTTGGGGTTTTTTTCTTGGTGATTTCTTGTTGTCTTCCTGCAGACTTACTCCTTCTTTCACCTACCGTGAATTATACATATATGAATGCTCTTGCATGTGGACATGCAAGATAGTATCTTGTTCACACTAAGCCATTATTTTGTGTAACTGCTTCATATTACCCTCCCTTTCTTCTGACAGTTGTGTAGGACAAAGATGAAGGGATTAACAAAATGGTTATTTTCTAGTGGTGAAATAGAGACAGCAGGATTTGGTAGATGGGAAGGGCACAAAAACCCCTGTGCTTAGGTCCACAAAACAGCCTTATTTTTTCCCTTCAGCATCTACGTCCATGTGATAAAGGCCCAAATTAATTTGCCGATCGAATTAAAATAGTCTGTGAAGCCTGCACTGCAAGCCACAAAACATAAGGTATTTGTTTAAAAAAACTGAAATGTGGTAAAGACCATTAAAAACAACAGTTCATTTGTTCAACCCCAGTGAATGGGTTTAACTTTTTTAATGTGATGTGTAAAAATCATGCCATACCTGGAGAAGAAGTCATCTGTTTATGTCCATCTCCCGAACAGTAGGCACTGTGAGTGCAGTGCCTATTTCTAAAGCTGCGCATATAAGCAAACTAGAGTGAGGTAGTACCGACTGACCTGGCAATGTAAGGTGGTTTGCCGAGGAACCCAAGCCTGGTAAGTTAGCTGAACGTCGCGCTGGACCTTTAAAAAGAAAGAGTAGTTTCAGCATAGATGGATGAACAGTAGTCCCACCAGCCATGAAAATGCTTTTTGTAGTGCTGTCACCACTACGAGGTGTTTGTTGTCTTCTTTCTGCCATTTCTTATCCATGGTTTTAGGTGAGGCTAACTGGGAAAGTAGCCTCACTTCTGGGGACCTTTCCATCTAAATGAGTCAATAATAAACATATCTTTCTTCTTTTTATCACTTACCGGGTTTGGGTGGAGATAGCCGAGTTACTGATTCTGGAAGTTTCACGTTCTTAAGTTTTGGACCTATGAACTGTTGCCAGATCTCAGACAGCTTTCCCTTCAGCTACCTCCATGTTCTCACAGAACTGGCAATTGCCAGTTTTATTGCCCAGTACAGCTCTGAAGGCAGTTACACAGCACCTACCTTGCTTCTGTGGTAGTTCAGCAAGCGGCTGGCATCACTTTGGGAACCACTGGTCGGTAAGGGCTATACACGCTAGAGAAAGGACTCTGATACTGTATTTGCAAGCGGAGGTGAGTCACCCAAATCATTAGATGCCTTTTCCAAACCATCTTTTCTCCCTTCTTGCTTATGTGGCAGTCAGTATTTTTGATTTGGAGATCACAGTCGACTACATCAACACCCTCAATAACCTAACAGAATTTGGCAGCTTGGCTTCATCTCTACTTGCACTGGACTGGAGGTACGTGCAGACTCAAACCAAGCCGGTAAGGTATAAGAATACAAGCAGGTACAGTGGCRAGCACATTGCATGTTCTTCAGGAAATCAATACCAAAGAACTTCCCAGAGAGGAAAGGAGTGAATTAAAACTGGAATTTCAGGCAAAAGGGAATGCACAAAGCCTTTCACGCTTGTATTGGACATCTCTGAACTTTACATCCTCCTCAGAGAGAACGACTTGGTCTCTGCCACTCTTTATCATGATTTTTCCCTTTTTTAAGGAAAAGATCAAACAGAAAAACAGCAGCGGCATGGGAAAATTCTGGTCATTACTTGTGTGTGGTCATGACTACTGCACAGACACTGCCTGAGTCTACCTGTGGCATAAGATACTTTCTAGAAGGTGGTATGTAGAGATGTAGCTGAAATGCTGTGAAAGGAGGTCTATAAGCAATAGTGGAGCACAGGACACCAGCCCTGTGGGATCRATACTCATGCTTCAAGTGGCACAGAAAAAAAAATTACACGAGCAAGTGTTTCAGTGGGCATGAGTGTGGTGTGCTGTTGCTGGTTTAGATGCTCTTATGGGCTGTGATTTCAGTCAAAAGAGAAAAGGGGAAAGGTGAGGTTGACATGTCTAATCCCCAAACAGGTAGAGATTTACATCGGGGTCCTTAAATAAGCTATTTGAATTATCTACCTCAATTTCCCTGTCTTTAGAAATTAGGTAATGCCACAAACTCCTCCTCACAGGGGCAAGTGGTGAGCAATGACTGCTGTCCAAGCAATGTTCCCACTATGCTTAAAAAAAAAAAGTTGATTATTACTAGTACTCTATGGGGAGCTGGATGCTGGAAAGCAAACGGCAAGTGTCATGCCTGGATCGGATGTAGAAAGCATCAGAACAAAATGAACCCTTCTACAACTTTAATTCAAATGGAGCGGAGACCTCATTGGTTTTATTTGGTAATAGGATGAACATACATGGACTCAGTTACAGAAAAACTGGAATGTTGAAAAATGTTTTGTACATTTAGAGACCACAAGCCTCTTCTTTCAAATAAGGAACTAACAATAAATACATATTGTTTAAAATTATTCTCAGAACAGTTGAGAATACTTGGCATTACATGATTATCATTCATTTTGGTTTTGCATTTTTTTTTCCTTATGAGTCTTAACAAACCAAATAGGTTTTTTTTTTTCATTACCCTACCCACCCAGTCCCAGAAGCAAACTTGCGTTGAGTTTTGCTTTCAGCATGTATTTTAACTTGTTTTCTATCCCCTGGTGCAAAATAGCGTAACAACCCGCCTCTTTCTTCCTTGAAAAATGTTAGAGAACAGGTGTCATTTATTTTAGTTCAGTTCAAGAAAGACATCTCCATGATCAGTTCTGCTAATATAAACATACTCTTAAGTTTATGTTCAACTTCATACATAGAATTCCCTGCAGAATGCCAGCTGAGAAAAGGTTATTTTACAAGACCAAGACCCTTGAATTTGATTAATTTCCCCTTATCCTTCCTACCAATAGCTTTAATGTTTCTTAGCTTTATTTAGGACCTGTCACTGTAGGGTTAACCACAAGAGCAGTGAAACCTACTGTCACAGATAAGCCACAATGTCCACCCTTCCTCCCTGCTGAAGGTAGTCAGTGTGCTAGGGTATGACTTTGATTGAAGTGCCTACAAGAAGTAGCATCATCAGAACGGAGAGAGATATATAGTCTTATTTAAACACATGTGGTGGAAGCAGCTCCTACCACAGCAAAGGAAGACAGTGCCACCCTGATGCATTGGCTTTACACAGACTGCCCTGCGTGTAATTAGCTATATATATTTYGGTTATTTAGTCTTTGGCCCCAGACGCTGCGGTGGGACAAGCAGGACTTTGCATGCAACTTCCTTTGATTTCAGTGCAACTAAAAGAGTGATCAGGCCCTAGGTGTTATTTCGCTCTAAGCTGATGTTGCAAATGCAATGGCTTTTGTCTATCGGGGAAGAAGGGGGAGGAGAAAAGGGAAGGGAAATATTCCTGTGAGAATCTGGGCCTGTAGACAACCAGAAGGTCTGGTAAAAACCCAACTAGAACCCTACAATAAAAATAGCAAATATTTAAAAAAATTGCATATAAAAGTGTATAAAAATATCATCCAAGCAAGAAGAAAAGGAAAATGCTCACTCTGTCATTCTACCGCTAGGTTTTATCACTAGAAAACCCCAATGGCCATAAGTAATTTTGTTTGATAGATGCACTCCTATGACCACCGGCAGAGACAATGAGATTACGTATATTCCTCCTACCACTGGATAGCTTCTAAAACCAGGGTGTTACGAGTACACAGCAGTCGATACATATGCAATTGGAAGAAATCGAAAGAATACAGAATGCCAAGAGTGTGCTGTGAGGCTTGTGAGCGAGTGCTGTCGTGCACTTAGATATGAGGGTAAATAAATTGGCTAAAACTGAGCTTCAGGTCCTCAGTCAGCTTGCCTGGAAGTAGATCCATTTTCTTCTACCTGGTGGTCGAGTCACCAGAGCAGGGAGAGCTGATGCCTCGAAGACAGGCACGTGTCCCAGTCCTGGTTGGGTACAGATCAGAACCCTCTGTAATTGCTGGGGATCAAAAGGGACATTGCAGTAATGAGAAGGCAGTCTCAGCAAGTGGAAATGCATGGCCAGTGTTTCATTTTAACAGAAAATAATGGCACTGGCAGTGGTCACCCACCCTGCTCCTGCTTTGATCACAGTAATCAGACAGGGAAAGGGTTGTCTGGGATCGCAAAACTTGCCTGCCTGTGGAAGCAGGGGGAGCACCACATTAGGGAGCACCTGACACTAAACTGGGACTGAAGCAGACCTGCTCCTGTTGTGGGTAACCCAAGTGGGAAAAACCTCTGCACCCACTTCGGAGGGAGCTGAATTTATGCCTTAAAATGTGAAAGCATATTTTTTTTTCCCTCCTTTCTACCTGGCCAGCACTGATGCCCACTCCCCGGAGCGATTTGCATGGAGTCAGTGCTGCAGGGCTCCTTCTCGTCCTCAGCCAGCCCGTTCCTGCTTTGGAGTGCTGATGTTCAGACACAACGCCAGCACAGCTCTGAGATCAGCACTGGTTCAACACATGCGAAAGCACAGGATCGCTCTGTTGTTTTTAATTATTGGGTGAGGTGATGGATTAAAAAAGAGTAAGAGAAAAGGACTTGATTATGCTGTCATTTGCTGAGTATAAATGGCTAACATATGGTATAGATCATCAGAAGATGATGAGTTTCATTATCATAAAATGAAATGTGAGGAAAAAGGAGCCAATAAGAAATATTTAAGACCATCTCACGAGTTCCTGGAGATAGACTAGTTTATTCTAGTTGAAGCAAAAAAAGTACTGTCCTTGTCAGGTTCCATCATTTCTAATTTGAATAGATTATTGTGCTTTTTAATTAAAAGACACGTTTGGGACCCAGGCAAGGACTAACAGTGGAAGTATTTGCCTTTACCTAGGTGAGCTCATGGACCTTCTGATTACAAAGCAGCACAGCACTATCAGCTATCTAGTTTGAAATATTTTTGCTTCCAGACTGAGCTTCTAAGACTTTGTAAGTACATATGCAAACATTTGCATATTCAAAGGGTAGTTTGCAAAAACACCACCATATACCATTCTTCTCTGGCATAACCAACTACATTTTGGAAAGTTTCTCTCCAACCACAAAACTTATGCTTGAAAAAAAGAAACATTGAGAAAAGGAATTTGCCTCCTTCATTCACCCATCAGGAGCCAGGCTCCCAAATTCCAGATTCATTCTGATGCTAAACGTCCTACTGTATTAATACATAGTGTGTTTACACCAGCTGGAGCCATACAAAAGGCTGCACTTTTAGATAAGCATCAGTCTGCCTAGATTGACTACTTTGAAACATGTTTTCAGTCTAAAATTGCAAAATTTCTTTTTTTATTCTACCACCTATTTTATCACCAGCCAAAAAAAGTTGGCTTCTGGCATCTATCTTTCTTCCCAAACATGGAAAACATTAGTGACATCCATCATCTTTTTATAATTAAACATAGAAATGCGACCATGTAACTTTGAAAAAAAAATACTGTGTAGTTTGTAAGGAAAGCTGGTTGACTTAAGCATTTTGAGAGGGTGCATCACATGTTTTTACATTTAAAAAAATTAATTTAAAAAATAAACAAATACCTTCTTTCACGTGTGAACACTTCCTGCATGTTGTCACAGAAACGCATGGTTCAAATCACTGATTGAGTGCAGCCCAGAGAACTGTCGACCTTTGAGCCATTTAAATAACGAACAGGATAAAAACATTGCTTGCTTTTCTTTTTTTTTTAAATTATAATGTGTCCAGGAGTTCAAGCACTACGTCACCATGAGTCAAAGGTCTGCTCATTCCCTGAACACCAGTCCCAGCTAAAGGAAAAAACACTGATAGGGATACTTGCAATGGTATCCCTCCCTATTTTAAGGGGGTAAAGTACCTGGATTCTCCCTCTCAAGTTACACAACAGTTTCTGGGAAGCAGAAGACGCTTGGTGCTCTTTCAGCAAGGCAGAGCTTTCTGAGAGCACCAGCAGTCCCTGCACAGAGGCAGACGAGTGCCATCTTTATCACACAGCTTCCCAGCCTGTGCTGCCTCTGTAAGAAGCACTCTGGCACCAGAAGACTCCTTTGTGCCTACTGGTGGGTGCTCCCAAATAATTCTGTAGAATTTCAGCATGAGGCCAACAGTATGGGCCCTATATTTGCAGAATTTCTGGCTTATTCATTGCTTGTATAGTCTTACTGAGGATGGAAAAGGCAGGGATCTGAAAACATAATTTCTATATATCTGGGGAAAGTTAGGTAAGGATGTAAAACCAGAAATCCCTTCTCACTCTTTATAAACATAGGCCATTAGCTGATGAACACCTAATCCTTTTCCACTTTTTTGTTTGTTTGTTTCCTTTCGTGGAATAAAATAAGAGAAAGCAGTTCTGTAATTTGTTTTTAATTTTTATTATTGTTTTACACAATTGCACAGTGGCTGATCTCTAGATTAACTGGGAGGTGTCTAAACATACCATTCCTTGGCTCACAATGCACTAGCACAATGCTGCAGAGTGTTCCAGGGAGGTGGGGGGCGGAGTAGGGGAATGTAGGTGTGATCCTGGGAGGGGACCCCATGATAGATGCTTTCATCTGGCCTAGTCTCTTTGTAGGAATTCGATTTCTAGATTTCACTTTCACTTCATATATTTCCAAGCTAACAGAGTTCATGGGGATTTTTTTTACATAACAAAAAATTCTAAAAAATTCTAATAATCCACTGTAGCTTATTCAAATGATTTTACAAGAGCAGGAAAATGTTAGAGCTAGCTCTGACTGCCTGTATTTTGCAAAACATTTTGCTGCACACCTGTGTGCTGAGATCAGTAGCTTTGACTATGGCATCTCTTCTAGAACAGCAGCTCTGATCTGCAGTCCCCAAGAGATGGCAAATCCACCACTTCCCTTATTAGCTCCTGCCGGTGGTGAATAACCCTAACGAGGAAAAACATTTTCCAGTCTGATTTCACACCCTCACTCCTGCCAGTGCATGAGAAACAAGAACTAACCAGCCATGAATTAAGCAGTCTGGCTTCGCTGTCTGAAAGAAGTCACTCCCAGAAAGAAAGAAAATACGTGTCAGAAGTAGATGAAGAAAAAGATTTAGGTTTTTTAAATTATTATTCTACTGTGCATAATCTAAGGCATCTTTAGTCACTGTACATTAGGTAAGGGTAACTTTAAAAATATTAACTAAATCATCCTGCACCTCTGACCAAACACTTGGTGAGGGTATGTTCCCCCTGACTTCAGGGAGAAGTCTGACTAAGCAGGGACTGAGTCACCGCTGCGGTATTTAGTTCTGCATTATTGACATTTCATCAACGTGCCTTCAAAGAGCCTGGTCAGGGCTGGAAGTCATATTCTACCACTCTTATTGGGGCTGAATGCTGATGGAGGGGGGGAAGGGGAGGTGGGAAAGTGCTACGTGGTGACACAGCCCTCTGCCTGTCACACGACATGGAGTGTGCTTGGCGCTGACTGCAGGGCCACTGTCCTCCCAGCACCCTGCTTTCCTCAGAAAATCTACCCCAGAGCTACCATTGAACCAGGAGCTCACGAATGGGAACACTACGTGCCCTTATATCTATTTTATTTAAATGAGCTAGTTCAATGAAGCCAACTGCGAGTTCTAAGAACTGCAAGAGTTATTTTTGTACTTCTTCCTTCTGAAAACATGTGATTGAAGTGCAACCTTTTCACAGCATGAACCTAATCTAAATCTCTGGCTTTGAACAAACTCAAACTCTGGTGTCCAAAAAAAGAACTCAAAATGTCTCTAGCCTCAATAATCAAAATCCCAGATACAAACACTCCTGAGTGAGAAGGTATTCATGTTATAATGTGGATTTAGGCTGAGCTCACTGCTGTTATTTTTGCTAGTGTCACGGGAAGCTTGTCCCTGTACATGCACAGTTTAAGCAGAAACAGAGACCCAAGCTCTAATATAGGCTGGTGGTAAAGTCCTGTGCTTTTGAACATGAAAAGGAAACACCAAAGATTTACCTTCCTAAGCCAATGTTTTGCATGTTCTCTACATAGCAAAGAGCCATGACAGCAGTCTAATTCCTTGTAAAATACATATACAACTAACACAGCAAGACCTCATCCTGAACAAAAAGGAGTTAGGCAAAAAACAGTTGTATGTGTATGTACGTGTCTTGATTTCCACATAGACAGGTAAAATTACTTACAATTAACCGGATCCCTACCAAGATCCCACGCCAGAAAAGCACTTACATACATGTTTGACGTTTCTCATACAAAGATACCTTCCTGAATCAAGGTCTGAGCAAGTTAGTTTTTTAACATTTCTTCTTTAAAATGGGCCAAAATGACAGCTACTTTCCATGTGTCTAACTCCACTGGATGAGACAGTTTTATCCACCGACTCCAGCAGTGTATTTAGGACACAATTTTTCATTTTGGTTTTGTCTGTCTGTACTTCACCAGCAATGCTTTTCCTTTTCTTTGGCCTGTCCGTTCAATCAGTGATGAAAGAAAGACCACACTGAGATGAAAGTAAGAATTGATCCGTGTGATTCCCTGCTGCCCTTCTTCTCTTAGATCTTCAGGTCAGACAAAGAGCGGTTATTAGTAGCCCATGAACAAATGTGGGAAACAGCTTATTATCTGTAATCTCAAGTTAAGGCAGGCACCTCAAGCAGTACATTAGTACATGCTCTCAGAGTCTGACAACAAAATTTGCCCCAAGGGAATATTGCTTTCATTGATTATTCCTTTCCTATTACTAACTGCAAAAACAGAACAAAATCAAGGGTTGAGTGAGTCTGCCTGCTGTTTAGAAACAAAAACATTTTGCTATCATTGCATCATCTGGGAAAGACATCAAATCCTAACAAATGGTCAAATGACTCTACAAATTCACCATTCTTATTAATAAAATCTTCTACAGTGAGGGTAAAACTGATGTCAAATTCTGTCTACCAGCAATTGGAAAAGACTCTCGGGGAAAAGAAAAAGAGTAAAAGTGAAGTATTATCAAGTTTTGTTTTGTTTTGTTTGGTTTTTTTTTAATATTCTTTTGCATCATCCTAATGTTGGTTTCACAAGCTGAGGCACAGCAAAGGGCAATACCTGCTTTTGAAGATGACTCTCATCTACTTGCTCGACCTGTCCAGAAAAAAGGAACCATTTGCATCAGGAAATCACCACTTGTTTTTTTTAACAAAAAACTTCCCAAAACAACAAAAAATGCACACATACACGAACAAACAAAAATAAAACTGACCCAAAAAACCAAGGCCCCCACCCTAGAACCCAAAGTCATTAGCTGTGAAGTAGCCAGTGGGAGGAGGAGTGTTTTGAAAGTTGTTTAACGCCTTCTCCAGAAACTGGTCTTTGCAGAAGGAGGAGGAGAACAGGAATGAAGAAGCTCAGCTAAAATGATGAAAGAAATTTGCAGTCTCTTTTTTTATATATTTTTACTCTTCCGTATCTGGAAAAAAAAAAAAAGAAAAAGAAAAGTGTCAAATGCTGCCTTTCTCCCCTTTGTCCAAGGAGCAGGTAATCTGGGAAAGAAAAAGAAGGGTATCAGTTTAGCCTCATTTCCTCCAAGCAGTGCAGCTTTGCTTAACTGTTGAAAGGCTGCAAGGTGAGGTGCACCAAAGCAATACTTCTTATTGGCTTGACTGGAAGTATCATTCTGTCCTACGCAAAGTGAAATCCATTGGTCTCTGACTAATCCAGTGGGAATTCAACCTTTGGTATCAATGGGATCATGTAACAGAATCCAGTATGCTTAGATCAAGAGATCCCATTAGGTTTCTTTGCTGTAGGGCGCTCTGATCACTAGCTCTTCCAGTACCTTTTTGCTCATGAAAGCAACAATGTTGTACATGTGGTTTGAGGTGAAGAACAGAAAACGCTCCAAACACAGAAGAGCACTACCTTTTGAAAGTCCCTTTCTCCCAAAGAGCTTGCAATGAAAAGCACAGCCTTATGTATGGATAGGTGCCTGAGATCTAACAAAGTATGTGCATTTTACAATCTGCTTGACTCCTCTGACAAATATTTATAATCCCTTGGCCTCAAAATTAGGCTATATTTGACTAACATTATCCTGAATGTACAAACGTAACTGTTTTCTATGTCATTATACCACAAGTGAATCTTCAGAATGAACAGATTTCCTTGAGTAAGAAATGTAGATGAGAAACCTTTTTCATTATTTCTAGTGAAAGAGGACAGTTTCTAATGAAAGAGGACACCCTATCCAACCCTCCTCATACCATCCTCTAGAAATCCTCTGGAAAAGCTTCAAACAGGAAMATGAACTCTATATTGGCCATCCCAACCAGTTATCTGAATACGCCTGGCACTTTGCTTAGCTACCGTTATTCTGACAATGCTTATGTCAGCATTTGAAAGTGCATTTGAAAGGGTCTCTCAACCAAGGAGATGCAGCCCAAGGAGAGATGAATTTATCTGTAAGGCTGGGCATGCCTCGAAAGATGTGATTACATCAGAATCTCTTTGGGTCCTTTCAGAAAACCAGTTTCTTTTGCCTTCAATAATATATTGCTTTTTTTTTTTTAAAGTAGTATTTGGGCAAAGGAAAAAAAGGACTGGCAAAACAAAGATCTAAGGCTTTGCTGCTGGATTGCATTATCTCTGATGAATGTATAGCAGTGGCTGCACAGATCTGTTAGTGAGTTGGTATCATTTTCTTCTACTGTGTAGTTAGCAGGAGGACTTTTCCTTTCAGGATGGTCCCCTGTAAGTTGCTTCAATATCTTGCTCACTGATGCAATTCTAAGACACTGTTGTAAAGAATTAGGCTTTCAGCATTTCATTGGATTTATTTAGACTGAATTGTCACATTTCCAGCACTACCGACAGTATTATCTACAATGAGCAATAGTAACAGCCATAACAATAGTACTACACTTCCTTGATGTCTCCCATCTAAAAAGTTCAGCCTGATACACTGCCATCAACAGGATCATAACAATCCTGTGAGATGTATCATTAGCCACATTTTAAAGAGAAAATACTAACCCAGAAGGAAAGGTAATCATCTGGGACACGTCCATTAACTGGACTAAATGACATCTTTGAGCAGTCATTATTTATGAATCTCTTAAATGATTTGCTGAATCACACCAGGAATCTGAAACAGAGCTCGAAGTACCACCCAACATGACCTCCCCTTCCTATGCCATTCATACTCACACGACTTTTAACTCCTCCTGTCCCCATTAGTGAAATGAGGGAAAATGCAGTGTTTTTTTCCAGACTCTGGAAGTTCCCTGCGGAGAACTGAGTCATATACTGCTTTTTGCCTCTGTTAGCCACATCATCAGCTCCAATGAGAACACTGCAGTACAGCATTTGCTTTAAATTGTTTTTCTACTTGGTGGAGCAGATGTGTTGGTTTCCTAGCCGAATTTCCCTTTGGATACAATATAGCTTCCCTACAACTACCTTAACCTTGGATGTGATTCAGCCTCTTTCTCATTTCAGCACAATAGATCCAGTGCAAATATTAGTACATATCAACAGAGGTAATTGAAAGAGGAAAAAGAAGGAATATACAGCGCTCGGTACACAAGAAGACTTTAAGCAGTTCACGTGGCATATATTGAATTTCATTATCTGAAATAGCCTCATCTGAATGCACATCTCAGTCCTTCAGTGTTGCTGACAAGTTTATATTGTTTGTCAAGGTTGAGTATTGGCCCTCCCCTTGATCACTAGTGCAAATACCAGTGACTTCTACAGCTCTTCACGTGATACCAGCACCCACTGCGAGGAGATTATTAAGTCCATTTCTGCTATCAGCTTGCAGTTTATATTAAGGCATTTTTAACTTATGCTCGCTGGACTATGAATATACGTATTTACTATGTTACTATACAGTCTGATGTACTGAAGTGAAAATGCACTGCGGTTTGTCTTTTCCTTCACACAGAATTACTCAGCATACGACTGTATCCATACAGCAAGGAAGCTGGCTGTCAGTTTTGCACAATCAGTGATTAATCTCACACATTTGCCTCTCTTTTTGAGATAAAACAAATGCTTTGGAGTCCAAGGCCTTACAAGAACTACCCGTTTTAACAGTTGGCATTTATTATGCCTGTCTAATACAAACTTCCACAATCTGCTACTCAGTTGGAGAACAGGAACAGAGCCTCAGAGGCATTTAGACTGAGGTGAGAGTTTAGACTGACTGAAAAACTACACCTGTTCTGTAATGACTCACGCTCCTCACTGAGCATAAATCACAGGTGCAATGCTGGTTGTATCAGCTGGAAGTGGAGAGCTGGCCTCTCCCACCACCGCTGAAGGTGGCCGGCTCTGCCGCTGCAGCCAAACGCCTGCCCTTTCCCCCCATCCCTTCCTTCCCCAGCTGCCAAAAGCACAGCGCTGCCCGGAGAGGGCTCAGGACTCCTCCCCACAGCCTGCAGTGCTGGGCCGGGCTGTCAGGACAAGACCGAGCCCTATGGTTTTCAAATTGCATTTAAAAGAAAACTCTGCTATTTTCTCTCCTAAAAAGTAAATGCTGAATACAGACTGCAGGACAGTGTAGTGTGGAAAAAGGATTTCGTGGGCAGGGTTTTTTTCACAAACTACTTAGCTTGCTTGGCAGTGCCTGTCAATGAAAGTGTTTGTGAGGTTATTGCATGGTCCCTGTTTCCTCTGCTCAAATATGCATTCCTTCAGCATTATAACCATACGTAATTATGAAGGAAGCGCAAGATGACACCACAATTATCCAGGATTACGCACTCAGATTTTCTTTCTAAGCAGACTGTGGTAACTTTGCAGTTCACTTATGAAAAAGTAGTGCTTAGCATGAACAAATCTCATCTTAGCATGCTTCATGAGCACTTCTACAGGATGCGAGAACTCCACCACACCACCAAATAACATTGCCCTTGAGGTACTACTACCCCAAGGTATTTTTGAGTTAGAGTTTTAATACACAGAAAAAGCAAAAGAAGAGATCCTCAGTTAACCGTATTCATTCAGTACATTCTTTATTGAGCTCCCTATTGTGATGCCTTTTATGATGTAACATCAAAAAGATATCAACCAAAAAAAAAATCAGCATACAATTATATTAAAAAGAACATTTTTGTATTTTGTATATTTTATTCTTGAAAATTTAGGGGAAAAATTTGAATCCTACAGGTTTTCTCATTTCTATTAAAATCAGATTCTCTTGTCACATCCCAATAACCATGTGTGTAACACAGACTATCAGTGTTACATACTAACATAAACAGCAGATATCAAAAGGGTTGCACTTGAAGGGAAGTTGAATACACAAAGTTTATGCATGCTATGACTCTTTAGTTTGAAAAGGGAGAGTTGCGGGGAGAATCTATTAAAAGGTAAATGAAATTATGAGTAGTGCTAAGAATGTGAATAGGGAACAATTACTCACTGCTTCTCACAGTCTAAGGGGGTTATCAAATGAAATTATCAAGCAGTAAATTTGAAACAAAAAAAAAGATGTGATTTTTCACATAATGCCTAAGTAAATTTTGAATTGTGTTGCCTCAGTGCCCAGTACACAAAAGAGTACCAGGGCTCTAAAGATAATTAGACAAAGTAATGGAAGAAAAATCCATCAGAGGCTATTCAAGTCAGAGATTTGACCTCTCTGGAAGACAGAAAGGTGTAGCGGGGAGGCATTGCTCTAGCTTTGTTCTTTGTTCATTAAGATCTCTGCTATGAAATGTTGTCAGGTAGGTGATGGAGAGCTAAACGGACTTCTTGTCTGACCCAGCATGGTTGTTCAAGTGTTCCTAGGAAAGCTGACATGGTGTTTGAAAGTAGCCTCTACCCTCACTTATTAAAAGCCTAGGCTTTTCAGGATAAGACTATTCCAAACTCTGCTCTCCCCCAGCACCCTGCTCCATCCAGGCACTGGGTGAAATGACAACAGAAATGACAAATTGTTGTATGGCAATTGATATCATAAGACGATTACTACTACAATGAGGGGAAATAATAGTCTGAGTAAATGTGTCTCAGATAACCCATAATCCAAAAGGTAGCTATCCTTCCTACTACAAAGGATGGAAGTATTTGCAGCTGGTGGGGCAGATCGCTAAATCTGCCACTTTTAATTCCTTTTGTGGACTCACTCAGCATCTTGCGGGAGTGACCCTTTAATTTTGTAAGCTTATTCCCAAAGGCCTGGGTATTTCTTGTCTCCCGTGAGTGCTAAAGTGTGCTCAGTCGTAACCTGTCCCCATCTGAAAAGCACTGTTAAAGCTACTCCTAGTGCCCAGAATAAAATGAAGATGTCAAAAATCTCAGTGCTCAGTTCTCAGCACTGGATGATCCCGTCTCCTATTAAAGCCATTTGCAAAGCCTTTTCAAAGAAAATTAAGACCATGAAGAAATAAATTCTGCATATTTATGCTATTCTCTTGCTTCTGTTGCACCAGAGATGAATGAGGCCTAAGAAACAAAGTTCAGAAGATCAGTGAAATAAAGAAGAAATATGCGTTATAAGTTAATTCATCTCCGTTATCTGTCTTTTTAATGGATGAGAAATTTTAAAGTGATTATTTTTTCCAAAAAACCCAGAATGTTACTCGAAGGTGCCTGCGTCCTGTTTAAAGCAAGGGAAAACAAGAATAAATGCTGTTGGGAAAAAGTTTTGAATACTTGTTTTGTAACTGGATTTAAATACCATCATTCTAATTTAGCAGACGACCCAAGCGCTTAACATTCACTTTGCTAGGAGGAGAAATGTCATTAGCATAGAAGGTATTCTGATTTTTGAGCTTTGGCACATAATTATCCCTAAATCATTCATGACGTCAAACAATTTCTAGTCCTGTTCACACTGATGTTGAGTTTAATGTTTGCTTGACAGCTTGTATTACTCTTGACCTGAGATCACATCAGTGATGGAAGAAAGAGATTAGCTTTGTTTTAATACATGTTGTTTGCTAACCAGCACATAATGGAAATACATAACAGCAGAGAAAAACACAATGAATACATTGGCAAAAGTTTGGTTACACCAAATAACGTTTAAGTTTTCTGAGTAAAGCATGCACGAAAGAAATTAGACACTTATTATGCTAAGCAACCTACAGGAATAAGTGCGAAAGCTTATTCTATATTTGATAATCAAACATAATTCAATGCTCTGAACATGTTTAGGGTAAAAGCTAGCTCATGATTTTCATAAAGAGCTCTTCTGTCGGGGATGGAAATGAAAACCCCAGTGCTTTTCAAGGCACAAAAGGGATGAGCTGCCATAGGCTGAAGAATAATCGAAGCGAACAAAGTTTTCAGCCAAATACATGAATCAGAATTTTGTAATTAGCACAAATAATTGCTTCTTTGATTGAGTGACTAAACTGAAAAATTAGGATAATACTTAGCTCTGGGTCAGACACAAGTAATTGCTTTCTTTCTCTCATGGCAAAAATGATCGTTTGGGAGTGGGGTTTTTTGGTGGGAGGGGGGTGGAGAGGAAATGAAAGATCAAGCTGAGTTTTTCATCTAACTCAAACAAAAGTTTTATTTTTACCATTTACTTAAAGCTAGCTAAAAATGTGAAACATCACTTCAAAGCAAAAATTCTCATTTGGATTTTTTTCAGTGCCTCTTCAGTTTTTGACAATCACTTGTTTTGAATTAGACTTAAATTCCCTAATACTTTAGCCTGATTCAAAATAGCACTTTTCAACTAATATCGCTTGCTGGTTTTCTTCTTCTACATTTATTATTGCCCCTAAGTCCCAGGTTTTGACATTAAGAATAGCAAAGCAGCAGTTTAGAAGCAGAGAAAAGAATGAACTGCCTAGCAATGGACTGATTAATGGTAATAAGTAGTAAAGATTACTATTAGGGTACAAGTTTCAGAAAACTAACCTGTAAATTGACTCTCTCCTCTCTTTGTCCAGCTTCTGTAGACTGAACGGTACAGAATTGCAGACTGAGCAGCCCGAGAGGACTGATGTCCCTTTGCCTCTACCCCCAGGCAGCAGGTCCAGCACACAAAGCAAAGGGCATGAAGGTACCCACCAAGAACCCAGCTGGCAGTTTGTAGAGTGCAGTCTTTACATTTGTTTTCCCATACAGTTGACTGTTGGATTTCTTCCTTCTTAACACTTCTACTTAAACTACCTTGTCAGAGTCCTTATCTAGTAAGATAGCTGGTATGCTCCAGATTGGAAGCTAGTTGTTCCATGGGGAAGAGACAAGATGAAAGCTAAAGGTCACCGACCTCTTTTGAGGAGCCATTTCATATTCTTCCTCCCCTTCAGTCATTCCCTTCGGACATGATCTTGTTTCTCTTTCAGGGCTAGGTGTTGCACAGGGAAACAGAGGCCTGACTGTCACTGGATTGAACATAAATTCATGGAGCAGGGGAGCAAGGAGGACTCTCCTCTTGCAGAAGCAGAGAATTTCTATACATCATTGCACAGGCAAATTATCGTAAATGGGGTAAGAAGGACTGTAACAGAAGCAAGGTCACAGCTCCACTCCCTGACTGGTACTATAAAATGGCTGATGGTGCAAAATCAAGGAGGAATTTCTGCAATGTATGCGTAAGTTACACATTCCTCCATGCCTCTAGGACCACGGACATTACCCCCACGGAGCAATGCAGCCATATGTTATCCCTGAGCAGAACTATATTTACAGGACCAAAGGTAACCTGAAAAAATGTTCCTCGTAAAGTTAACTACTCAAAAAACCCACTTAAGTACCTACAGTGAATGTTTTTTCACCATGCATCTGAAATGAATATTCCAAATATTCACTTAAATCTGAAATCAAGCCAAATGCTATTCCCAATTTTTAAACTTGTCACATATATCTGTGACTTCACACAAAGGAGAAGCAAAAAGCAATCAAGCATCCTAAGGACTTTCTAACTAGCTTGGCATGGCCTGAACAATGTAAAGCAGGCTAGAAAAGAGATACATTGAAGTCTCAAGGAAAACCAGGTGCTTTCCATAAGATTTACACACACACTCACAAAACAGACAAGCTGCAAAATCATCTGCATAATTATACAAGGTATCTTTCTACATATTCCCCATATTCTCATTGAGCATGCATGCCATGGCGATGTAATGTTCCCGAGGTCGGGATGATAACAATGTATTTTGCATTTAGCTTCATAGATCACATCACATCATGTTCATCTTCTATTTGATATTAAAACTGCATAAAACCTTCTTCAGAGTACATGCCTGTATGCAAATGCCAGCTTGCCTCAGGTGCCACTTGCTAAATTAGACACACTCATTTTTTTAAAAAGAGCACAAAAAGAATTTTAAAAATCAGAGAAGCTTTTTTCCCCCTCCAGTTATCCTATATTGCACTACTACGGAGCAATTGTTCAGCAGAGGTAAGTTATGATGAAATATGTCTTGCTGGATAGCAAAATGCCCTCATGCTTTCAAGCAAGCTTTTCCAGAAGATATCAGTACAACGCTTTCCGATTTCTAACTTGGGGCAATAACCTCTAATGTAATTCAAATAACAGGCCATAAAAAGAAGTAAGAAAAGGAAGGAAATTGTCTTTAGAAGTAGTCTTAGACTTTTGTAATTCCAATTTGCCACTGCTGCTGGATTCTGACATATAATATCAAGAGCACTATCAAGCAGCAAGGAGGAATCCAATGTGTTTGCCTTACAAACTGAAATGGGCTTTTTGCTTCCTACAATAATGGAGAAATCAGCCTATCTTTTGGAATAGAAATGGCACCATTATTTTTATGACCTGAAGTTTACCTTTTTACCTCTCTCAAGAAGATGTAGACAAATGCTGTTCATTTATACGCTTGAGTAACCTCTTTTAAAACAACATTGGCATTATGCAGATTACATGAGCAGGGTTTTGTCAGAAGAAGTCTACTTAGTGTTCATTGCTACGTAGTGGTCTTGGCTAGATCGACACACATGAAAACCGTATCTGCAGGAGGCTGCAAAGACAGACAATTCTTAAATGGTTGAACAGCTTTGCAAAAAGCTTCATTCTCCTTAAATTAAGCTGGGAAGAATCTTGTTAATTCAACTATGTCTGGGGTAACTGTGGAGCCATCATCATGGCTCCTTCACACCACCATGTTCCTATACCAAAGGCATTCTCAGATAACAACATTCTGTGCCAGCTACTCTGTCACTTGATTTTTGGGGACAATTGGGACAGAAAGAAATTAAGCCCCTGTACTTTACCTTTATAATCAGAGAATTTTCCACTTGCTGATCAAGGAATGATTGTCAAGAAAAATTAAGACCAAAAGCCAGCTTTACATGTTGGCATGGGCAATGTATAGAACATATAGGAAAGGCTTTTAACTACTGTTAAGCAACAATATAGCTTAACAAAATCAAAATAAAGAAAGCTAAAACCTCAGTTTCTGGTAAGCCTGTTATGAACTGTTCATAGAGTCTGTATATTTAAAAGGCTACATACCGTATTATATTATATTATATTATATGCTGTTGCACTGCATAGAGGAATGTATTATTGAAACTATGACCTGTCAAAATGCAGGGTTACGATTTGACCACGAGGTGGGAGCATTGCCCATCACACATACCCAGGGCACATTAGGCTTTCTCGGTATGTACTAGATATAAATGTCCCGTATATTTCCATGCTATAACCTGCAAACGTGCATGTTACCACTAGAATAATAAGTTCCCAGGACAAACACAAAAAAAGAACCTTTTACTTGTCTGTAATTGCTAGCTGAAAAAGAGTATTTGAATAAACTGTGGTTTGGTCCCTGGAACAGAGTTGCACTGAAAACTTTGTATTAATGCTTCAGAATCTTTTCCCAGTAGGAAAAAAATAAGGAGGTGGTAGAGATAATCTGTGAAAGTGGTACTGGGGAGGAATAAGTTTCTCATTTGTTGTCAGTTTTGTGAGCAGAAAAAAATTGCAAAAAAGAAAGTTTGTCAATGTAGATAAAAATTATTTCCATGTGACTGCTTACAATTTTCCATTCAAAGTGTTGAAAAGCAACTATTTCACATGGGAAAATCAGGTTTTCCAAAATGGTTTAATAATGTTGTATCCCACAGAAAACATTTGATGAACTACTTGTGCTGATGATGTCTCTGATAGGGCTGTGTGTTTATGTGGGAAATGGCAGCCCCATATCTCTTTTCTTGGAACTGAAAAAAAAGGGAAGTACTGAGTAACAAGCAGTATCTCCCACAGAAAAAAGCCAATAATACAAAGATTAGATTAACACGAGAAGGAGACTAGCCTACGTTCAAGAGACTTGCACAGGATTTTGAAGCAGTTAAGACCAAAATCTAAGGCATGACTGCAGCTTACATAGTCATCCTCAAGCTAGCTTTAAAGTAGTTGGCTTTGGTACGGATAGACTCAGCTGTATGAAGCTCTGGCTAGATGCATACCTAGTTCCTCGCTGTCTCAGTGAGCCTGATCCCTGTTTCTGGAGGCATGCCCACTTTTTTTTTTTTGGGTAGCTTCAAGGTAACTCTGACACAGAAGCTACATTTCACATCTGTGACTACAGTGTGGACATGCAGCTTCAATGTCTTTGTGTCCACATGGGATAGTTATTCTATGTGTTCCTGGACACTTGGTTCCCCATGTAGTAGAAGGACAAATGTATTAGAAACATTTCAGCATGTAAGTATTCCAATAACAAGATATTACAATAATTTCCTTTGTGTATGCTTAAAAAGCAACTTGGACACAGATCCTGCAAAGATTTAGGCAACATATACTCTGCGGCTTTCTCCTCCGGGTGCAGGATGCCTGCGCAGGAGGACAGGGTAGCAGACTGACCTCAGCTGGGTGCACGGCTCTAGCTGATGCTAATGGGTGGTGGTGAGAAAGCTGAAGCCCTCATGGTAAATCTACACAAATGGGCACCAGTTTAATACAAATACAGCTACAGATTGAAGAGAGGCCGTAAAACCCAAGAACCCTTGACATTGCAAAAAGTCCAGGCTGAGTTTCACCCAGCAGCAAACTGGGTGAGTGCATTATAGCTGTAACCTCAATCTTTCTAACTCCCCCGCTTAATCTTTTTTCCCAGCATGTGAAAGACCATGTACTGGCACGTGAGAAACCATATGTTCGGGTAAACATTGCAGTAGTCTGCAAACAGCTATGTATTATCCATGGATAATGTTCCTTTCTCCACACCCTCACATAGCTGGTAAGGAGATTTGCTCTGGAGTGAGCAATGGACAGAACAGGTTGCGCAGTATTTGTCAAAACAGAAGCGCCACCCTAGCACTTTCCTTTCCAAGGCGCATCATTCACAATTTTTCTCCTGATTTCTATCAATGAGATCGTTAGCTATAATCTGTCTCTACAGCATCTGAATGAAAAACGTTCAGCCTACAAATTGTCCTTGCATGGTTACAGTTGCTTATTCACTGTAATCAACTGGTCCTATGGTATTGGTCTTTTCCCTAAGGAGATGAGCAGAACATTTTCTTGCAGGAGAACAAACAGACATTAAATAACTAACACCACACAAAGACTAGCAACTTGCAAGGAACTAAATTCACACCCTCACTCTTCAAGTCAGCATGAAACATTCACTTCTTGGTCCTCCAGCCCAACTAAATAGGTGCCCCTAATCTTTCTGAGACCTTGAGAGTGCAGGCCTTCAAATGTAACCTGGTCCTCAAAGTTAGGGATTCCCGGGTCTACTCTCTTGGCTGGGCTGATGCTCCTGAGTCCTTCTAAAGAAGCCCCAGTCTTTCTGTGTCCACCTGCTCCTCCCAGGGCTGCAGCCTTCCAGCACAGCCGCTCCTCAGCCATCACCCACTGCAGTGGGGAGAGTAGCCATTCTGCCCATTAATTCTTCTAGGGCCTTGATAGTTACATACAGCACTGCACATATTCATGAACATCTGAAGTTGCATGTTATTTGAGTATTTGTGCTTAATTTCTGCATGACCACAGAAAGTGTTGTGAATGGTACGTGTTCAAGACTGTTTTCCTGACAGACACTTAAGTCAAGAGTGTAAATAATATGAACTCTTAACAAAATAATTGGATTTTCCTAAACAATTGTTGCTAAGGGGCCCTTTTAAAAAAAGTACGTATTTATGTGTCTGAAATTAATACATGCTTCTAGATGAATTATTCTACATTTTTAGTTGAGGTATCACATTTTCTTCTTATTTATCACTTTGCTAGAGCAATAGGAACTTTAAGTAATTTCTTAAAAGGAAGCAATAAAAGAAAACATAGTATTGTTCTAAACTGCAGTACTTACTATGAGCTTGTCTTTCTTGACCATCAAAACAAAGTACTGTACTATTTACATTTAGGAAGAGCTGTGTTTCAGTGGATTTCACTGAGACATACACAAAGAAAATGTTAGCTCTAGCATTTCTTTCCATTTATTTTGCTACCTTATACTTCAGCAATCACTTTTGGAGCAACATGGGTTCAAATACTATCTCAGAGCCCTGTGGTACACAGCTGAGGACATGCAAGAGAGTAAACATGCCATAGACCTTACAGCTGTTTTTCCACTTTGCTGAGCCTACTAAAACATCTGTGGACCTCTACACTAGGCTCAGATTCATTTGAAATTATTCCCAGATGCCCAAGAAACCATCCTATGGCTTGGGATTGCTTCAGTTCAACAATGTTTCAGCAACATCCCTTTTATATGGCAYCCTTAATAGGACCTCTATGCTGATGTGCTCACTCCTGCTTGCTTCCCACATCTGTGGTTCGACAGTGCTTGGCAAATTCCACCTCAGACAGCTAAGTCAAGCAAGCTTTGTGTTTGTGTTGGCATAGTATAACATACAATCATGAAAATCAGGGACACCTTGTGCAAGTTTCTTCTTAGCTCTGTTTTTTGCATCTCCCATGCAGCCTGTTCTAACAGAGAGCAGAATACGGCCCAAAGAAAGTCAGAAGGATAGAACCTCACAAATCTGCATTTCCTATTAAGCAACTCTAATAATCCAGGGTTCTTCTTGCAGGCACTGCACAAAAATTGATGGATAAGGCTTACCAACAGAACAACTAAGTGGTGCTAGGCATTATGTGAAAGGGATGATTTGCCCCCAGAATGCCCCAATGGCTTCTGTTGAGTCTAATAACTGTTTCTGTTAAGTCTGTTTCTGGTTACCACACAATTTTTTGGTTTTAGAATAAACTGTGGATGTTTAGGAAACAATAGATTGCATATAAAAATGGGTGACAAAATGTAATAAAATGTTGTCCTTACCATCTGTTTTCTTTGATTCATCCCCCATACTAGACTGATCTTTTTTGTCCAACTTATTGTCTTCCTTTAATTCACCTAGAAAGGAGCAATAAGAAACACTATAAGCATTTTAATGCAGACTGCAGTTTATTAATGCCTGTAACTCAAACAAATTGCAACGTCCAAAGGAGATGTTCCTTAGGAGAAAAGGTCTGAATTCACAAGCAACTGGATTAACATATTTTCGTAGAATAAAGCACCAGACAAAATTTATCCAACTCCTACAGAAAATCAAGCTTTACAATCTACTTCTAAATTTATTCTAATTGTTAACACCTTTTTAAGCGCACATGCAAACTCATACTCCCTCTGGTTGTATGTAGGCCATTAAAAATCTGAGCACAACCTTCATTTCAAAATCAGGACTCTGAAACATTTATGCTTTTAAAGGACTAAGGCCCTGCAAGACTTCATCGTAAGTCTCTGCATTAAAGAACCACTTTAGATATCCCAAACAGTCCTATATAATTTTGTCTTACTTTCTCTTACCAGTTTCCTTTATCCACAGATTCATTTGGGTTGGTCCTTTGATGATGGTATCAGGGAACAAACAATCATCCTAGCATTGATCACTGGTTTGAGAGTCTCTATAGCAAACCAGGAAAGCAGGGCCTTTAGCAGAGCAATGGTTGATGCAGAATGAAAATGGCAGCTTGAGCTGGGGTGTATTTTATGAAGCCAGGAAGGTTAACCAGAGTCATTCTCATTTTCTGTCCTTTATTAGTCATACAGCAGAGCACATCAGACCTTCCCAGACCATCCCTTCATTGAATGAGAATGCCAAATGCAAGATCAAATGAAAAATAACTTATAGGGAGAGCTCTAGCAGAACAGGGCTCTTTCAGCTGCAGTGTCCAAACAGCAGCAAAGAAAGTGTCCTTCCTTCAGATGTCCAGAGAAGCAACAGCATCCTGCCCAGATGGGAGCAGGCAGCTTGTCCTTTCCCCCTGGAGGAGTAGCAGTGAATTTGTGACCCACACCTCAACACAAAAAGCTGTAAAAGTCTCACTTCAGAATTTTGTAAATGTGAGGTATGTTACAGGGCTGTATCAAAGTAATGCTTATTCCATTTGTATTACTATTTTTGTTACTATAACGACTTCATAGCCTCTGGATCAAGATTATAGGTATTATGTGTTAAAGAGGATCTGATCTGCCTTCAAAATAGTCATGGCCAGTGGATACTTATTTTTGGAACAGCTCAAAAAAAGAGAAATTGTAGAGAAGCAAAGTCTCTCTCTTCCACATCGTGCCCTAACCACTAGAATATTTGTTATTCTTGGATGACAGAGGGTTGATCTCTCCCTCCAATTAAGTTTCATCACAGTATAAAAGAGGAATGGTTTTCAAATCTTAAAATACTTAACAAGATGGAAAAAACATGTCCTGTTCAGTTCTCATTCAGAGCCAAAACTTTTCATGTCTTTCTTCTTAAGCTCACAGTGCGGGTGAGAGAAAAATGAAAGCAGGATGATACAGGACAAGCAGCAACCTCCTCAGCTGATCACACTGCCACTGACTTGGGCTCCTTGAATAGAGAGGTATGAGCAGCTCCAAGCAGGGTTGAGGTGTCTGCTTGATGAAGGTGGCCTCTAAAAGAAGGACACTGTCTTCAGGAAATGAAATGAAAATGTATCTAGCAAAGCACAAAAGTCGTCTCGCACTTCCTCCACCATCATACGGCTGATGGCAATGATGAGCTAATAATGCTTTATTTGACCATTGCATAAAGAAGTTGCTTGACCCTAAGAGCGTGCAGGAAAAGATGATGAACACCCACACATACGTTATTTCACAGTTTGATCTCTCTGAGAAAGCACACAGGCAGTGAGTGACTGAGAGAGACTTCAAACTTATCTGACAACACAATTTCTGAACTTTCCTTGAATATAACTTATTATGAATAGGGGACTTTTGAGTATTGTAATATCTACCCTGCCAAACTGCCAGCAGCAGAGCAGAACGATGATCATAATGATCTTTTTGAAAGGGATTACAAAGGCAGAGATATAATAAGGCAAATACTTTATGATGAGATATTAACATATAGGCATAAAGGAAGCTGTGGTGAACCCAGAGATATGAATGTTAAGATTTCATCAGTCTCCAAAGACTCTGCAGTGATTGTACCTCATAAAGGCCTTTTCCCATAAATTAAGGAGCAGAATTTCTTTTCCTGAGGAAGACACTAATTTTCAGAAATCATTATAATTCCTTTCAAAGCATTTTTGACACCTGCAGCAGAGAGACATTGCAGAAAAAAGTACTGTCAAAATCACTAGAGCACACTTAACCCCCATATTGTTAGAAGCATGTAAAACAAAAGATTTCAGAAGAAAAGTCTGACACAGTCTAACTGGGATTTCATATGTCCCCAACCTTTTTGTCTCCTTGGGGGGCCCATTCCTATTCACCCACGTAACACTGTCTGAAGAAAAATCCCATACGTAATAGAGCATGACAGCTTGGATCCCCATAGTCCTTCCAATCTAAAAAAAAACTAATGATGAAGGGATCGCTGGGAAAGGCCAGCAGCCAAGTCAAATACATGAGAATCATATCAGGAACGTTTTAAACAGAATTTCTGCCTCTGCTGCCATCTAAACTCACTGCCTGAGCCTGGGACTTTCAAAGCCTGTATGTTCACTCAGACTTTTTCTAAAAGGATGCTTCCGAGTCTGAGTTTTTTGCTGGTTTTGGACTGGCTGATACCAGCCAAGTTTGTGACAAGTCACATGTGGCTGTACTACCATTTTTTGATAATGGCTACAGGGAGCAGGAGCTGGGGAGGGAAAGACAGTGAAATGGCCAAGAGACACTGATCTGTTCTCATGGGTCTAATAATTTTTTTTTAATGTTTAATGCAATTTTCAAACATTTTTCTACCTTTTTTGGGTGCAAAATGTGATTCTTATTTTAACTCAGTTCTATAGCAAGTTAAAACACTGGAATAAAATTTCTGACCAAAAAAAATCTCAAAAAAAAGGCTCATGACTGCCCTAATAAAAAAACTGAGCAAAGGAAGCATAAATAAAATAACTCTTAAAAACAGAGAGGGGAAAAAATCCTCTGTCCCAAAACGTATTTATATCTGAGCCTCAGTTCAAAGAGACCATTAATTGGCCTCAAAAAGAGTTTATAAGCCAACTTTGGTTTCTCCTCTGTCAGTTACCCAAGCAATGAAGCTGTTCATTGAACCAAGAATATTTGTTTCAGCTTTTAAGTGTGTATTGTAACAGGCTGCTTCATTTCCATGAGAAAAGTCCTTTTTTCCTTTCCTCCAAAAGTGCCCAAGCAGGTATGATGAACCCCATCTTTTATGCAAGAACACTACTTGGGAGTTAATTTACAGATTCCAATTCCCATATGCAGGTGACTGTGACTATGCCGATGTCCAAGAAGAGGCTCTGGGCCCAGGACATCCTTTTTTAGGACATCAGGTGCCCCCATCACTGAGGTGAGATACTGGGTTTAGGGCTGGATTCATGTTTCAGCGGAAGGAGAGAACTCACCATTCTGGACATGCTGTTTCTCTTCTCCCACTGCATGATGAGACTCTGTTCCCTTATCTGTCCTAGGTGCATTTTTCCCTTGAGAGGCTTCATGTTTGTTCACCCCAGTTTGCCGAGTCCCATTTACATGATTCTTATTGGAATCCGCACTTTTGTTTTCCCCAGGATTTGGTTCTTTGCTGTTCTCTGTCTTTGCTGCTGTGGCATCTTCAGCTGGCTTCTTCTCATCCTTTTCATCTGTTTTCTTTTCATCTGTTCCCTGATGAGCATTTTCCTCTGCTTCTTTCTTAGCTTTTTCTTCTGCATCCTCAGCAAAGAGAGAAGCAAAATGAGGAAAGAAATCACGATTATCAGTCAATTTGAGAAGAATGATACAACTCACACATCTAAATCTACTCAGCTTTTTACATGCAAACAGCTTTTACTTAGATAAATGTAGGAATTGACAAGGGAAAAAGAGCACAGGAGAACATTTAAGAAAGTATTCTGAAAAAAACACCCCATGTTGGCCTAAATGTATATTATGTGCATGTCCTTTTTTTGCCTGTAACGTTCACCTTTGAAAATGCGGTTCCTCAAAAACTCTTAAAAGGCAAATTAAAAAGAGATATTAGCTATTGAAGGCTATAGGTGCCAAGGTTAGTTTCATTTTTGACGCACAACAATCAGTCAAATGACATTCAGTTTATCTCATACCGTACCACGTAACACTAAGTACATAAAAAGTCTTGGTTCTTTGATATCTGCTTTTTTCCCCTCTTGTTTCAGGTTGCTTCCAATGCCAGCTTCCTAATCTCTTCCCTTCCACTTACTGTTATCCTTTCTTTATGGCTCTATCCTTTCTTGGCAGACTAATATATTGCTGCTAGTACTTGCCCTTCCATCCCCAAAAGTCTTACAGTCAATCACAAATATGCAAAGGTATAAATTCAAAAGTGAGTGTGGAACAACAGCAGCATCTCAAAATACTGTCATTCAGAAAAAGAAAAAAACTCACAGAGAAGCCAATTTCCCCCATTCAAGATACTGCTCTTGTTCTTATCCAAACCTTGGGTCCTGATGCAACACTTAGTTATAACATAGGTTGCAAATTACTTTGGCTCCAGGTGTTGAGCCCACTACATTTCTAGCCCAGGTAGGGTACAGCACACCCCCACAGGCTCAGCTGCAAAGGCTCCGTGTGGCTTCCTGCATCACACTGGAAAGCAGGACACAACCACAGTCCCTCAGCACGGTCCTAGAGCTAATAAACCCGGCTGGGTGCACACAGACTCTGGGCAGAGACTCCATAATTTTCTCCCTCTTTTCCATGATCAACAGAGAATTAATCTGCAAAAGCAGCTGAGTAGCTCAACACACACTCAGTTTGGAACCTGTAAGCTTACGCAGCTTCAGCGCATTATCTATAACCATACTGAGTCTAAGCATTCAGACGTGACTGCCCTATGCCTGTATTCAAGATTTCTGGGTCTGCAATATCCTGGCCCGCCCATCACCCTATCATGGACAACCAATTGCACTTTAATTGTGAAAGAAATCACAAATAAATGTATCTCCTGGTTTCTGAGAGGCTGTGTAAGCTGATAAGCAAATGAACAGATCCTACAAAACAGCGAATAAAGTCTACCTTGATCCTATGGAAGCATTCTTGATACCTATAGGGAAGATGTTTTGTTCCTTACAGGAGCAGGGTCTTGGCCAGTGAGTAAAAATTATAAAAGAATTTCTAAGTGTCTAAATACTTCTTAAGAGTGAATCAGAACCAGTTTTGAGAAAAATGTACCGATGGGATACACGAGAGAAAGGGGGAAAGCCGTCTTTATAAGAAATGCCAATCTATATTTCCTTGCCAGCAGCTAACTGAAGTTAATTAATTTATAAATGAATAAATTATGGCTCACACGAAAATATAATTAAATTAGATATGAGCCTCCCTCACTTTATTAATCATTCCTGAAATCTATGGTAGCTTCCGCAGATAGCTCAGCTATGCATGTTGATATTTTCCCTGGAGTCTCATGGTACACAGAAGGATTCCTCTCATTTGGGCATCTGAAAAAAAAATGCTGCATTTTGCACCTGAACCACAGGAGAGAGATTCGGCTCAGGAGACTGTGGCTTGCTACAGCACTGTTGGATGAGTGCCTCTTGTCAAAATTAGTGTCAGAAAATACTTTATCTAAATGGTGCTTTGCACATCAGGGTGTTTGTTTATTCCATTTTTTAATTTGTAGCTATTTAATGATGATCCTTTAAGCAAAAATAGGTCAGTAATAAACCCACTTACTTTGCCCACACAGTCCGAGAAATTTTCTATAAATACCACACTCAGGATAAAAACAGCTCACTGATGCTTCTAGGGACAATGCCATTACCAAAGGGAATACAGTATTCTACAAATCATTTAATAATAATAATAGTAACAGTAACAGTAGTAATAATAATAATAATAATAGATAGGTTTCCTTCCCTTTTGATYCCCAGTTGCTATTTGTTGTCAATCAACAGTTAAATGTTTTATCTGTCTTCTCTTAATAATTCTTATTTTTATTGGCAGAGCATCTTGATGCATTGCAAGACACCGGTTGGACAGGGGTCGGCAATTTAAACTCCTGCTGTGCGGCAGGCCCTGCTGCATATGGCTAAGACAGGCAAGGCAGACGGAGTGGGGTGCAGAGACTTGCTGCAAATCAGGAGCAAGACAGCAGCTGAGCAAAGGTTTTGATGCGAGGGCTCTGGAGTCCAAGAACAGTTCCTTAGTCCCCAGCCCATACAAAGGTAAGCTGAGCTATACGTTTGTATAAATCTTTCAAGATAAAAAAATATGCACGCTTGTACTGCTAAATGCATCCAGAAACACAGAAATTATGTGAAAGTCAATGAATTCAGATGAACAAAAGCTGAGACTGCTTTCTGAATCTTTGATCCATAAACTGGGGTGCTGATCCAAGTTATTGGCAATGAAGTTTGGCAAAAACATAAAGTAAATCAACTATTCAGGGCTAAAGGTTGTCAGAAAGGTAAAGATAAAATGACCTACTGAAGGGCTCCCATGTCTAATAATGCAGACTGGTGAGCTCTCTGCTTTCAAGTGATCAACTAATTCTTCCACAGACTACCCTTAGGAGTTGCTAGAAGGATTTTTTTTTGAGGCAATTAAAAATAAAACATTTTCCTCTCCAGCTAAAGTATTAATAACCAAACACCTATCGTCAGGATACTCTGTAAGGAATGGATATGAAATACTGCATCAATACATATTACCAGTAGCAGCATTAGTTTGAAATACTGCATCAATACATATTACCAGTAGCAGCATTAGTTAAGCAATGTGTGCACATCCACTTGAATCATAACTTGACGTTTACATGTGCACATTTAGAAAAAAGTCTTTATGCAAAGCAGTCACTCCAAGTGGGTACAAAGCACATTTAAAAGTTAAATAGCCARAATCTATTATGATCTACTGTATATATTTATTTTAGGTGAAATGTAAGATATGTTTTATTTATTTCCTCACAGGTCTCTCTTGCTTATAGGATTTTTATCTAGTAGATCCTTAGTAGACAAGCAAATATGTATGGTACATGTTGAAATGAAATCCTTAAAACTAGTTAACTGTATTGGCTTCATTCACTCAACACTCCTATACTGTGAAACAATGACTACGTTAAATACTTTGCTTGTTTGGTTAGCTTTAATTTGTTTGGTCCACAAAGAACCGTGAAATAGTAAATACCAAAAAAAAAAAAAAAAAACAAAAAAAAAAAAAAAAAAAAAAAAAAAAAAAAAAAGCTAAAAAAAGCCCCTGGCAAATAAGCAGATTTTGAATTACGTTTTTGTTTTCATTTTCATGGAATGCCTAGAAAGGCTTTTCCAGAATGGCAAGTTTTAATCACAAAGGAAAATTTAATTTGAATAATAATGCGTGCTTTCCTGCACCTTTAGACAGGCCTTTCAGTTGGAGCGGAACAATCTGCTCTGGCAAATAGGAGAACTATGCCAAATCTTCCATCAGCCCTGAAGCCAAGGCTACACAATACATTAAAATCGAACTCACTCCATTTACATGAAATACAACAACTCTATTAAATAAGGGTTTGAGTAACAAGCATTCAGCTCAGAGGAGAAATTGTATCACAGTTTAATGAAGAAAAAAAAATGAATCAGTGATACATTCCTACTTTTTTGTTCCAAAGCTGGTCTAAATCACCCCAGGGCTCAAGGAGACCTTGGCAATCATCCAGCCCCTGGAGGCAAGGGGCAGTTATACCTAAATCGTTCTCAACAGATGGCTCTCATTAGTTCCGAAAGATCTCCAACAATACAGATTTGCCAATGTCTAACCTATTATCAGGTTATAATCACCTGCCAATTTTTTCTCCTCTTAACAGCCCAGGGTATTTGAATAAAAAAATAGTTCCCTTATTTTGCATCTGCAGTAGTCTTCAGAAAACTGCTTTCAGCTATAAACCTTCTCAGCTATAAACAACAGTCACCATCATTTGCATGGCTGTACTCTGTATTGTCTGCAACTGGTCCATATGTTTCCTGAACTGCTGTGGCCAAAACTGGACACAGCACTGCTGTGGGGGCCTTGTTACTGCTGGAAAGACGGGAGGAATGCCAGAGGGGTCTTAGAAGCAAGGTCTGTTCGGGGGTTGTTTTGGTTTTGGGTTTGGTGGGTTTTGTTGGTTTTTTTCAATAGCATGACAATATTGAACCCTGGTCAACTTGCAACCAACACAGCCCTCATACTCTTCTGAAATATTTGCAGTCCCTCCCAGACTGATGACATCATGAGCATTTGCAGCATAGTTCCCAATTCATTATCCAAGTTATCACTAGAAATATGAAACCAGCTGTGAATCCAGAATAACCTGTCCTTCTCCCCTGAACTACCATCCATACATCTTTCAATCTTAACAGTGAACAATTGATAACCTATCTCTACAAATGCTGTTCCAGCTATTTTTGCACCCACCCTGAGTCTGATTCTGATTTAGGGGACCTCCCTTACAATTATTTTTTTTTCCTCCCATTGTCCACATTCTCTTCATTACATACACTTACACCTTGTAAGAAGAGTATAAGGCACAGATGAGTCACAATATTCCTATCTTTCTGAATTCAGTGTCTGTTGTTGACCTTGAAAAGCAGATTCTTTCAAACTAATAGTGCTTACTTGGAGAATAATTTGATTGAAGAAGAGCTTGAAGAAGAAGAGGTCAAAAGAATTTTTATTCTTTCACTAAGAAGCCTGGCTGTTACCTTTGGTGGCTTGCGCTTTCCATTTCTCCCGGTTCTGCTGCACCACCTCAGTCCAGGTGGCTTTAAAACATTTGAAGTCCACAGTGAGTATGGAGCAGTTGAGTGAGGCACTTCCTTCGGACCCAGTGCTCTTGACACTTGATCTTTTAACTTCGGAGGGACTAATGCTATTCAGACTGGGACACAACATCACAAAACACAGAAGAAATCGGTATCCCATACACCCAAATACAGCTAAGAAGAAATAATGACTGTAAGTCTAGATAACTTAACAGAGTCAACCAGGAAAAACAAAAACTGAGCTTGAATCCCTCATCCTCCCCTCCCTCCCTCCCACCCCAGGGCAACCGATGTTAAAGCAAACAGCATAACTTGAGCCAGTATTAGAAATAAAGGGTAGCTTTTCCCTGCTTATTTTTTGGTATCCATAGTCCCTAAGAAATAGAACCACTCAGAGTGTCGCCATTACCTTTGTTGTACATCTTCACTCCCTAAATATTCATTGGAGAGTCAGACAATTCTAGAAATCAAATATGCCTCCTAAAATTCACCAGTGGGAGCCATTAGGCACAGGACAGGAGGCCAACATTTGTCCAGGGCTTGGTGACCTCAGCTGAGGCTGAAATCAGGCACTCATTTCAGTTACAGACCCTACAGTTGTCTTTCAAGGATGGACACTTCATTGTGGACATTTTAATAAAGGCAGCAAGATAACTGACATAGAAAGATATTAGTGCTTGCTCTTTGAGTAACAGCCCAAGAGTAAAGAAGTCACTTGGGAGAGGGAATCTTGACTTGGTAGCTCTACTCTAGGGAGCACTAGTCACGTGGCATTTGAATCCCAAGACATGCCCTGTCGATGAAACTATTAAAAGAGTAGTTTCTCTACAACAGCAGAGCAGGTTGAATGGGCCAAGACTCCTTACACCCGAACTCCAGGTGAATTCTGGTGGTACTTCACACATTTGTGTAACCCTAAATACTGTCACTAAAGTGTGCTTATACTTCCCAGTCCTCTTCTGTATTTCAATCCCATTTATACTTGTAGACATGAAGAAATGAGTGCCTCCCAACCTTCTCTTTGACATCAGTGACTGAGAAAGTACTAAACTTCACCTGATTGCATGGCCATAACCATTTGTGCTCACTGCCTTTGGAGGCATGGCTCAGGTTCATGCCAGCCTCCCTCTTTGCACTCCCCTGGGCTGGAGCTCCCCTGCAACAAAGTCAGTCACAACGCGAGCTGCGGTGTCGGCAATGCGGATATGGGGCTTTAAGCCACATGGAAGACATATACTGTGGGGGGGAAGCCACAGGAGTTGGGCGCAATGGCAGCATGTGCAGAGTGAAGGGAGAGGGTGCATGGTTATTCACCTGGAACGCCTGAACCCGGACATGCCAGAGCGGGAAGCTTCATCGATGAGCGGAGTCACAATCTTCTCGGTCATGTCAGTCAGCACAGTAAAAGTGGGTTCCACGATGAAATCAATGAAACCTGAGCAGAAACACAAGCAGAGTCAAGCAGGCAAGAGGAGGATTTATGTGGAGTCACTGTTTCAGTGATTGCAGACAACCACACTGTAAAAGAGTAAAAAAATTATATCTTGAAAGAGGGATAGGCAAATACTAGAAAGGGAAAACGGAGTTCTACATTAATCCCTGACCCAAGAGCTTGGATATAGCATGCAATAAAAGGTACCTACTTAAACACTGGAAAGAAACTGCGGCAAATCAGAACATAAACAGATGCATCAGAACTTGTTTTATACTAGGAGTGTGATATTTAAGCCAAATTCCTAGCGGATTTGGACAAAACCCAGTTTCAAAGATGAACTCTCTAAAAGCAGAAAATTAATATAACAGTAATAATACTGGTAAGCTTTGCTGGTGTGGAGTTACACGCAAACCTCCCTTACTGCATATCAGTGGGTTGCTGTGAATATTCTCTCCTCAGTGCTCAGCCAGCTTGTTCTTGTTGATAATAAAACAGATTTAGATGCTTTTCCTCCCATTTTTTAACATAAGGAAAGGAAAAAAAATAAAGGGCCAAATAATTTCTACTTCAGTATACAGTTTGCCAGAGATGAATATGGCTCTGATTTGAATGTTGGGAAAGGCAGACTGAAGGGCTGTGGCCATAAGCTCATGAGATGAAAGAAAATCCAAGTTGCATGGAAAAAATGTGAGAGTGAGGAGCTTACAGTACCTTACACCTTCCCCTAAATTCTCACCTGGGGCAAGGGCTATTTCTTATGTTCATCTTAGCACTTCACTTAGCAAACTTCTTAGTGCTGCAGGTTGCCAAGAAAACAATTATGTCCTTAATTCCTCCTAAGGCACATCAGGATTCAGGTCTTTCCCTACTGTTACAATTTTTAAAGATTTGGTAATTATCAACTATTAATTATACATTCATAATATTATCATTTCTCTGACTGGGTCATGGTATGTTTCTATGACAGGCCCGGGCGATTCTAGGTGATAACAGAACAATAAAGAGACCACATGGGCCAGGCACCTGAATTCACAGATGCTTTGATCCACATCTTGAGTGCAAAGCAGTTGAGCATCCTTCTAGTTCCATTTCCCTCCCCTGATTTTTGCTAAATTTCTGAAAGGATGGGTAATTAAGTGTATTTTCATGCCTAGCCAAATTAAAAACGTTACTTGCAAGTTCTCAGAATTTCATACTAACATTCTGTAAATCTGGAGAAAATACGCATTCAGTCTTACCTGAACACCTGAATCATGTGCTTCCATAACACTGAGACAGTCTTATCTATGCAAATTTAGGGAAAAAAGAACTCCCTTCCTCCCAGGGAGTTAATCAGAAATGTGTGCAGTTTAAAGCCACGACAGGAGATTGTGTGCTAGATCACAAATCAGATAATCCCAGCAAACTTCATACAATTTTTTAAAACACTGGAAATTGTACTGACTGAGAACAGTGTTAAGTGTGCCACAGGAATCCTGAGGATAATGAGAACTTGATTTACATATGCATGGGTGTCTGCCTGTCTATATGCCTCTTCTATTCCCCCTCACTCAAAAAAATGTTTACCTCTTAATGACCAAAGAAACCCAAGCCATAGTACCTTGTCACTTCTGCTTGGCAAGTAATACCACTGCCATTTGCTCCATCACCACTAACAACTGTGAGACATGCAAATCTCTGATATCAGATGCGTGACTGTGTCACTAAATTCAGCAGCGGGGTGGTGCGATCCGCTTCCTGAGATACTCAACATTTGCACATAAACACAAGGTCCAGTAAGCATCTAAGAAACAAGTTTTCCCTGGGAGAAGTCTTGCATCTCATCAACAAAGCCAGGCAGAGGTGGCACAAGCAACCACAGGTAAACAAACTCAAAAACCTAGGAGAATATTTTCTTTCATAAGTGGTATTTTTTCCTCTATTCCCTATAACATGAATAAGTTATTCAACTATGTTACTTTAAAATAGGGATTATAATAAAGTTGGGAAACATAATCTGCTATCGTAGAAACAAAACTTAGGACTTTACTAATAATTATGTAACTTATGCCATGTTCCCAAGTGCCTCCCCCACCCTGTGTTCTCTCTCTTCTTACCTAAAGACACTGTGATTTAAATATGGTGATTTAGTTTGCTAATTAAAAACCCTGAATATCAAATAATGAACCTGGCTTTTAAAACCTATTAATGCTAATGACCATTTTATCATCCTTTTTGTTCTTCAACAGAATGAATGTGGTAAATATTTCTGTACCCCAGTGACTAAGATGATTTTACCAATTAACACTGCATGCTGAGGGTGGATTCCAGGCACGTGCCTACCGTTCATTCACTCCACCTGAGAACGTCACCACGGCAAACACTGGCTAGAGGACAGTTTCCCTAAAGCCCACCACCAAAAAAAAAAAAAAAAAAAAAGAAAAAAGAATCATCAGCATGCACTCATTAGCCTTTATCCAATGTTTTCTGAAGCTGTAATTTTCTTTCTTGCCAGCCAAAGGACAAAAATAAAAGGATGCTGCTACATTTATCACCTGCAAAAGAAGACAATGACAACAAAGGCTGATCTCCAGTCAAACAAGCTTCCTACAGTCTGAGACAGACAGAGAAGCTTTAACTCCTGATATTCTTGTTGGGAAATACAAGTCTTGGCCTGGTTTTCTTTGCAGTTTGTTTGTCTCCCCCACTCTGATAAGCAGCCTGACTTCTGGACATGAATCTCTTCTGACTTCTGTACTTCACTGTGGTACAGAAATATTTACCACACTTATTCTATTGAAGAGGAAAAAGGATGATAAATTGGTCATTAGCATTAACACTAATAGGTTTTAAAAGCCAGGTTCATTATTTGATATTCAGGGTTTTTTAATTATCAATTTAAACTCTGAACAATTTCTTCACAAACTGAAGCAACAGGAGAGAGAGACATTCTTTCTTGTGAGAAAGTTTTTGCTGTTAGATTGCTTCATTTCCATGGAAAAAGTCTGTACTGCAAAACCTTCAGTCTGCATTTGTGAAAATCTTTCGTTAATAAAAATGCTTGCCCACTGTTGTTGCATCTGCAATGACCTTAGAGCAGCAAACCAGCAACTACAAACAAGTCGAGCCACCAGAACAGAATTTCTAGGCTCTGTCCCTGACAGAACCAAGAGCACAATTTTATTTCACAAAGGACAGAGGTTTTTTATTTGTGGGAACTGATGGCTGCTTGCTGCAGATAATAGCACAATTTAGAATTCAAGAACAATTTACTTTTGCAAAGAAATGTAGTAATTACTATTCCAGGGAAGGATTTGTTAAGGCGATTAATCAGGTAAATAAATGAATGGGAACAGATTATTTGTCTGAGACTCTAGCCTACAACTTTGAAAGCCTTACCTCAGCAGATAGCCAGAAAATATGAGGTTTTGATTTAACAAAGGAGACGTTACAGAAAGCTACTGCCAATATATGCAGCAGACTGAGAAATGAACATTTTATAATGTTAGAAGGCAAGATTTATAGGGAGTAGCCTATTAATGTCAATGGATTACTAAACTGCACAAATCGAATATAATGACAAATAGTATATGACTAAATAAGGCTGCCTTTGCATACTGACGAGTGCCTCTTTTGTAAGGTGGAATTGTGTCAGTGATGGTTTAATTCATCATTAATTTTGCAGTGGCTTGACACAAGGGGCATCACTGCAGAAGTTTCTTGGCTCTCTTGGCCTTCCTGAGCAAAGGAGCACAAAAAAGGAGGACAAGGAAAACTGGTTTCCAAGCACACACAACCCTACGTAGAGGGACCCCGTGGGAAGCGGCAACTCCTCTTCCCTGTAAGGAGTGAGGTACATATCTGAAAGCTGATAGAAGGGATGTGAAAGAGAAGTCTCTACATGTGCTTCCCTCCACACCAGCCAGAGAGAGATTTTATCTTCTCCCACAGCACAGCAGTAGGTGTTGTGTGCCCAGGAGTCCTCAACATGGGTTTTAGCTGAGACCGCAGCACTTTAAGTTTGCTGCTGCTTCCCTCCACTGAGCTGCTGGCAGGACACAAATGTCCTCAGCAGTTGCATAGTGCTCTGCACACGTTCCTACTCTTCTGGGTTACCGCTGCAGAGGAGTAAACGCTGCAAGTCTGGCAGCCAGGCCAGGCTTGCATAGGGCTTTTCAAGTTCAGATTCTTGGCTGAACTGTCTAAACTTCCAAAGCCAGAAAAATCTGGGATGGGGTCCCTCAGAGAATGCCTTGCCTAACAGGAACAATGAAATAATTTTAAACAGAAACAGCTCTTAGCCACAGATATGAATCTGAACTTTCTTAGGTTCAGGGATATCTTTGTCTTGTTCTTTGAGAGAAATTTCATACTTCAAATTTTTTGTTTGTTTTCCTTTAATACATTCTCTCTCTTTCTGCTTCTGGTCTCAGTTCCCTCATTTTTAGGGTCCGTGTAATCTTTCTTTTGTTATTCCATTTGGCACCCTATTCTCCAGTCGAGGTTAGATCACATTCTTCTGTCTACTTCACTTGCTTCCTAGGTATAAAAATCCACCCACAAATCCACCTTTTCCATTGTCTTTTTTTGCTCCCAGCCTCCTGAACAGTTTTACCTCACTTAGCCCCTCTTGTTTTCTCACCAAATACCAGGCTTGTTGCCTCATCCTTCTCCTACTTTTTCACTCAATAACTGGAGGAGAGGTAGAGAAAGCGCTGTTGGTGAGCCTGTAAAAAGATCTCTTTCTGAATGGGTGGAGCAGAAAAAGGTTTGCTATTTGCTTGGCTTCAGTGAAAAATAYTGGTTGGCTTGAAGCACTGAGAGGGAAAGGGTGGGAGGAATAAATGGAAAAACACACAATAGGTTTTGCCCAGGTCATCGAAGGGACTGACATTACATTTTCATATCCACCAATGATACTCATATCACAACACGTTGCTGTGTGTGCCTCATCTTCACAGCTCAGAAAATCATGTAGTAGTGTCATAACTAGGCACTGTAGTCATCTCTGCAGACACATCAGATGTAACTTGGTTACTGCATGGAACCACCACCATAAATTTAATGGCTCCTCAGCTTTGAATTGTTGATCTGGGGAAAACAACGCCATTGTGTTTTATTTCCTCTCTTTAACATAGTTCCAAATGATGAGAGATCACCATGATCTTAGCCCCACAGGGAGGAGTAAGTTTTGCTTTTAAGATGCTACTTCGCATGCACCAAAAGGGACATACCTATTTGAGACTGAGCAACCATAGTAGACTTGCGATCACACAGTGGAGAGAAGGGAAGCCCTAGTTCTGCTTCTTTGTCACCCTGGAGAAACAAAATTGAGAAGAAATTAGGAAAAGACAAAGACACATTGCACTTTGGTATCTTAGGTCACAACTGTAAAAGCCTCTCATTTTACTTTCTTTAAGTTTTTATTTTGTTTGGGTTTGGTTTTGGTTTTTAACACAAATTGTGGAGAATTTGAGTCTGGCTGGAAAAGCTCTAGTCCAAGGAGAAGTTGGTGAATTAAGCATCTTGATTCCAGTGAATCTTTCCTCAGAGCTTTCCCTGCCTGCCTGGTACTTCTATGCATCAACTAAAAACCCACTTGAGCACAAGGACGCTTCTCACTGCAGTTCTCCAGAGAACCCAGCAGAACTCAGTTCTCAGAGCAAACCTTTCAAGAGAAAACATCAGTGTCAGGTCTGATTTTTCAGGGCTTGCACTTCTTTGCATGTCTTTTTTGGTCTTTCAGATAAGGAATTCACAGGTCATGGCTGGCCAGATGCAGATTACTTTTTTCTTCTAAAGGAAACACTGACATTGTCAACATTTTACATAAGTGCTTAAGTACAAAAGTCCAAACACGCTTTCTAGCCTTCAGAACTGAATGTCCTTTTCTAACATCACAAGATGGTGCAGAAAATCAAGTGTTATAACCCCATTTTTTTCCAGTCTTTCAAGCTGCATATTCTCAAAAAGCCCTTTAACTTGGTTCAGTCACTCTATAACATATTGCTTTATGCTGAGAAGATACATAGGATGACATAGTTGCAATACTCCCCACTGAGCATTCAAATTTAAATAGCCTGTTAACTATACTATAGAATCAATTCCTTAAATCAGCAGCTCACTTTAACTGTGCTGAACCTCTTGCCAGTGTTCTGACTAATGTCAAATGGAAGCTAAAATAGCCAGCAAACTAATCAGAGAAAAACTTCTGTAGGCGTAAGAAGACCTGAATTCTTCTTCTTTTTGTTAATATAACATACATGAAATGGGGGCACAAGTCCTGTTAGAGTTTTGGGTGGAACAACAAGCAATAGTATTCTTCTATTGCAGAACGGGTTCATGAAAGGCAGGTCCTGCTTGACCAACCTGATCTCCTTCTATGACCAGGTGACCTGCCTAGTGGATGAGGGAAAGGCTGTGGATGTGGTCTACCTGGACTTCAGTAAAGCCTTTGACACTGTCTCGCACAACATTCTCCCAGAGAAGCTGGCGGCTCACAGCTTGGACAGGTGTACTCTCTGCTGGGTAAAAAACTGGCTGGGCGGCTGGGCCCAGAGAGTTGTGGTGAAGGGAGTTAAATCCAGTTGGCGTCCAGTCACGAGCAGTGTTCCCCAGGGCTCAGTTTTGGGGCCAGTCTTGTTCAATATCTTTATCAATGATCTGGACGAGGGGACTGAGTGCTCCCTCAGTAAGTTTGCAGTTGACACCAAGTTGGGTGCGAGTGTCTATCTGCTCGAGGGTAGGAAGGCTCTGCAGAGGGACCTGGACAGGCTGGATCGATGGGCTGAGGCCAACTGCATGAGGTTCAACAAGGCCAAGTGCCGGGTCCTGCAC